>OX388257.1:11564702-12164702 GCA_947579855.1 Anticlea derivata | reverse complement strand
ACCAAACGATAAGTGTACCATACCTAATCACTTTTCACGGTGACAAGTAACTCACGATCTTTACGGACTCTCAATCTCTGTTTATACAAGATGATTCATAACACTCGAATTCACACACCACTTAAAGCGTTGAGTAAAATGTAATAGGTTAATTGTTTCTTCAGGCGCTCATTACGAATGTTGATTGTGGTCACCAAATAGATGACCGTACCATCACAATCACGGTCTCGCCGTGATTGTGAGAGTCCGGTGAGATATCGGTCTTAGTCTCCATGAGACTCTTGGGACGGCCAAAAAAGGTCAATTTCCACCACTAGCTCATACGAATTCACTTATTTTCTAGTAATTGGTGAGATTGGTTTGCCTAAACAAGTGGCGGATTTACATATATCCCAAGTATAGGCTAAAGGGGCTGCACAGCAACAAGTGGCGATTATAATAGGCCAGTTCTGGCCGCAGTGACACCAGTAGAGGCTATTAAAGTTTTGCAACCTTTATTTTTTTATTCATCATGGTAGGTATATAAAATTTGCGGTACTAAAGGAAAAGGCATCGGATAGATATCTTGTAGAATTCCTTCAGTATAAATCTAAAATAAAAAAAATCTGCCTTAAAAGAGACGTTTCATCAATATATGGAGCCTGGGCCTGCACTGTGTACACTACTCTAAAATTACTGTAAACGTATTTAATTGGTTATTTTATTTAAATTGACTTCGTTTTAAGGTACATTAAGATTTTCTTCGACAAAGAGAGCAACACACAGCGCTACAAAAATATGGCGGATGGACGTGCGTGAAATGTCATTTTGACAACCTACATTTAACTGACAAAACCAAAAACATCAAATCAAACAACATGTCATGAAAAATATGTCAATGTCATGTCAAACGCCAATTATAAACCAACATGGCGGCCTTCAAATAGTGTTCACATAGTAAAAAACTTACCAGAAGAACTATTCTTGTCCCATCGCATTTGTCTTCAAATTAATGAAATTGTATTTTTCTTGTAATCTCCTAGTTTTTCTATGTAGTGTACATGGACCAGGCCCAGAATGAAATGGCTCCTTTACCGCATTAACCTCATGCTACTCAGCCTACTAGTAAATCCGTTACTGGCTTAACATTTTTAGCTTAGTAAAAGCTGGGTTTGCAAACAAAATATTTTGAAGCTATACCATACTATACATATATAATTAAAGCGGAATTTACATTAAAAATTCCTATATTTTATGATTTTGTATTTTCATGATTATTCCCTACTCGTAACTATAATAAAATTGAAACAACTATCTACTATAAGATTTAACAGTTTAGGTATATTTTGATTAATAAGGTACATTAAAATTATTCTAAATACTATACAATATAGGCAAAAGTAATATAATATTTTGAAAGCCTAACTAACCTATCTAATGAGAGTAATAATTAATAAGTGACAATATTCGTTGTACGTGACTGTCCATTAGTAGGAGCACGAGGATATGCTTATCCTAATAAATATATATTATATTATATATATTTATTATATTATAATATAAATTTTATTTCAGGTAACTTAAGAATTGTCCTTATGTGCCTTATGGTAGGAGCATAATGACATATTGGTCCTCGTGTTCCTACCAGTAGGAGAACCGAAAAGGAGCAAGAGGTCGTTTAATATCGTATTTGACGTCTATTATCCATAGACGTTAATTGCGGAGTAACACCAGAAACAGAAGAGGAAACATTACCCTCCTTCGTTCTCGGCAGTGGGGTAATAAGAGGAAACCATACGATGACGACAATGATACTATCGTCGCGAAGAACGCTGACGTGTTTTGTTTTCTATGAAGACGACGCGACGCTTCAACGAACGTTGCAATTTGCGCAAAGATCAGTAGTATAGGTCGCGTCATGTAAAAAGAACGCTGGCGGTCAAGCTGCGCAATGGCGATTTATCGGTCTATTTGGTGGTATGAGGTGCGGAAAGCAAAGCTCGACTGACGAACCAATGGCGCACCGGCAAGCATGCGGCGCGTGACCCGCCCGCCCCGCGCCGCACCTCATACCACCAAATAGACCGATAAATCGCAATTGCGCTGCTTGACCGCCAGCGTTCTTTTTACATGACGCGACCTATAGGTACTACTGAGTAGTTCCAAATTGTGACTTGGTCGTTAAATACCAAACAAGCTCAAAGTCGCGCAACTGGCTATGGAGAGAGCTATGCTCGAAGTTTCACTATAATAAAGTCCGAAATCAAGAAATCCGTATAACCAAGGTCACCGACATAGTTCTCAGAATTAACAAGCTGAAGTGGCAGAGGGCAGGCCATATAGCTCGCAGAACCGAAAACCGTTGGGGAGTACATGAATATTCTCGAATGGCGACCACGAACCGGGCGACGCAGTGGTAACTGTATAGTTGTAACTGTTTTTTTTTTATGAAATCGCGCTCTTTCCTTATCGCTGTGTTTTATTATTTTTCGTCAGATCACACCTATTCTAAATTCTGTAATACTGATATGACGGCTGGTAGAGTGGAGTGGAAGAGAAAAACATGTTGTGCCGACCCCACATGAAGTGGGAGAAGGGCAGGGAGATGATGATGATGACACCTAATCTAAATTCTCTCATAAATATCTCAGAATAGGGAGTTTCGTGTAGCTAGCCTAGTTTTTTTATATAACTGAGAAGGCAAACAAGCAAACGGCCCACCTGTTGGTAAGCGGTACCTATGAGCGCTTGCAATACCAGAGGCATCACGCTCGCCCTGCCGAGCGTGATAGTTATTTGGCTGCGATCTTCTGTAGTAGACCAGTGACGGCGTAGCATGGGTTGGAACCCGGGGCGGTTTCCTTTAGCACAAATGGCACCCCTTGGTGCTTGGCACCCGGGCGGACAGCCCCTGCCGCCCGCCGTGGCCCATCGCGCGGACATCTTATTCTAACTGGGGATCTTTAGACCTACACTGTCTGGGAAGTTCCCACGGAATTCCACCACCCCAGTGGGGTGCTTTATGCACTGTCCCCCTGTGCTAACCCTTCTCCAGACAGCCAAGGTTATACAGCGAAGCAGGACTTTGGGTCGTTGGTAACATTACAGTATCAGTATCTCTGTATGCCACGGTCTCTGGGAGCCGCTTCCGAGCACGGCCCGCAAGCCCGATGTGTTCACTTCCTACACAGTGCATGAAAGGAGCCTCTAAGAGGCGCACTTCAATCCTTTCACTACACTGATTCTTTCGACGGTCACTGACCAAGAATGAATCAGTGACACGACATGAAGAAGAAGAAGAACTACACAGTGCAAAATCACGTGTTAAATTTCTTCTCCCTGTAGGCAGCCCTAATCCGCTGTGAGTAGCCCATCTTGTACAGGGGATGGTTTAGGTCACAGTGACCTGTGATGATGCCCACCAACATTCTTTTCATCTTTATTTTTGTGTTTGTGGATTTCTTGTATGGGCCCGGGGTGTTTAGTCTCTTCTGCTGTCCCAGAGCTTCTGGTGCTCTGGTATACTGTTAGATTGAGTGAGATTTGGCTCGATTTTACTCTACTTAAACCACACATCAATTACAGGTTAAAATAATTATGAAATTAACTAATTTTAAAATATGTCGCCTTATCAAACTACAAAGCACCAAGAGAAAATATGAAATTGCACTCTAAGTTATTTCAAAAGATTTATCTATCTATATAATGGTTTTCAATAACGTTAATAACTGTTAAAATATACTCTTTCCCCGCAGTATTTTATAATATAAAAATATTTGCAATAAATTGAAATCTTTTATCTATTCTTACGACTTCTCTTTGTATTCCACAACGTTTATAAATAACAATATATTTTCTATTGTTTTACCTACTCTGATGTAAAAATATTTGTCTACTTACTGATATATCCAGTTTGTACCAATTAGGGAGCTCTGAAGCCTTTTTCAAACGGCATGCGATTTGTCCTATGTCTTATAAAAATCGTTTCAAAATGATCCTTACCTCTGAACACTACTTAACGAAATCAATTTTACTTCGACATTGATAGCAAGCTCCTAAAAGCCAATCTTAATAAGCTTTGTTCAGAAGACGTAAGGAGCATTTTCAAATAAATTTTGATTAATATTGATTACGCTGTTCTTGTTCCAACCAGATGATGTCTAGGTATTAGACGTAACTGACCACATCAACACGACAACCTAAGCTATCTACTATTAAGGAATCGTTCCTTACTCTAATCACAGCTCATTGTTTATTTTTGACGAATTTCACTTCCAATGAATAAGCAACATTGGTAAACTCTAATAGAAAATATTTTGTCTCAATATAGTTCGCCAACCAAGCATACTCTCTAACAAAAATCACTTAAAAATACATATACACGGTGTATTCAGTTCACAAGACAAACAATTTTTAGATTTTAACATACAACTACTACCGTAAAGAACTTCTGCGTTGTATGGGGAATCAAAACGGTATTTTTTTTGACATCTGTAGACCATGGTTGTATGACGTACCAGCTTAAAACAACAAAACACCATGTATACATTTTTTCTAACAATTCTAAAACATGCGCATAGAAAAGAAGAAAACTGAACCATAATTTAGAGTAGCAGCGTAATAAGGCAAACGAAAAATAAAAATGAAATAAAATTGTCATAATTTATTGTAATCACAGATGCATACAGAGCGCGCCGCTCGAGCGCACACGGCCTTCACTCCAACTCAGACAAAAAACAAACACCAGAATTAATTTAAACCAAATGCGTCCAATGATTTCCACATAACATATTAAGCTTAAATAAAAAAACATTCATTAATTGGGAATAATAATGATAAAATAAATAATTCTTAAACGCGCGCGAGGTATATACAAATGCACAATTTGCTAATATGCTTAAATAAGAATGTGACGGGGTCGAGAGCGGTGCTCGGACAGTCTTCAGTTCCGTGGGACACGCGCCGCGGGGGGAATTCAACTAGGTTATACCCGCGAGGGCTCACTTCGCTCACTCCGCGTGGACGGAATGCGTGAGTCCCGGTGCGTGGGGTTTGGTTAGCGCGCGGGCGTGACGCAACGGGACTGCGCAGTGCGTGAAGCAGCATCATACCGCGCGGCAATCACGTCATGTTCACGCCGAGCGACCGGCTCGCGTACTCGTACACCACGTAGGAGATCGAGACGGCGGGGATCACTTTGATGAAGTTCGGCGTGATGCCGCGGTACAGGCCGGTAAAGCCTTCCCGCTGGATGATGTCGCGGAACACCCCGCTCATGGTGCCCTCCGCGACTTTGGCCGCCTTCTCTGTAACGGAGGAAAAACGATATTTAGTTTATATCCAACACTAAAGCCTTTCACACACGGCAGCTATAATGTATAAATGTATATTATAGCACGATAAATGCCCACGAGCAACTGCCATTGTTAACCTACATTATTTATAGTCTACCCGCTCTTACATTATTATTGTTGATCACAAAGTGAATCTGGAATATTTCCATTAAAAGTTAGGAATATGGATTTTTATCTTGTAAAAATACTGAAAGCAGTAAGTAACGTAACTACGAAAACATCACCAACTGTTAGTAACATAAGTCCGCTCTCCATGTTAACTTAAGATATCCTGTATTTCTCTATAAGTGAATGTATATTCTTTTGAGAAATAAATTTCTAAAACCGTATAGCTGCCGTGTGTGGTCTCCTGACGATTTCTATGGAAAGATGTAATGAGATGTATCGTGCAATAATATACATTTTTACATTATAGCTCCCGTGTGTGACGCGCTTTACATTAGTAGTAGAGGGGCAACATTTGTTTGGTTTAGATCTGCTAATACATCAGAATAACACATAGGCTACAATTTACAAAGATATTGTGTGAATTGTCCAAAATATGACAACTAGCTACTCGAAATACTAATCCTGCGCAGACGAAGTCGCGGGCACCAGATAGTGCACCATAAATCCTTATCTAACGGAGATGGGACCTTGTATCACATCGCGCCTATGTGACGATATGTGATATCATTATATCATCGCCTGTGTAATCCTACTAATATTATAAATGAGAAAATTTGGATGGATGTATGGATGTTTGTTACTCAATCACGCCAGAACGGCTGAACAGATGTGCATACAATTTGGCACAGAGATGGATTATAGACTGGAATAGCATTTATATACAGGGCGTCCCACGGATATGCCTCATGGAGGGAAAGTACCTTGAATATTGTAGATGGAACATTTTACTGAAATAAGACATTATTTGAATTTAAAAAACTATTAAAACTGCATTCATAGATATTTAAATAATTACATGGAAGAACCGGAAATCGAACCCGTTACACGAGAAAAATAATCACCTAGCTTTATCATACCGATCGAAAGGCCTCATCATAAGGATTTTTTTTTATTAAATAACATAGTGTCACAAATAAGAGGAAGACCATGAATTTGTGGGGAAGGACAAACAGAGACATGAAGAGGCAAACTAGTTAAAAAGTTTCTAAAAACATTACGTGATTAATGGTAGACCCCTAGACAAAATCAGAGTTGATGGTACAGTACCTTGCGCCTGCAGGCGGGTGCGCACGAGCGCCAACGGGTACGAGCACACCTGGCCCAGCGTACAAGAGGCACTACCACACGCCAGCAGCAGAAGCATCCCCGGCTGTCCATTCTGCGCCTGGTACCGGCTAATATACTTCTTCTTCAGCGTCTCATACACAGCCAGATCGATCCCCGCGTACGGAATTATCCCCAGTATATTCGGGGTATAACCCTTGTAGAAGCATCTAAGTCCTTCGCGCACGTATATCTTCCTCGCCGCGTCCGCTATCCCGTGGAACTGCCCCGTTTTGCTTAAGGCTAGTCTCGTCTTTAGCACCTCCAGTGGGTATATGATTGTTTGGCTGATTGCGCCCGCGGTTGCACCGGCTATAAACCGCTCGTGGATCTCGAGAGGCTGGTGGCGGATGTCGCCTTTGATAAGTCGCTTCACTTGCTCGTATGCGGCGAATTTGATCGCGGACTCGGGTGCGATTTTGATGACGTTTATGCCGTTTCCTCGCCACATGCCGCTCACGCCGCCTTCGCTGAGCATCTTAGATAAGCACTTGCGCATGTTCTCCCTGGTCGTGTCCACCTGGAACCGGAAAATTCGTTAATAGTAACCTCGTATCGTTATGCCGGCTCCCGTGACGAAATTCTCAGACAGCCTAAGCAATCATAAACATTGATAAGATAGTGAAAAATTGGTATGTAAGTTTTGACAACCGCGACCTTCAGGGGCGCGAGTGCTCAGTTTAAACAGTCTGTGGCGTAATCTAGAAGATTTGGCTGATTGCGCAATCTCAATGACTGTAATTGTCTACTTATGACTGAAACCCCGCATTGTCTGCTCTAGGCATAATTATCTAGTGTCTATCTCGAGAGCTTAGTTAAACGGATAAGAATACGTTATTGCACGCAGACACTATAATTCAATACAATAAATGAAGATGGTCAAGTGCGAGTAGCACCCAGAGGCGTCCGTCCGTACACGGGATCGGAATATCAAGATCCCATGTGTAAGAATTGGCACAATTACGTTCTCATTTATTGTTTTTCCTATTAGAATATAAAATAAAATAATTACAAAATAAAATAGAAACTAATTAAACAAATAATTTTGGTCATGCGGCAAGGTACAAAGAGCACTGGCTGCATTCCCGCGTTGAATTGCCAAAGAAATTATTTGTGCAAGGAATGAGCCAGCTCTCTTATCACCGGCGGCTTCGACCAAAGTTGGTATTATATATATATTAGAATTAGAATTATTTATTTCAGTTAAAACAGCAAGCTTACAGTATATACCAAAATGCCTCCTGTCTAAAATTAAAACTTAAATATACTCTTAGCGAATTAAATATTTCACAAATGCTATCATTAAAGATGTCGAAGATGTCGTATTATTTTGAAATCGTTAGAAACCTTTTCAATTTGTTTTTTTTAAATTCAAAATAGGCTAACGTTTGACCACAATCTCACCTGATGTTAAGTAATGATGTGGTCTACGGTGTAGCACGTTTGCCTAGAAGATACCTATTCACTCTGGTCTTGAAGACACCCAAATTATAGGTATTCGGAAACACAGACGCCGGCAACGAGTTCCACTCTTTGGCTGTCCGCATTATAAAGGTAGACGCAAAGCGCTTGCGGCAAGGTGGTATATCAACCATGAACGGATGTCGCGTCTCCGTGCGTCTGGTTGTCCGATGATGGAATGAAATCAATTCCTTTTTTAAGGAGTAAAATCCTAGAAAAAGTACGTTATTTCCAAACTAAACAAAAGATTTGATGATTTTCTGGCCCGGTACAAGAATCGTCAAAACGCCATAGTAGTTTTCATTTCATGTATTTATTGCGGAATATGGAAAAATTCTAGTTGTAAAATTCTTTTTGTAAAAAACTTTGTAAAATTCTAGTATTTCTCTTGTGGAGGGCTGAAGGAAGACATTTTACAAACGAGATCCAACGAACCATAAACTAGGAAGTGAGCCATGAAAAGGTATAGATAAATATGACTATAGAATATATGACTGGCCTCATAGCTCAGTTGGTAGTAACTCTGCCTTCTGCGCTAGAGGTCGCGGGTTCGATCCCCGCACTGGACAAACATTTGTGTGATGAACACATATGTTTATTCTGTGTCTGGGTGTTAAATATATATCTATTATGTTTATCAGTCTCTGGTACTCATAGTACAGGCTATGCCTAGTTTGGGATCAGTTGACCGTGTGAATATGTCCAGAATATATAAAAAAAAAAAAAAAAAAAAAAAAAATGGCAATCTTGTTTCCCCAAGATGTCGTTTCGTCAATTGCAAGGTTCTCGAATGGTCCTTCTTCACTTAACAATATTGAAAAATCAGCTGTTTTGGTGTCAAATAAGTTCAAACTCAATGTCGAACTTCTCTTACCTTGATCATTCGTTTTACAGTTGGTAACAAAACCAAAAAAAGAATCGATAGCTGGTTTCCAAGGTGAACTATCGATATATAGGTATTCGGCAACACTAGAATGTACTGTCAACCAATTTGATTTGTAGGCCACTGTCAAACATTTTCAAACTAAATCGATTGTTGACGTCATTCTTTGACTTACCGATCTATCTTAATATTTTACTATGGCTAACCGACTTTAATATTTGACGCGCACAACTTTTGGTGGGAATAAAAATTATTTAAATTAATTATTAGATAAAAAGTGTCACTTGGCTATACATTCATGATACAAATCCAATCCGTCGCTTCGCTGCAGAGTGAGAGAAAGGTAAACCAAAAAACCCACTTCACATTGTCAACCGTTTGTTAATTTTTATTTGAAAGTTTTATCAAAAAATAATATTTAGCCAATCGCCGCGATCGAAAAGCTGATAAACCTCTGGCTCGTATTAAACGTCATATCGCAATATCTGGCAGAACCAGCGATGACACGTTTCGCCATAGCTTTAGTCTGAAAATGTCCCACAGTGGCCTACAAATCAAATTGGTTGACTGTACAATCTGTACATTTGCCGCATACCTATATATCGATAGTTCACCTTGGTAACCAGTTACACTATCTATAGGTCTTATACTATTTTTGGTCTTGTTTCCAACTGTAAAACTAAAACAGTGTTCAAACGACATGCGATATGTCCTTGATATGTCTTATAAAATTCATTTAAAAATGATAAATAAATGATAATAATAATAAATATTCCGGACATACCACACACGGTCAACTGATCCCAAACTAGGCATAGCCTGTACTATGGGTGCCAGAGACTGATACCCATGATCTTTCTTTCTTCTTTCTATCCTTACCTCTACTGAACAAAGTGATTTTACAGTTTGACATTTGGGGGTGTATACAGCTCAACGATATCGTAAGCTCCTAAATGACAAACTCAAAATTAACTTTAAGAAAAAGACGTAAGGATCTTTTAAAATGAATTTTAGATGACATTTCACGCCGTTTGAACACAGCTTGTTGGATGGAACCACCCGATGGACCGACGACACTGTGAAGGTTGCGGAAAGTCGGTGGATGGAAACGGCTCAAGACCGTTCGTCGTGGAGCACTTTGCGGGAGGCCTTTGTCCAGCAGTGGACTTCTACAGTGATGTTTTATGATGATCAGCTTAATAGACGAACTATAAAGAATGCCAATACCTGTAGGAACACCTTCAGCCTGTCGAGCGGCGCCGTGCAGGTCCGACTGACCGCGCCCGCGATACCACCAGCTAGCAGGTGACGCCACCACTTTCCGGTCTGGAGCTCGCTTTGTGTGAAATCATCGGGCACGTTCATATCCTCCCCGATGTCTAGGTACTGGAAGGAAAGAAGGAGAATGGGTTAAAAAAAGCCGTGGTAGGCACCCCGACTTTCGATACGAAGGTCGTGGTTGTGAGCCAGTGAGTTTTTCTGTTCGAAAACATTTAAGTGCGCATTAATTAACACGTGCTTAAAACTGTGAAGGAAAACATCGGATTATTGAGCAGCGATGGAATACTAACTTGTAATACTTTTATTTGTAATTTGGAACTTTTGTACGGTCTGGCTACCCTGATTCCAGTCAAGACGTGAAATCAAACTGGGGTTCAGCAGAAAACCAGCGCTACGGCATTAGCTGTAGCATTATGCTGAGCTGAGTTCCCTTTCGCCACCACGCACTGAATAATTTATTTATTATTACTGTTTTTTTTTTCTATTATTGTCTATTATAGTTTTTTTTTATATTTTTTCTTCAAATGTCTTTTATTTTTATCAATAGTAATAAGTACTTATCTCTTGTAGTTTAGTTAGAAGTGTTTTTTGTTAGCTCTGTAAGTACATACTTTTGTTTATTTTTTGTGGTGGCTGAATAAATGTTTTTCTATCTATCTATCTAACTTCTGCAGAATATGGGCATGTGCCAAAATGATTTTCTAACTAAGCCCCCTAGACCACTTCCAGGATCTGTTGTCTTGGAGATCTGAGAGATTGTTTACCATGCTTGGAGATAAAAGTCGTGAGCCTTTTTTTTATAAGACCCAGAGGCTTTTGAATATTTTTGACACCAGAGTGCAAGCAGTTCGGCTTCATGTTTAGCCTAAAACAATTTGATCTTACAAACAGTTTGTAAAATATTTTTTTAAAATAAATATTTGACTACACCATCCAATCAATTAATTGACCCTGGATCAGTCCAAAGCTCAAGCTTACCTAGTTACTGAACTGAGCTAAAACAACCATTCAGAGGACGTGCGGTCCTTACTGTTTGGTTGTTTTTTTTCCACGTTTTCTGATGGTATTCGCCCAGCGCCAGCTTATAAGCATATACATTCGCCAATAAGGTCGTGGTGCACCGAAAATTTGGTTCAATTTACCAATTGCTGACACCCTCAAAAGTTTGTGTGTTCACCGGTGTTTAGGCTCTGTCACCAGTATCCCTTCCTACTAGCATAGTAGAAACAGTAGTGCTACGTACTCGGCCTGCTTCACTTTTTATGTACAGCAAAGACGCTCTCGCTTTGATGCCAAAAAATATTCTAAAGTCATGTATATGATGATCCAAACTAACGCTCGGCCTGTACCTATTTTTGGCAGGCTTTTTGGTGAAATAGGAATAGCTAAGGAACTAAAGGAGACTGTTCGACAATACGAATTACAAATGGGCGGGTTACTGTTTTACATACAGATACGTGTTGGTGAACATGTGTAGGGCAGTCAGAACATTGGGCAGTTTTTCGCTACAACGGATCCTAATCAAATGTACGATATGTTCTAGCCATGTTGGCCTAGTGATAACCCGACTTTCGATCCGAAGGTCGTGAGTTCAAACCCAGTCGCGCACCAATGATGTTTTCAGTGCGAAAATTTTAAGTGCGTATTTACACGTACTTGAAACGGCGAAGGAAAACATCGTGAGGAAACCATGAAGTATTCTTACAAGCGACGATAAGCTTGCAACCTGTCATTTATGGAATACTCACTACTGCAAAACGTGGGTGTGCGCCAAATTTTTGGACGTGCCTCTGACTCCCCCCTTAGACATCTTCAAGGATCTGAGATTAGTCCATTCCTAGAGATTACGATATTTACGATTTTTTTTAATTTGCTATTTGATAATTATATTCTAGTATTGAAAGAAACAATGAGCACGTTGAATTTAATGTGGTCGTGAAAAGAAGTAGGTGTTGGCTATTAATACTCTCTGAAGGACAATGCTAGTACAGATGCGACTTGTGAAAAACTAACAGTTTGGTGCTACTGCCAAAAGCTATAGAAGTATACCTATCAAGGTTACGTTAAAAGTCATTTATACAAAGTGATTCATAATAATATCAATTCATAAGACAGGCCTCATAGCTCAGTTGGTAGTAACTCTGCCTTCTGCGCTAGAGGTCGCGGGTTCGATTCCCGCACTGGACAAACGTTTGTGTGATGAACACAGATGTTTGTTCTGTGTCTGGGTGTTAAATATATATCTATTATGTATATCAGTCTCTGGTACCCATAGTACAGGCTATGCCTAGTTTGGGATCAGTTGACCGTGTGTGATATGTCCGGAATATTTATTTATTATTTATAATATATGTATGCTAAAGGGGCTTATTTTAAATATAATCGGCAATAAAGTTTTTCTACGACTTTTAGAAACTCAATATTTTTCATTGAAAAACTCAATTGTGCACGAAAGGAGCCTTTAGGATGCGCACTTTAATCCTTACACTACACTGATTCTTTCACCGACGGTCATAGGCCTTTTCCATGGCTACCATACCTCAACCTGGTCACTGACCAACACTAAAACAGGATGACCAAGAAAGCATCAGTGACACGAAAAGCAAGAATGGAATGCAAAAACAGTTGTTTTGGGTCAAATTCAATTATTCAGCTGACTTAGTTATTTACCGCTAATATTCTAAGTTGACAGAATAAGCTCCTTTCAAGATGGTAAACATATTATGAATCACCTAGTAAATTTAAATAATAACTGCATTATACTTTGCAGTAAAAATGATTTAATCATGACGAGATGATAAATAAAATGAGTGTGTTCGACAAACCATGGAATCCTACGTTATTGAACTAATAATACAAGTGCAGATAATACTCTTTCTCGTAAAAACTACTGAATGGATTTTAATGAAACTTCGCAATAAACAACAAAGCTCTTTTCATGTTACGTTTCACCAGTCTGTACCCGGCATAAGCAAGTATTAAACGGTATTACACTGTCCCACAGATGGGGTCCTCGGTTGGGTCGTCGACGCAATCCTCGATCTTTTTGCGTTTCTTCATGTTGCTACTCCAGAATTTAGTTTGAAACTTTATTTGGCCTGTCTGCTCTTTGAAGAGGGAAAACAGTTAAAGAATGGCTGTTAAGATATTCAGGGTTATTGGTTACTCGATGTGTTCTGAGCAGGACGAGGTACATGCACGATTGCAACAAAAGTAAGGCCATTAATGTAGTGGCTTATTGAAGGTTATATAATCAAGGGTGTTTATCGCGTACCTTTTGAATGTATTGCCGCTAATGTATTTTTATTATATACAACTAAGCTATCAAGTGGCCATCAAGCTTACGGCCCACCTGGTTTGTAGTTACCGTAGCCTATGAACGCTTGCAATACCTGGAGGCATCACGCATGTATGGCCGAAAGTGAATATTTTTCTAGAAATATCTGGACGACCTCGAGAGGCGTAGCGGGCGATTGCCTGTCTGAGACGCAAAGGGCGCGGATTCGATAACCGCTGCGGTACAAATTTATGCATGATCTGCAATTATTTGTTCCGGGTCTGGGAGTTGTGGTACCATGGTACTCGTACTGATAATCCTAGCGACTATATTTTACATTTAGCTATTTATGATAAACACCCAATTTATCAATCGTGCACCTAGTCCTGCCCGGAATACATCGAGTTACCAATAGCCCTTTATATACGAAAATAAATAGTATTTACCTAAAGCGTACAGAAGAAAAAACCATCAATTTATTAACTTGCTAGCGAGCTCTGAGGGGCAATTTTAAAACATCGGAAAGATTTCGATCGGAAACGTTAGCTTTTCTGAACCCAGCTCTAAAACATGAGATCAAAAATCGGTGATGTTCATTCCGAAACGGGTTTAGAGCTGGGTTGAGAAACGCTGATGTTTCCGATGTTTTAGCCCTACTAGACCCACCAGATTTATAGAGTAACCAGTTCATTGTTATACTATACACGGTACTTGAATACATTCAAGAGACATCGCAATCATCAGCTAGACTGCTTTAGGTCAATATAATCCTAGGTACCATAGTGTATATATACGTAACAGCTCATAGTTTACAATTACATGCAATAATTCAGCACGTGTAAACTCTACAAACAGTCATAAACAAGTTTACAAGTTGTGCCTACGACATACCTATAGAATTGGTTACTCCTCAGTTCGCAATGAACTTTGAAACTTGAGTCATCTAGGCTTGTAGATGGGTACTAGACTGAAGGGTTCTTGAGACACTAGTGCCCATAAAATGACCTAGACTCGAGACAATCTGTGTAACACTACAGTTACAACACTATGGGAACTCCTCAGTACGCAATGAACTTTGAAACTTGAGTCATCTAGGCTTATAGATGGGTACTAGACTAAAAGGTTATCGAGACACTAGGGCCCACAAAATAGTCCAGATTCGAGAGAATTTGTTTAACACTACAGTAATAAGAGTATAGTTTGATCAATCTTACCGTTGTGTCCATAAAATGGCACAGTATGCGATTATCCCAGTGCAAAACCAAAGTAATGACTGCGATGTAAAACTTCCAGTACATCGTATTCGTCTTAAGCAAGCCTGCATAAACGAAAAAATTTATAACAAAGTGTGCCACTTTATTCATTTTTAATTTCGATAATACGGAGCGAGAAAACGGCACATCAGTATTTTTGTATTTTGCGGTCCGATTGACAACTTTGACAGAACAACTGTAAATGACATTGAGAGATTTTGTCTTGTTTTAGTAAAGTAAGCAGTTTGCATTTGATTGTACTAAAGGTTTCACACACCCAAAACCCCGCCGAACCTACAAAACCTTTAAAACATCATTCCACTTTAGTTGTACATAAGTATTTTCATGTCGGAGTCTAGGATTTCTTACTGACAAGAATCCACATCGAAAGATATCTTGATTGATTGGGATCAAAGTCAAAGTCAAAAAGCATTTATTTCAATAAAATCACTAGGATCACTTTGAAACGTCTTAGAAAATAGGTGAAGCTATGCCTGTTCCTCGCGACCAAGCCTAGAAGAATCAGGCAACAAACACGGCTTGGTGCCTATCATTTTTTTCGGTGATACTTTTTCTCAAAATGGAATTTAAAGCTTCAGTGTGGTGCCGATTGAACTAGGTGAGGCTCAAAAGAAAAGTAATCTAATTATAATCCTTAATAAATAAGAGCTTATAAAAATGTGAAAAAAAAGAAGACAAATGTGAGCTTCAACAAATGATCTAAGGGCAGCACACGCTACACTTGATGAAATAAAACTTAAAAAATGATCCAAGCAAAAACTGTAAAGACACTGCAAAATGGCATTTTAGCTGTCGAGGAGCAGAGCGACTTCAGGCCATGCGGTTTTATCATTTATATAATCATTTAGTTTATAGTACGCTTTCTTAATAAGATCAATGTACGAACATGGTTATACTCAGCAGTCGAGATTAATACAACGAGTCATATAGGTAAGACTGAAAAGAAACCCTATCAATGATGATAGCCGAAGGAATTGACGAAGCCTTGGGTCAAATGCGAGTAGAATGTATATTACTAACTCTAACACGCCTAGGTATAAATGGTTAACTTTACATGGCTTATACACGTGTAGATTAATTGCGTTAGTGATAAAAGCAGAGTATGTGCAATAATGAACTTTGAAACGATTCTAGTGCAAATACTTACTGATAAAGCTAACTACTTGAATAGAATGCTTGATAGCTTAATTACTCAAACGCATATTTTGTCAGCATTGGTGACAAAATACTGTTTTAGAATATTTCTAAGCAAGCTATGCTTTTATCGAACAAGGCGTAACAAAAACAACTGCACACAAACTAGTTTATTCGTTTATTGGTACTAATATTTAAGGTCACTGCTCAACTGCTTCAACGGGTCAGATTATAATTGCACTTTTCATTAAATCTAGCTGATCTAGACCAATGAATACTTCAATTGATAATACTATTAAAGACAGTCATTCTAAAATCTGACCTGGATAATTGATTTGAATGTGGCACATATCGCTATCAACTATGCACCCGTTACAATGACTCATCCGATCCCTTTCATACAAAAACCGCGCAAGAATCATCATCATCATCGTCATCAGCCTGATGAAGTCCACTGCTGAACATAGGCCTCCCGCAAAGAGTGCCACGACGAACGGTCAGCGCAAGAATCACTACCGACTAAAACGGTTCGGATGCAGACGGTTTCCTAGAAACCGGTTTCCTTTCCGGTTTTTTGGGCACAGCGAGACTTTCTCGTTCTAAATTGGAGCAGCCCGCCTGAGGTACCTTCGCCTTACAGAAGATCTAAGCCAAATAATGTTGTTTCAAATAGTGTTGTGTTCCTGCGGTGAGTAAGGTTGCCAAAGCTCTTTAGGGGGGGAGGGGATTCGGGGTCGGCAACGCGTGCGTGATACCTCTGGTATTGCAAACGCTTATAAGCTACGGTAACCGCTTACCAACAAGTGGACTGTATGCTTGTTTGCCACCTTAGTTGTAAAAAAAAAAAACTGCGGATTCGTGTCAAGGGAGTCTCTTATTGGTGCATTGCCTAACGCACAGCGAGGCCGTCACCGCATGAACAAGAGCATTTGAAAGTTCAAGCCCAATGTCACGGCATTGGGCGATGCGAGGTCTTCAATCAAACGATTGAAGAACAGATTATAGCCACCGTGACTTCCTTTACGATTGTTTGGCAGCGGTGCAATTGCCTAAGCGTAATGGCAATGAAGTTCGTAACTTTGAGGGTAATTTTAACAATCTTAGCCACATTCAAAACGTTCCAAACTTGACAAGGGAAAATTTCAAGACCTTAGCTTCTTCCTTTTCATGTTTGTAAAACTTGAGATGTCGCTAAAATTGATAAAATCATTCTTAAAATTGCGATCTTATTATAATGTATCTACTAATAACATATAGCATCGCCTTAGGGATAAAAAAACCTGTTAGGATGTTATACTGTATTCTAAATAAATAAATAATAAATCTTCATTATCATTTCACTAACGCCATAGCCTGGCAGGTCGTGGTCCTGTTTTGGTCACCCTCCTCAAAAAGAGCTCTATGCGTTGAGAATACAAAAATCTCACAAAAACTGTTTACATAATGTATTCGTTTTGGTTCCATCTAGATAGAACATCTCATTCCTTTATCGTATTAGTTGGTTAGAAGCTCAAGGACTCCCGGCAACGGATTTTGAGCTGTCTTATTAGGATCTTCGCCAGTTTAGGCTAGAATTTATCAAATATTATCTACGTTGAACCAGATTGGCACGGTTCTTATTGCAGATATAATGATGTTTTAAGATTGGCGACCACAGCACAAATTCCAACGGTAGTGGTTTGTTAATTTTTGCAGACTGCACATGTATGGCTGCTCATGCAAATATCTTACCAAGTAGCTATAAAGCTATCTTAGACAAACATCCGTTGCATTCTGAATACCTATGATAATACTAGCTTCCGACCGCGACTTCGCTCGCGTGTTACCTAAATAAAAAGCCTATATGCTATTCTAGATAAATACCTTTATCAACCGCTCTAACCGATTCAACCGATTTGGTTGAAACTTGGAATACCAAGTTTCAAAATCGGTTGAGCCGTTACGGCGCGTTATTGAACAACAAACATTCTTACAAAGTTTCGCATTTATAAAATTTATTATACGGAAGCTAGTATTCAATACTCATGTAATCGCATGGATCATTAAGTCTTAGATCTAGATGAACTTACGTACGCCTGTTCTTCGCGACCAAGCCTTGAAGATACAGGCATATAATATAATACTATACAGGCAAGAAATACAAAACCACGGCATGGTTTTTTTAAACGATCCCTTTACAACTTTATAAATAATTGAGTTTTTTTTTTTTTTTTTTCACGGCTCAAACTTTTAAATAAATAAATATTCCGGACATATCACACACGGTCAACTAATCCCAAACTAGGCATAGACTTTACTATGGGTACCAGAGACTGATATACATAATAGATAAATATTTAACACCCAGACACAGAACAAACATCTGTGTTAGTCACAAATGTTTGTCCAGTGCGGGAATCGAACCCGCGACCTCTAGCGCAGAAGACAGAGTTACTACCAACTGAGCTATGAGGCAAGTCGAGTTGGATGGAGCATATTCAGTCCCAAGCTTTTATGGCATCTTAATAATCGTATAGGTACTTTGATAAGATTTTGTACTGTTTTCGTTTAATTTAGTTTTTATTCAACCAATATTTCATTTAACCTATCTTATTTCGCCTAACTAGTAACTAGATAGTCTAACAGCCTCAAAAATATCAGGGCGTCTCTTTGAAGCGACTCATGATTCGAAAGCGGATAAGCATTGCCATCCAGCGTGTCAATGCAGCCAGCGCGCAGCGTGTTGGGAACGCTTTCGACTGACTGGTAGTGATCTGGACCAATTGAGGTATCTGAAGATCGTTTGCAACGGCCTTCAGATTGCTCGACTGTTTCTTGTGCATTTAGCTACCAACACCAATTCTTACCATTTTGATTAAAGACGTTAACACAATCACAGACAACATTATTCAAACTATTAAATATATATAATATAAATATATATAACATCACATAAGATCACTCCTCCAATATCACTGTAGAACTGAACTACAGTTAATATTATCTTGCTAAGGATCAGTAGTTTGTTTTTGTGACGTATGTGCTAATTTTAGGTTCTAACTAACAACTATGTCATGACCGCGTAGCACGATGCACAGTGGTGGCAATGGGGTCGATAACAATTAATCTATTCTGCACCGAAACCACCAAAAACCTGTGGCTGTGGCAAGTGAACGAAATTCCAGAAAACAGTATTTCTTTATTATACACAAGAAAAAACTGATACCTACATTAATTAGAACCAAAGGTATGTACAAAGGCGAGCTTAACCCTAAAAAGAGTTTTCTTCCAGCAAACCTTTGAGGTATTTCAATGCGATAGTAAAAAAAAATGGTCAAGTGCGAGAACTAGCGTTCAGGCTTCTGTACATGAATGCATGATTGTAAAAACCCCCTCCGACCAAATGCAAAAGTTTCGGAAAATCAATAAAAACTATCTGGTGTAAAAAAACTGTTCTAAATACATTTTTTTTGTATGTATTTATATGAAGTAAAACAAAAGAGGCCACATGTTAATTTTTTTAAACATAAATTCCTATTAGTTTTGATATAAGGATCATTTTTCCATCATAAAAAGGAATTCGAAAAAAGTGGTCTGAGGGGGGTTTTTACAATCATGCATTCACATGGAGTCATTTATATTTTGCGGTCGGTCACGTAGTTTACTTTATGTTATTTTAAGTTTGTCTCATAATAATTCAGCAGTACCTTAGTATTCGGTATAACTTCTGAGAAAATGAGCGTCGTCACACGGACAGACGGACAACGTGATCTTAGGGTTTCGTTTTTTCAAAATGAGGTTTCAAACCCTAAAAAAAGAATATACCCGATGATCCGGTTCCTATCTAACTATGACTATACGGGTCATAAGTACATAAACGGGGTCAACCTTGCGTGCGACGTGATTGAAGTTCAATGGGGGTTCAATCATTGAACCCCAAGCATTCGCGAATAGTAACGATCATGGCTATTAATTATCCTACCTCTTACGAACACGCGTAATTAGTTATTTATAAATATATACTCGTATACATCTAAGTAGGTACCTACTTGCGTTCACGTGTTAGCTTTATTTATCTACATATACCTATCTCATTAATGGACTATTTTATAATGATTCCCGTTCGTTTTTCGAGACTGTTCTATAATAAATTTACTCGCAAAAGTTGATTATATCGTAGAAAAACATCACCAAGACAAAATAATTAAAATAAATACTAGTCTATAACGTATGTTTAATAGTTGATAATAATGTTACATTAGGTAAACGGAATTTTTAGTGAATCATTCAACGTTACCGTTGGTGCTTGACATACAGACTAGGATTTCCCGTTGTAAAGGCCAAAGTCGAAGTAACTATACTACCATCTGCGGCTGCGTTACAGATTAAGTAGCACTGACTGCGTGACGCAATATGCGCGTACGCCGCGTCATACTACAAGAATGAAATGAAGTTTGCTTGTGCTATAGTCATTAAAATATTGTTTCAAAAATAGTATTGGACGATGAATGACGATGAATTTGGTTCGTAATATCGTGTTGAAATAGAAGAATATATACATACATGAGTAAGACGATAATGTAGAAGGCATCACATCGATCTTCACAGCCACTTCATGAAAGATCCACACAAGAGTAAAGTCACTGACATAAGTTGCTGAATAATTTTAGATTTTAAATGTTTAAGCTGTTTTTTGTAACTTTTGCAAGTGATTCATAAAGAACTAAGTAGCTTTGTATCGCTATAACTATTATCATCATATAGCTGTTAACTACAGACTTATTTCGGTTTTAAATATGTAATTTGTTAATCAACGTATGAAGCTGACCGTAACTAAACAAGTTACATAAACGATATGTATGACAAAACAATGATTGCGTCAAAAATCTTTGGACTGCTGATAAGGTTAATAAATTAGAAAAAATATTTAATATAAAAGTTATGACGAAGCTAACCAGCTCAAAGTCGCGGAACGGGCTATGGAGAGAGCTATGCTAGGAGTTTCACTACGTGATAAGATCCGAAATGAGGAAATCCGTAGAAGAACCAAGGTCACCGACATAGCTCTCAGAATTAGCAAGTTGAAGTGGCAGTGGGCAGGCCATATAGCTCGCAGAACCGATAACCATTGGGGAGTAAAGGTTCTCGAATGGCGACAACGAACCGGGCGACGCAGTGTTGGAAGGCCCCCCCACCCGATGGACCGATGACATTGTAAAGGTTGCGGGAAGTCGGGGATGGAAAGGCCTCAAGACCGTTCGTCGTGGAACTCTTTGGGGGAGGTCTATGTCCAGCAGTGGACTTCTATAGGTTGTTGATGATGATGATGACGAAGCAAAAGGAGAGTTTGGAAGCAAAGAAAATGTTGGCCGACCACCTTTTAAGTGGGATAAGGGTAGGGAGATGATGATAATGGAGTAGATTATATACAAAGAACTGTGACGAGCTACGACGCCACTATCTTCGCTCCGTCGCCGCCTCGCTCTCAAATACCTTACGGTTGGCATGGCGACGGACTAGTGCTTTATTTATTGATACTCAATACTACTCCATACATTTATTGCTGCACTCAATCCTACTAATATTATAAATGCGTAAGTTTGTGAGGATGTTCAGATGTAAAGATGTTTGTTGTTCAATTACGACGTAATGGCTCAACCGATTTCGTTGAAACTTTGGAATAGATAAAATAATTTACCTAGCATATAGGCTACTTTTTCATATTCATATTCATTTATGCACATGGATACAGCTTAGGTGTAAGGGTAGCTTAAGTAAGTACATGTACCCTGTAGGGCGCTGCAAATGTCTTGTTTTACATACATTTAAATAATAATAATAATTGGTAACTTATTCATTAAATTTAATTTAATGAATAGGTGCGGAAGCTCGTAGATACTCAATACATTTATTGATTCGAACAGACTGTCACACTACTTTATATCTTGAGCCTCAAACATATAATAAACTATGTTAATAAAAACTCTGTATCTTCATCTCATCCTGCAAATTCTTCATCAACCATAGAATCTACTGAAGATTTGTGTATGAACAAATTATCTCTATAAATTTGAAAGTTGTAATAATCTTAATCTCTTTATCTCAGTCAGTCTACGGAAGTTGTATTGTGATAGACTTTAGACAGGGATTCGCCGACCTTTGTACATTGTCTCACTTCCTATAGCATTCTACAATACTGAATTCCCATATTCTACGGCTCTTTGCTATAAAACCACAAGTTCATCGCGCTCTTATCATAGAGCGGAAAATTCTTTGAAAGTTATATCATACTACTAATATTATAAATGCGAAAGTTTGTGAGGATGTATGGAGGTTTAGATGTTTGTGGTTCAATCACGTAAGGGCTCAACCGATTTCGATGAAACTTGGAATAAATAGAAGAGTTCTATACCTGGAATACCTAGGTGCCGAGCGAAGCCGCGGGCATAAACTTGTACAGTATAGTTCAGAGCCTCCTCCTATTTTTTAAGTCGGTAAAAATGTATTGACTCCACGTGACGTACATCCAGTGAAGCATAATAATGAGTGTTTGTACTGTCGATGTCGTCGCAAGTTGTGAACACACGATGATGACGGTTATGTATGACTAGCTACCGCCCGCAGCTTCGCCCGCATATCTTTTTAGGGTTCCGTACCTCATTTGGAAAACGGAACGCTTATAGGATCACTTTGTTGTCTGTCTGTCTGTCTGTCTGTCCGTCTGTCAAGACCCTTTTTCTCAGAAACGGCTAAAGTTATCAACTTGTTTCTTTATAACATCCAACTGTCACACCCGTAGTCCCGACCCCACACTAGGATTCCCTGTCGTGGGTATCGGAAACTACGAGTACCATGGTACTACAACACGGAACAAATATTTGCAGATCATGCAAACATTTGTCCCGCAGCGGGAATCGAATCTAACTGGCTATAAATAAAAAAAAACGACCTTGAGAACCTCCTCCTTTTTGAAGTCGGTTAAAAAGTAGTTGAGAGTCTCAATTATTTGAGACGCCGCGCGCCGTTATCGTTCAGAATTTTATATTCAAATATCAATTAGATCACTACTTATATTTAATTGACGTTCCAGTTTCCGGCGTAAGTGCTTTCTATTTCTATGCCAAATTTCATCTAGATCCGTTCAGCCGTTCTGGCGTGATTGAGTAACAAACATCCATCCATCCAAACTTTCGCATTTATAATTGTAGTAAGATGACATTTTAATAAAACACACTGTGACTCAAACGATTGGATTTTCCCAATCGAAAAGGATAATGCAATAAAATAATGTTCGAATGGAGTAACGTAAAATTTACATAAGGTTTTAGAAATATTGGTTATTTAAATAGGAACTTTGTAGGTTTCGCTAAAGGCCATGAAAGAACTGGGACGTTTATTGTTGCCGATGCTTCATTATCGAAGTTATTCCAATTTAAAGTTGTGCGATTGAGGATAATTACCATCCTGCTAGAAATATCTGCTATCTCAAAATCCCATTCATCGGATCGGAATGTGATAGAGCAGCTTTAAACTTAATGTTAGTTTAGTACCTTTTGCTTATTAGTTACTAGCATATAAAAAGTAGCATATTTCAAAGATAATATAGTAGAAAGTTGCCTTTATGCTACTCTAGATAAAGTATCTCTATCTATTCCAAGTTTCATCGAAGTCGGTTGAGCCACTACGGCGTAAGTGGTCCATAAACATCCATACACACTTATGCATTAATAATATTTAGAAGGATATTAGTAATTTTGATTTTAAAGGCGCTTACTCAGTGTAACTCGTGAGCCAAGTGTCGAACAAACATTTAATTTTGTGTAACTACCGACTTTTTTTGATCTTTTTTTATTTTAAATTTCTATTTTATAATTGTTTAGTTTAAAATTGTGTACGATTAAGCCCTAAAAGTGTTAGATATAAGTAAATATTGTGTTTCTCATGTAAGTGAATTTATTCTTTTGAGAAAATAAAATCTTAAACCTGATTTTTACCATCAATAAAAAGTGCAGATAACCAAACTTTTTTGTTTGGTATTTCAAAAACCTTGCTTTTGTAACCTCCTTTCACTAACACACACAGGACGGCAAGTGGTTGACGGAAGAATTTATAAATAGGTACTATGGCAAAAATGGAACGAAGATTGCTGTCGCATGTCGTCAAGTGCTCATGTAGCACACGTGTATCTTATAACTATGGCATGAGGATATAAGTCACTATGTTACTATGGTTAACTCGGTATCAATTTATTACGCCAGCCAGACATTCAGACCAATCCTACTAATATTATAAATGCGAAAGTTTGTGAGGATGTTTAGATGTTTGGGTGTTTGTGGTTCAATCACGGCTAAACGGCTGAACGGATTTGGATAAAATTTACAGAGATCGATTATAGTCTGGAATATAGGCTACTTTCTATGTAGGTACCACGCATGTGAAGCCGCGGGCGTAAGCTAGTTTAGTATAATTTCATGAATAATTTAAGTCAATGAGCCAGTGAAAGTACGAAAGGACACAATATATGCTAACTGACCTATTCAAAGCGTTTTGATAGTGCCGTGTAAGGCAATCATTTCGCAGAAGCTCGCACAGCAGGCTAATGACTCATCAAGGTTTCTGTGAATGGTTTTTTTAATGTGAACATATGTACTTATGTGATTAGCACGGCCATCCAGCGTGGCAATTCCGCCAGCGTCTTGGAGACGCTTCCAGCTAGTGATCTGGATCAATTGAGCTATCTATAGATCGTTTGTAACGGTATTTAGATTGACTTGTATTCGTTTTCATTTTGTTTTTGTATTTAAACAGTTTAATGTACACAGGTGTACTTAAACTAAACGTTTTTGAAAGTGAATAAAAATTAACATAGAAATAGACAAGAGAAAGACAAGTGAAAGTTATAATCCTATGATGAAAGTTGAAGCCATAGACACAGAATAAACTATAGAAGATGATTTGAATTTAAGATTTCGCAATCTGCCTTGCGAAATTAACGCACAGCTGTCGAAAGTCGATGATGATAGGGAATAGTGATGTGTGAATGACACGTGAGAATTTTTTGTATCATTCAGGCCACTGTTCACTATAGACAGGCGGTTACTGTAACCGTCGGTTCTGATGGCGGATAATGAATGAAAACGTGTCAAAAACAACCGGTTCAAAGTCGTTGGACGGCCAGTTAATGTTTTGGTGAACACTAACTTTATTTGTTTAAACAAGATTAGGTATTATAAAAAAAACAATGATAAGACCTGTGTACATGATAAACTTTAAGCAATTAAATAGTAACTGCGAACATTTAACAAGAATAATCCATAGGGAACACCTTGTTGCCTAGGTAACTATACCACGCTAGCCTTGACGCGGCCACGCGACCTTTTTAACAATCTATTAATATTAAGTAGTAACAGTAAAAGAACAAGGTATATTCATAGAAGAGTCACGATTATTCTAAATGGAAAGAAAGAATTCCAGAACCACGTGTTTCAATTTGTGAATTTGCTTTTTTCACCAGGTGCAGGATTGCATCCAAGAGTGAAAGAGACAGATAACAGTAGTACACGACTGTTTAAACGGCAGAGACTCAAAATTTATAGCAGTTTTACGAAAAATCAAAAATAAAAATTGTTTTGTAGTTTTTTATTTCAAACACAGTTCGCAGAGCTGCAGAAGTAAATCTCTTGGCTATGTTTTTGACAAACTAACAGGCATAAAGTCCAGCCAGCTGTTCTACTAATACCGAATTTAGAATATTTGATACCTTTGCCAGACAGCGACGAAACACGACCAGGAAATCCTCGAAGACATCGCCCGTCACACCCGTCAGCTCTTCTAATTCCAATGACATGGTGCCGTGTTACTTTTTACCAAATAATTTAAAAAACAGATCACAGTTAACTTTCTTTGGATTTTATCAGATCAATTAATTAAGTGGTGACACAACGCGTTCAGTTTGGCCGGCCGAATTTATCACACTGGATCATGTAGCGAGCGCGCCGGCGATAAGGTATCAACGTCATCACGGGCGAGACTGAGAATCGCGCCGCACTTGTTGCGTGAACACGACGCCTCCGGGGCCCAATAGCGCGATCTCCTACGGCCCGCCGACGCACGACTGACTACATGAAGTATAATGAAGCGGCTTGAACAAGCCGAGTATGGGTGCAACGGCTGATAATGCAGCGTACGGGTCGCGGGCCAAGTTAGTTGGGGGCTCGCCTGGTAGTACGCGATTGTGCAGCTGTCGCTTGACAACAGGCGCAGGCATGTATCGGTATATTCGGTACACACAAAATGGTACTGATTGTGAAAGTATCCTACTAAAGCCGTGACCAAGCAGAATAATCAGAGTAATTAATTTATTGGTAAAATAGCATTTACACGCCAGTGCATCATGTAGCTTACTATACTATTATAAATGCGAAAGTTTGGATGAATGTTTGTTACTCAATCACGCCAGAACGGCTGAAAAGACCTGGATGTTTGGCACACAGATAGATTATAGTCTGGAATAGCACAAAGGCTACTTTTAGTAGGTACCAAGCGAGCGTAGCCGCGGGAGGAAGCTTTTTATTTGTAACTACAAACTGGTAGTGATCTGGATCAGTTGAGCTATCTATAGATCGTTTGTAACGGTCTTTAGATGGCTCAACTGTTTCTTGTGTATTTTGTAAATATTAACTTGTATTAGTTTTAAGTTTCTTTGTGTAAATAAAACTACAAACAAAAACATAATATTATAATTAAAATAAATTGTGACTTTGTAGAACGTCATCTCAACGAGCCATAATGCATAGCGGCGAGTAATATCTCATTTTAAAACTATTTTAAAATGATCCTTACGGTTTCTGAATAAAGTTTATTGTGAATTTGACTTTTAGGAGCTTGCAATACCGTGGAGCTATATGCACCACCCCAAATATCAAACTAAAATTGACTTTGTCCAGTAGAGGTATGCATCTTTTTGAAAAGAATTTTATACGTCTTATCAAGGACATAGCAGATGCCGTTTGAACACGCAAAATCGATACCAATCATTGATAATATCCACTCAGGACTTTCGTACCCCAAAATTGTTTTTAGTTCCTTACGTTCCACAACTTTATTGTTAGTTAGTTATGTTAGTTTCAATTAATTAGTGAATAATTCATTTAAGTTTGTTACACATAAATTAACGTTTAAACTTTACTATATTACTCCCTTCCCTCATCAGCCCACCAATACATAGATAACTAAAAAAAAATTCTAGTAACTAACTGATTGGCTTCGTTAACTATTTGTGCATATGAAAAATCACCGAGATTGTTGGAACTGATGCAAATGAAACAGGAACTGAATAATTGGCGAGTGTTCAAAAGTTAAACATCCCAAGCAAGGTCTTTGACGACACACACTTGCTTGACGTAATCGATCATGTTTTTACATTATTTTATGCAACTGTGTTCTTTATACATGAATCACTATAGCAACAAACAGAGTAATGGTCCAGAGGTCCAAAAATCAGCAATGTTACTCTCGATAGGGCTTACATATTTGAGCCTATTTGGGGTTAAGACTGGGTCTGTGGGGAAGCGGGTCCTTCCGGGTTTTAAAAACCATATCAAGGCGTCTGGTCGGAACGAAGCGTGACCCGAGAACTGGCTCCTATTCGGCCCAACGGATTATATTGCCATCCAGCGTGGCAATTCCTCAAATGTTTTGAGGACGCTTCTGACTGGTAGTGTTCTGGATCAATTGAGCTATCTATAGATTGTTTGTAACGGTCTCTAGATAGTCTAGTCTTGTGTATTTTGTCTACCACCAATGCGAGCATTACTTCTTGGCGGCAGAAATAAGTATGGTAATTGTATATCCTGGGTAAACTCTTTCACAAGGAGTTCTACTACCAACGGTTACCGAATTAAATAGCATCACCCTAGGGTGCGAATTTTCAAAATTCCTGAAATCTCTGTAAGTGTGAAACCCTGAGCACCAACAAGCACGCCTTACAAATTTCAAGTGGCCACGCACAATGATTAGCCTCTGCGTTGTTTATTATGACGATCGTTGAGTGACTCCATCAGGATTTTGTGTTTTATAATAATACATTTATTATAAGTAGATTATTTATGATAAGTACCTACAAAAATTATCATAGAGCATTGTTTAGCAAGTTCATTCGATCACAGCTCTTCAGGTTACTTCAATGTCGATTGCCACGTGACCTGCAGCCATAGTAAACTTGAAGTGAGAAGCGCAACATATTAAATTCCTGTCCTTTTTACGCGACTGCCCAGACGAAGGTTAACTTTTCTTGTATGTATGTATGTTTTTTGTATCGTAATGCAGCCTAATCGGCTTGGTGGATATTGGTATGTCTGAGGTGTTTATCGGATTCGTATAAAGTGTCAAAAAACGCAATCTTGTTACTAATATTATAAATGCGAAAGTTTGTGAGGATGTTTGGATGTTTTATGTTCAATCACGGCCAAACGGCCGAACGGATTTGGTTGAAATTTGGTACAGACATAGATTATAGTCTGGAATAGCATATAGGCTTTTTATGTACGTACCACGCGAGCGAAGCCGCGGATGGAAGCTAGTAATATCATATATTTTTTTCTTTAATTATCACAATACGACTTATTTTTCAAAAGGTTGTTGGTTCAAATAACCAACAAACGTTTCCACAATTTAATGTATCAAAAAATTTAATGAAGAAGATAAATTGTTGGGTCGCTTTTAAATATTACTTTTTATATTATCGTCGGGGGTGTAAGGGTGAACCAACCACTGTTTCACCACAATCATTTCTTCTATAATATACTAAACGGGAGGTGGGCGCTGGAAACTGCGATACAGTTTTTAAGTTAACTAATGCAGTTTTTCAACGTGTTCCTATTGTTTCTAAATTATAAAAAATAAATATTGAAAAAAAATATATTGAAAAAGTATATATATTATTTTCATAAAATTTTCTATACTTTTCCGTATTATAGTAGAAAAAACGGTGTTTAGATGATAATCAACCTCACGCGTATCAAAGATAATATAGTAGAAATATTGTCGTTGCGCGTATGCACTGTTAGTTAACACAGCTAAACACTTTATAAAAGCTAAAATTTTAAATATTTTAGAAGTTTTTTATTTTGCTGGTAAATAATGAATGCAGTTAAATAACTGCTACCAACTTTGTACCAAGGTTTATCCGATTCCGATTACATTCGCAGTACTCACACAGTGACACCTAGCGACTATTAGAGTCGAGACGAAACTGTTTTGGCAAAACATACGACGGTGACGACGGCTCGGTGACGTAGCGGGCGGTTGCCCGTCTGGGACACAATGGTTCGATTCCCGCTGCGGGAAAAACATTTGCTTGATCTGCAAATATTTGTAACGGGTCTGTTGAGGTACCTGCCGTGGTGACCGCGGCTGAAGAATAGGCCCATCCATTTCTACCCATGGATGTCGTAAGAGGCGACTAAGGGAAACAAAACCAGGGGATGGGTGGCAGCGTTCCCTATCAACAACAAGTGCTTTGTCTGCTTGTATATTTATGCAGACAAAACTGTACACAACAACAATAAGAAATAGGTAACTAATAAAACCAATGATAAAACAATTACAAACAAATAATCCTACTAATATTATAAATGCGAAAGTTTGTGAGGATGTTTGGATGTTTAGATGTTAGTGGTTCAATCACGGCTAAACGGCCGAAAGGATTTGGATGAAATTTGGTACAGAGATAGATTATAGCCTGGAATAGCATATAGGCTACTTTTTATGTAGGTACCACGCAAGCGAAACCGCAGGCGGAAGCTAGTTAAATATATGTGCGAGTATGTATGTGCATGAAGAACGCACATACATGTAATTTTTTACAGTACATGTACATATACTCATGTACGCCAGTAAAAGCCCAGCAGCTTTTCAGTACAGTGACGCAGATATTGGTAAAAAAGTCAAACAAATAGATGATGTGGGGTGTTATATAAAAGAGCTTTGTTCATACATTCCAAAACGATTTTTATTTTTATTATAGGTCATATAGTTTTTGATACACAACGAAAATAGTAACATTTACCAAATAAAGCCAATACAACGTGAGCTCCCATTTGGTAAAGTTTCAATGTCTTCGTAGCTCAGGTAATATTGGATTTTAGTTAAAACATGCCAAAGTAGCGATTTTTAAAGCTTGCCTCAACGATCATTGAAGTACCAACTTTTACCGGACACTAGTAAGTAATTTTAAAAAAGGGCTTTGGGTTTTATTTTAGAATGATCTGCTTGTAATTCAGACGGATACGACCAGTTCAGTTTTTGCGCCTCAGTTACTATCGGACCAGAGGTACGAGAGGGGTCAACATATTACGCAGCGAAGGTTCGCGATAGTCGCGACCGTGACGTGTTAAGTACTGGCCAATCAAGCCGAGCCCGCGGGTTTGATGGATGGGCTATTTATCGAGTAGACAGCTTGATTTTTCGGTTAGGGCTGCGTATATCATAGACAGCCTCCACACTCGTGACTCTCCACGATTAGTGAACAAATGATCTGACTCAATAATTTAGATTCATCAGATCAGCTGTTAATTTTATTACTTCACTATTAAATTTTCGTCCAAAGTATTCGTCTAAGGCAGCACCCTTAACGTGAATATGATTATTTGTTCGAATATACTTAGTGTATTTTCAGCTTTTCTGCCTTTATATCTAACATTTTATCGATAGCTTATATAAATGGTTAATCGGTGTCAATGCCCGGGTATATCATTGACAACCCTAGGACTACAGTGCTGTCTGTCATTTTGCACTTGTGCCACTTGCGGTGTGACAGATGGATGACGTGACGTCATTAGCTGTTACATTCTGTCCATTTAGATATGTCGTAGCTGGACACACCTACCAACCAGAGATACATTTTCGAAACTTGTGCGACATTCTTATTTTTTTAACTACTATTCTAAGCTACCCTTTTGAGGTCAGCGATTTGAGATAGTTTAATTCCCATAATTAATACTTTATTATGAGCAAAACAATCTTACATATTATGAATCACCTATACAAAGTGATTCATAACCCAATTTGCAATAAAATGTTGTTCTCCGACTTTAGTAAATTCAACACTTTTTATTGAACTTGAATTTCATTGTTTTGGGGTCAAATCAGTTCAAAATTAGATAGACTTAACCAGGGTTAATTCTATTTTTCTGTTCTAGCTATTAGGTATACAGAGAAGTCTAGTGAAAATTTACGAGCATTTTCCGGTAATACCAGTGAATTATTATAAATGTTTAGTACCCCATGGAGCAAACCGTTTCACTCAGCATACCTAGATGGATAAAGGCCTCGAAGTAAAACATACAAAACACACATAAAACAGCTAAGCTATGTAACTAAACACAACAAATGTTTAGAAGCCCATGGGCCAAACCATTGGTATCCAAAGGAATAAATACCTTGGTACATATTATGAAAATTGTATAGTCTAGTTATTCAGTCCCTGAAATAAAGCATTTACTTACAGTGGAGTGCCGCCAGAAGTGAATCAGCGCGTGGATATCTGTGGCAGGAGCGAGCAGCAAGTAGTCCCGCCACTCGTCATAGCTGATGTTGAGGCTGCCGTCTTGGTCCATCCTGCCAACAAAATCACAGGAGGTAGGGCACAGCGAGATTTTCCCGTTCTGAATTGGAGCAGCCCGCCTGGGGAGGTACTCTTCTGTAAGGTGGAGGACCTTACAGAAGATCGCAGCCAAATAACATTATTTGTTTCAAATAGTGTTGTGTTCCTGCGGTGAGTAAGGTTGGCAGAGCTCTTTAGGGGGGAAGGGGGTTCGGGGTCTGCAACGCGTGCGTGATGCCTCTGGTATTGCAAGCGCTCATAGGCTACGGTAACCGCTTACCATCAGGTGGGCCGTAAGCATGTTTGCCACCTCTGAGGTATAAAAAAAAAAAAAAAAAACCAACCATGTCAGCGAACACACATTTTACGAAAGATTATCGAACAAAATAAGCATAATGTTTCCGCAAATCGTGAAGTCAGGTGTATATTTTGGAGTTTTATGATAAAACTAATACGTAAGTAAGACATCAGTCGTCCTGTATGGCTTCCACTAAAGATGCTGTATGTACAATGTACATACCCCCTTACTTATAGACGATTAAATTTAAGCATTGTTTAAAATTATCCATGTCACTATCATTAAGTAATAGCAAAGATAATATAGTAGAAAAATTAGACCGTAGACCACATCGTCATTATAACATCAGGTGAGATTGTTGCCAAACGTCATCCTATTTTGTTTAAAAAAAAATGTTCTTGGTAGTAAGATAGCAATACTTTAACCATTATTTATCTTATGAAAGATTTAAAGTAAAGTCACTGTTTATGAATCGTTACTTATTTCATATGGATCCTCTATCTCAATGTTACTGAGGTCCAACAATCTTTTTAGACCTACTTACGATAATTATATAGGTATTTTGAATTGAGTAAAGAATACGTATTTTGCATTTAATTACAGTGTCTCTAATATATAAACAGATGAAATGGATTTGCAAAATCGATGTTAACTAAACGTGTTGTGGAACTACATATAACTATGCGTACATGTAATGGTTTTGATAATCTTTTGGTCTGGAATGGCTGTACAACAAAAAAAAATCGTAACAAAAACAAAATATAATTTCGATTTAATTTTATAGACACGTTCAAACAGCGTGCGATGTGTCATCTGAAATTTATTTTAAAATGGTCCTTACGAACGAATAAAGTCAATTTTGAGTGTGACTAAGCCCCTAAAGGCTTGCTATATCGTACGGCCTCAAAAGTCAAACTCAAATTTGACTTTCATCAGTAGACGAAAGGATAGTTTTGAAATAAATTTTAAACATTATAAGATGGCATATCGCATGACGTTTGAACACGGCCTAACGCGTGATTATGGACTTTATTGTTGCCTCAATGCTGGATTTCACATTTGCATTTGTCAGTTTACCTAAACAAGGTCACTGATAATATGTATGTACCTATATACTATCCCGAAAGGGGCTTATTCTACACCCAATTAGCAATAAATTTTGCTCTTTACTTTTAGAAATTCAGCATTTTTCATATAAAGACAGTATGAAAAAATCAGCTGTGTAAGTAGTACGAAGTAAGATGGCCGGTATATTATTCGTGAAAGGCATACAACACGCATAAATCAACTTGGCACCTGCGTGGAATGTTCTCCCTCCCGCCACACCCCACTGCCTACCGCTCTCGCGAGTGAGAATGAGACAAAACATTACAGCGAGGTGCCTAGTTAACTACTGCGTGTTGTAGATTGAGGAGCCGTTACGCTCTGAAAAGGACTCTACATCATTGAAAACTTGTCAATATTATTGACACGTTACGTAAAATAATAGAAATACGAGTAGTTTTAGTCATTTATTTTATTTATTTATTTATTAAGATAACAACATCATAACAGGTTTTTTTATTAAGCCCTAAGGCGATGTTATATCTAGGTACCTACTAAACTTAATTTATTAACAACACTAATTAATATATTTTGTCTCAATGACAATCATAACGAAGTTCCATCCAGAATAGAGGCGATATAGTTATTTCTGTGACATTAAAGTTGCGTTCAGCCGGCTTGCTATATATCAGCATAAAAATATTTTAAAATTATCCTTTTGTCTTCGGCATAAAGTTAATGTTGAGTTTGACGTTTAAGAGCTTGCAATATCATTGAGCTATACAGGGTGAGTTTTTTTTTCAGGGCCACTTAGGCGAAATCGGAAACCGTGAGAGTAATCGAAAAATGATGTTAGGAGTTACGGGCTCGATTTTGAAAAAAATAAGATCACACACCAAAATGTCAAATGCAAAATTTACTTTAATCAGTAGAGGCAAGGATAATATAATTAGAGGTAAGGATCATTTTGAAACCAATTTTATATTCTATCATGGACATATCGCATGCCGTTTGAACACGACTTCATACAATGTTAGCAACTGTGTGGCCACTGCTGCATTATTGATTAGCAAAATGTTGGCAAGCCACAGTCTAGATTGCTATGACCTCTCGACTTACCACCAGAATATTGGCCAAACACCTTTTCTGAAACATTATTATCTTTTACTAACTTGCAAGTAGTTTTTTTTAAGAAGAATATACATAATTTGAACCACCTGACTTTATGTCTCCAGTGCCCTACCAGCTGCATCCAGGAGGACTGATTCAGGCTACCAATGGCGGAATAAAAGTGGCCACCTACTGGGCGAAATATATTTTTCTTTAGCTGAAACCATAGGTTGAAATATTGAAAGAATAGAAGAAGAAATTATTTAAACTTTTTCTCGTGTATTAGGAGATCCTGATTCAGGCTACCGATAGCGAAATAAAAGTGGCGTCCTACTGGGCGAAATATTTTTATTTTATATATATTTAACTTTAGTTGAAACCAAAGGTTGAAACATTTAAATTGTAGAAGAACAAATTATTTGAACATTTCCTCGTGTATTCCGGAACTCGTCCCGGGATGGCGTCCCGAAAGTGGGTTATTATCTCAAAATAAATAATATAAGAGAAAAAAACATCAATATTTTTATTTCTTTTTCCCAACCCTTCTAAAATTATCTGTTTTTAATTACTAAACGTACGAGAAGTTCGACATCAAGAAGAGTCCAAAACAGCTGATTATTTGCGCCAGGAACGAGCCAGCTCATTCCTTGCGTTACTAATATTATAAATGCGAAAGTTTGTGAGGATGTAAACCGATTTCGTCGAAACTTGGAATATATAGAGTTCTTTACGTAGAATAGCTTATAGGCTACTTTTTATGTACGTACCTCGCGAGCGAAGGTGCGGGCGGAAGCTAGTATCAGTATATTTTGTCAACATTGACCGTAAAAAATATTACTCTGCAGCTAATATGCATAATACCAAAAATTGTTAAGTATCCCTATATAAATTAATTATAATTATATATTCTGAATATATAATTCCCCATCTAATTAACAAATTACCATTTGAAATTAGAAATAAAATAAATAAAAATAATATTAAAAACATTTTAAAAAAATATTTCCTTTCCCAATAAATTTTAAAAGCTATAAACGGAGCATCCTATATGTCGTAAGCGCACTCACACACGCGTAGCGATAGTAGTGCATACTAACACCACTGCATTGGCTATTATGCTTCCACTCAACTGACCTGACGGGTTTTATTTTTCTGCTGTGCCTATGCACTAGGTACATACTGTTAGCTATTCTGTGACGGTGTTATCTTTACATGCGCTCGCTCTTCATAGAAAATAAGTAAAGATTGTTTACAATTTTTCTTACATTCAATATCGAGAACCTAATGTCTAGACAAACCTAACATAGGTTTTAAGACATTTACTACCATTCATTTGTATTCCTTTTGTGTAATAAATAAATATAAATATATATAAATATAAATATATATAGTTTTGGTTTCGATCCCCGCACTGGACAAACATTTGTGTGATTAACAAAGATGTTTGTTCTGTGTCTGGGTGTTAATATATTATGTATATTATGTATATCAGTCTCTGGTGCCCATATAGTACAGGCTATGCCTAGTTTGGGATCAGTTGACCGTCTGTGATATGTCCGGAATATTTATTTATTTATAAGTTTTCCTTCGCAGAAGTAATACCAACCTTTTCAGTAGAGTAGTAGCTTCATTCGCACCAATAGCTATCCCTAGGTCGGCAAACGCCGATATCAGCTCTTCCAGATCCACTTTTCCTAGAATCGAGACAAAAAAACATGAATACTAAAATGCCCTTGAACGTATAACGCTTAGCAAATATGACTAACTTGAGCTAACAGAAAATCAATTATATTGTCGTTTATTCAAGATGGCTGACACGGTGTAATGTAGGATTGTTCGCCTATTTCGGTCTCTATTGTAAGATGTATGCAAACAGGCATTATTCGAATTAGCACGATAACAGGATATTTTTAGGCTGATTACGCAACTAGCAAAGGGCTGGCTGGTACTAGTAAGTTCTTATTACAACTATTCTAGATTACCTATACAAGGTGATACATATGTATGTTATGCGGAAAGGGGCTGATTCTACGTCCAATTAGCAATACTCTCTCTCTCTCATACTGGCCTCATAGCTCAGTTGGTAGTAACACTGCCTTCTACGCTAGAGGTAGCGGGTTCGATTCCCGCACTGGACAAACATTTGTGACTAACACAGATGTTTGTTCTGTGTCTGGGTGTTAATTATATATCTATTATGTATATCAGTCTCTGGTACCCATAGTACAGGCTGTGCCTAGTTTGGGATCAGTTGGCCGTGTGCGATATATCAGCAATATTAAAAAAAAAAAGTTTGTACAACGACTTTTGGAAATTCGACATTTTTCATTGAAAAAACTCTATGAACCGATTTAGATGAATCTTGGAACAGATAGTTCTTTACCTAGAACCTTTACCTATTTATCCAGGCACCACGTCAGAAAAGTCGCGGGCGCAAGCTAGTGCGTACATAACTTTTTCGAACAGAACAATCCATTGGTGCACGGCCGGGATTTGAACCTACGGATCGAAAGTCCAGGTAACTACGGACCCATTAGACTAACCCCAGGTAACTACCAACACGTTTCATTAGGTTTTGCGTGGCACCTCTGGTATTGCAAGCACACATAGGCTATTGTAACCAGTTTTCAATAGGATGTGTGTACCTTAGTTTTATAATAAGATATTTTTTACAAAAACTAAAAACCGACTTCAAATTCCTGAATATTTACAAGATCTATACCAACCTCTTTTTTTTGTTATCAACCTCTTTGCGTTTTGCTTACTTACTGAGGATGACACTAAACTACCCAGTACCCAGTACTAACCCACTAAGCACCTAAACTTTCGAATAAAAAACAAAAGTAAGTATGACATCCATTCATCATCAATATTATGTAATAACTCTTACGGTACTGACTGACTGTCAATGAAACGTAGTGGTTTTATTCTCTTTGAAAATCAACGCAGAGCCTAACCTAAATCCTAAGAGTATGCAATTTGCAGGGTAGCGTAACGTGTGGGTGCTCATAAAGGAATTCCCAACACACAACCCCTAAGTTTAAAGTTTATGTAAAAATAGCAGCAACCGAACGAAGTCGCGGGAATTACCATACCATACCACAGTCGACAAAAAAAAATTCGGCAAGTCGTGATTTCAAGAGATGATGACGTTTTAAAGTTTTACGGGACAAGTTGCAATCCCTCAGGAATTAAATTAAAATGGGACCACCCCGAGATCATACTCTATACACCAGCGAAAGAATCATCAAAATCGGGTTACTATTGGCGGAGATATCGAGTAACATTCACACAAAAAAATAAAAAAATACAGCCGACTTGAGAACCTCCTTCTTTTGGAAGTCGGTTAAAAAAAATACTCACCATCTTGATTCTTGTCTATGTGTGAAAACTGCAGCCTGAGGTTCGTCTCGTGGACCCGGACATAGTGTATGAATTCGGATAGTGTGACATCCCCAGTCTCTTTCCAACCGGACTTGGCCAGGAATTTCTAAAACAATAAAAACAGTCAAATGCGAGGACACGCGCCCTGAGGATTCCGGGGTCGTAAAATCGAGATCCCAAGTGTAGGCAATGACAACAGTTTACCTACCGCGCGAGCAAAACCATAGGCGCAAGCTAGTATTATAATATAACATAAAAAAGATAGTAGTGCTAAACTACTAACTGATGGCATTAGTGCTCGGGATTGAATTTTAGCTGACAGAACAGTTTTATTTGAGCAAATTCTGCCCAATCGTCTCAAATAAATTCAAATTGTTATTTTTTTTTTAAATATTCCGGACATATCACACATGGTCAACTGATCCCAAATTAGGCATAGCCTGTACTATGGGTACCAGAGACTGATATACATAATAGATATATATTTAACACCCAAACACAGAACAAACTTCTGTATTCATCACACACATGTTTGTCTGTTCGGGAATCGAACCCGCGACCTCTAGCGCAGAAGGCAGAGGTACTACCAACTGACCTATGAGGCCAGTCAAATTTAAATAATTGTGCTTGCTTGTCGTGTCACTGATTCATCCTTGGTCATCCTGTATTAGGTCAGTGACCAGGTTGAGGTATTGTGGCCCTGAAAAGGGCCTATGACCATCGGGGAAGGAATCAGTGTAGTGAAAGGATTAAAGTGCGCCTCTTAAGGGCTCCTTTCTAAATAAATTATGAGGGGATAGCGCTTTCTTTGCATTTCAAAGAAAGTAGATTGCACGCAGCGGAAATGCGAATGTGGAAAGACGAGAATTAGAAGATAAGGAATTTGCTGAGCTACAGTGACCCGTGCTGAAGAATAAGCCCCTCCAATACTACCTGTGGATGTCTTAAGAGGCGGCTAAGGGAAAAAGCTAGGTGATAAGCAGCAGCGTTTCCTATCAACAATAGCTTTATCTGCGCTCGGCAACCCGCATGCCCAGTGTGGCAAGTATGGGCAAATCCCCATAAATTATTGTTTGGGTTGCAGTCCATACAAAGTTGTAGGCGCTGGAAATCTATGGTAGAGACTTATGTTCAGCAGTTGACGTCCTATGGCTGAAATTTATTTATTTATTGATTTATTTATTTAGAATACAGTATAACATCATAACAGGTTTTTTTTTTATCCCTAAGGCGATGTCATATGTTATTAGTAGGTAAATGATGACAATGATGGTATGTCATGAGGAGGAAAGAATGTAATGAGTGTTAGATATAAATGCGGATGGATTTAGGAGTAGACGTAGGCCAAAGAAAAGATAGATCTGTGAAAGTGGATATGGGTAAGAAAAAAGTGCTAAGATAACGGCTGATGGAGGGAAATGGAAGAACACATGTCTTGCCAACACCACCGTAATGTGGGATAACAGCAGGAAGATCAGTCACCTGTACACAACCATTATGCAACCTTTTACATGATGATTCAATCCTTCTTTACAACAATATCAAATGTTTTTGTTGCTTTAGACACAAAATTTTGTTAATTTTTATAGTAAATATATATAGTATAAGTTGCCCTAGTGTCAGCGTTCCACTTTTTGAAGCACTATAAGCATTTATACCTTGAAGGACCATATTAACATAATAATACTTGACAATAACAAGTTCTATATTATGTAGGTTCATGAATAAGATTTCAATATGGGGTCTAGAACTGACATTAAGTTATTGTAATCCCCGATTTATACATTCACCTGAGCAGTGAGGCAAATAACAAGGAGTGCTTCAAAGTTGATTATGTAAACAGGCTCGTTTCGCTTATAGAATACCACTATCCACTCGCCTATAGTGATAGTATAGTACTAGTTTGAGACGAGCGGCAAGCTAGCATGTGTAAGCCTAGTATAATAGTTTTCTTTTAAGTCATTGACAAACAACTATCATTAAATTCTTTATTTCTAAATCTGTCTAAGGTATAATCTGTGATGAAATTTTTTTGCAAGTACCTATGTCTTCAAGTGAAAGTATATTGGTAGAGATACCTACTTTATCAGTAGGCCATCAAACAGAAAATCATGACATTTAAGATAAAGTATCAGTGATTTATCTGTTTTTCTGTAATGGGAATGAAGAAGTTTAAACACAGTTATACTGGACATAAAAATAAAGGTATTTAAGACAGGCATTTTCTAGGGTAATGGTATATGAACCTATACTGAAACTGGTGGATACCATACCATGTTGGCATGGAAATTAACTTACTTTCCCATAACCAGGTAAGTTGGAGGGTAAGATAGTGCTCAATAGCTGTTGAGAAACATGCAAGGAACATAAAAAAGTAAGAAATTATGTAAGTATGTAGGTCATTAGGGTGACAGTATTTTAATGGATTTACCCAAAGGATCAGTATGGGGTGTAGATTGTGAGTGTCCCTAATTGAAATGAATTCGCTGATGAATCATGCAACACGTGTCACAGCTCGTCACCGTCAGCGGTCCATGGGAGGTGAAACAGTTATGGCATAAATTATGAGTCCATTCTAACCTCGGCATAGCTCCGGTTTATATGCGGGGCCAGCTCCTTCAGTGCAACAGACAAGTCGTGGATGTCGATCTTGCCATTGCCATCGATGTCTAATTTAGAAAATAAATTTTCTAGTCTTTCTTCGTCTTCTTTTGGTAATTCTTCTAGTTCCAACGGCGGACGGGTATGAACCATGGTGTCTGTAGTTTGCGTAAGTACTGCTTGTTAAATTTTGAGTTAATTTAACTTTATAACAACTAATATTTACATACATAACTCTGTTCTAACATAAAAACATTTTTAACAAAAATATTGCACTAGTTCCACTTTTGAATGATTTTTGACAGCTACTTGCTGTGCCGCACTGCTGCACACTTACAGACACAAAAACTCCACACCATCACACCCAACCTAGATGACGACAGTGTCCGTGTCCTACTAAAGTATTTACTACGGGCAAAGTTGGCCTAAAGCATTGTGTACTTTACACCATTGTCATAAAGTATAATTTGTACGCAATATAAATGCGAATGTGTATGTGGATGTGGCTGGCAAACCCCAGCATTATGTATGCATGCGCCACGCCACCTTTGTAAAGCGTTTTGAACTAATTTGAAGGACGCATTCTATTGATTTTCTTTTTCAGAACAAAATGAAAAAAGATTGTTTTTTTTATAACTACCATATACAAAATAATATGATTTTAATAGGTTGTTTGTATGTTGTTAATCTGTACATCAAAGTAAAAATAATTCTTCTACTTCTTGTCGTGTCACTGATTCTTGATTGGTCATACTGTATTAGGTCAGTGAAGTGGTTGAGGTATGGTGGCCCTGAAAAGGGCATAAGACCGTCGATGAAAGAATCATTGTAGTGAAAGGATTAAAGTGCGCCTCAGGCTCCTTTTGTGTTTCCTCCAGTGTGCATTAAATAAATAAAAGTGTTACCATGAGAGGACCTTGGGCATGTTGTTGTGTGGGCAGGCTTTTTTTTATACAACTGAGGTGGTAAACAAGCATACGGCCCACCTGTGTTAGCAGTTACCGTAGCCTATGAGCGCTTGCAATACCAGAGGCATCACGCACGCGTTGCCGACCCCGAACCCCCTCCCCCTAAAGTGCTCTGGCAACCTTACTCACCGCAGGAACACAACACTATTTCAAACAAATAATGTTATTTGGCTGCGATCTTCTGTAAGGCGGAGGTACCTCCCCAGACAGGCTGCTCCAAATTAGAACGAGAAAATCTCGCTGTGCCCTACCTCCTCCATAAATTTTCCTAGCCGTGTAGCTATGTGTTACTGGTACCTACATAATCTATCCTTATCCTACTAATATTATATTATAAATGCGAAAGTTTGTGAGGATGTTTGGATGTATGTGGTTCAATCACGCTCAGCCGGTTCGAGAGTAACGGCTCAGCCGATTTTGATAAAACTTGGTGCTTTACCTAGCTTATAGGCTACTTTTTAACTAGGTACAACATAAAATACCTCATTTGTCTAAAAAGTAAAGTAATGGCAACATTCATTCGTATTGATTAGCTACATAAAACTATCGATAGATGGCGAGCTCGACGTTTTTAAGAAGTTACTCTATGGTTGGAAGCACAACAAGCACAGAGATCTGTTTTCTGTTTGTAGTTATTCTGAGGTTAAAGGCTGCCTATTTTTCCAAAATTATTTCTCACTTTATCTCTGCAACCCGATTTTGTGCGACATCCGACAATTATTTCAGTTTAGCACATCACATACACATATTGCGTTGCGTAGCGTAGCGTAGCCTAGCGTAGCGTAGAGACTAGCGGCACTTTAATCTATGGTTGTTTGGTTGATTAATCTGTGAGTGTCGACCGTAAACAGAACGGTGTCGACTGTCGAGTCTGTGGATAAAATTTTAAATCATCTGTGGACCCCATTGTCTTTTTGATTGAAAATTGAAATGTCTTTCTTTTCAACTCAGCACGTGTAGACGCGGACGACTCGCCCGAGTTTCTACACGAATTTTTTGGTAAAATTATTTTATGTCTTCATGATACCAACTAAAAACAAGTGATAGATCAAATTAAGGGCTAATTCTCAGTAAAATGAGCCGAAAACTAGTAATAGTTCAAGTAAAATCTGTATGATGTGTTGGTGCGTTTCACGGATTTTTTTTTAATGAGTGTTCTTGCGTTTGTTCAGTTTTGGTAGCAGAAAGTTGGGACCATGCCGTCGGACGCGAAGAAGCGCGCCCAGCAAAAGAAGAAGGACCAGGCTAGCGGCAGGAACAAGAAGCCTATTGCGAAGGTTACGAGCGACGAGAATGGAGACGCAACTAACGGCACCGCCGGCCAGGATCGCGAACTCACTGTCGAAGGTTAGCAATGTCTCACTGACTAATGAATAAGAAACACTATTGCTTCAAATATAATAACGAAGAGGTCACGTTCACAGTTGCTTGATTGGATGAGCTAAACATAAACACTGCATTGCATATTTATATGCCAGATAATCGTAAACAGGCGCAGAAGTTCAGGAGTTTTTGTTCTGCAGTAACAAAGATATCAAAATGTAGTACCTTTAACTTCTGGCTACAATAATACAATGACTCATATATCACATAGTATATTTCTTTGTATCAAAACCTCAAATTGCCACATGGACTGATTCACTCTTCCACATACAAAAAAAGACTACTGTTTGTTGAAATAAATTACCAATTCATTGTAATCTTGCTTGTTGTGTCACTGATTCTTTTTGTCACCTGTATTAGGTTAGTGACCAGGCTGAGGTATAACCGTCGGTGAAAGAACCAATGTAGTGAAAGGATTAACGTGGGCCTTTTAGAAGCTCCATTCATGCACATGTCACAAGGCTTTGAATTTTTAGGTCTAGCTTCCGCTGATGTGTCTGCACACAACTTTGAAATTAAATGTCAATTGGCAGGTTTGGTTCACTTTTATGAGCACTGATTTGGCCATTTATAGCTGGTTCGCAATTAGGTTTGTCGATTTTGGTCAGTCAAATTTTCAATATTTTACAGAGGCGCTGTGTCTCAAACTTGAAGAAGAGGCCAAGATCAACTCGGAAGCACGTTCCTGCACTGGATCCCTGGCTGTGCACCCTCGCTCGAGAGACATCAAGATAGCCAATTTCTCTATTACCTTCTACGGCAGCGAACTGCTCCAAGACACTTTACTAGAGCTGAATTGTGGCCGTCGGTACGGCCTCGTTGGGCTCAATGGATGCGGTAAGTGTCTTTTTTGCATCCTTTTTGAGGGCCACTGAAGAATAACACATCCATTTAATTTGCTAGGTCTCATGAAAAGCCCTGCAAAGCATGCAAGGTAAATATTTCTATGGGTTTTAGAATTAGTTTGTACCATCTGTACTATTCTTAAGTTACCTGAAATAAAATTTATATTAGTATTATTATAGTAGCCACAGCAAATTTTTTTTTATGTAGCTATCTGTGTTACTTTTATGTGGTTAACAAACACATCTAACCTACCTGTTGGTAAGTGGTAACCATAGCCTATGGACACTTGCTATACCAGAGGCATCGCACATGCATTGCCGACCCCTGAGACATGAGTTGGTAAGTTTCATGTGCTTGAAATGCAAGCATTGCTGCTGAAGCAGAATTTATAGGCAAGCTGGTAATACTTCCCTGGATGGTCTTTGCACAAAGAGCCCTTCTGCTCTTCAAAAATCCACAGAAGCTAACTAAATAAGAATTTGGCATGTATTTTGCCATATGAAGCATTAGTAAGAATAGACTTGCTGTGCACTGGAAGCCTGAGACAAAAACAATGCACCTATGAAGAAAAGATTGGCTGGACCTTAACTAGATACTAGTTGGTCTATTTAATATTCTTTAAGGACTTCCAAAAAGGCACACCTGAGTCAATTAGCTATCATGAATCACCTTGTATGCATAACTGGGGGCACATTCATGTAAACAAATTCACTCTAATCTTCTAATTCTAATTCAAAGTGGGGAAATAAGATCTGCACTGATGTCCCGCGTTGGGTGGGATGTATTGTGCATTGTCCCCCTGCTGACCTCTAATCACTCATTCAATCACTCTAATCTTATTACAGTCTCGTGTCAACCTCAATTGTCACAGTTGATTTGACTAGTAGTAACTACTAGCTTCCGCCCTTGCAGGGCCTATGTGCTATTCAAGACTGCAATCTACCTCTGTGCCAAATTTCATCCAGATTCGTTTAATCAAGCGCTTTGGCATGAAACTTTCGCATTTTTAATACATAGACAATCCTCCTTATATTATAAATGCGAAAGTTTGTGAGGATGTTTGTATGTTTGTTGTTCAATCACGCCGTTCCAGCTCAACCGGTTACGTTGAAACTTGGAGTAGATAAAGTTCTTAACCTAGAATAGCATAAAGGCTTCTTTTTATGAAGGTACCACGCAAGCGAAGCCGCGTGCGGAAGCTAGTAAAGACTATATTATCTCTGATAGTAACATTTACATTTTAGGTTTAATACGTCAGTGGCACGAGACTGTAGTGAGAATACTAACATTTAATTGCATGAATGGTCCTATGTTTATGCTATAACAATCATCAGGGATTGTTCTAGTATAAACATAGGCAAGTACCTATGCAGATAAGCCCTAGCTCTTACCATAGTAACTATTGCGCATTCTATGTTTTCGCTGAGTGTTTCTGATTATTCGCTTAGAAATTGCATGAAGGTCAAGTTCAGTTTTTCCGCTAGGTCTATGTTAGTAGACAGATTTTAATCGGTATATTAAAATACTTAGCCAGCAGTTATTATAATAATATAATAATAATGCTTTATTGAGGACACACTGTAAGACATGTACATAAACATAATATACACCAAAAATGTAATAGTGGTGTATACACTATGTATAGTCCTACAATCGGCGGGTTTATTGCAAGCAGCGATTTCTATCTTCCAGTACATATACAAGGTGATACATATCATGTATGCTATCCTGAAAGGGGCTTATTCAGTCTATTGGCAATAATGTTTGTTCTACGCCATTTGGGAATTCGTTTTTTTCATTGAAAAAAACGCTACCCAAAAATATGCGGCCAAAGTCAAAGTCAAAAGGCATTTATTTCAATAAAATCACTAGGATCACTTTGAAACGTCTTAGAAACTAGGTGAAGCTATGCCTGTTCCTCGCGACCAAGCCTAGAAGAATCAGGCAACAAACACGGCTTGGTGCCTATCATTTTTTTCGATGATCCTTTTTCACAAATTAGTTCAAACTCAATTATTCAGCTCTTTAGGTAGCAATATTGATGTCGTACGTATAATATTTAGTTACGAAGATGGTAAATTTATTGTTGTTTGAACTAGCTCCTTTCGACATAGTATGTTAGTACCGGAACACGATGCACATATTGTCTTGTATCACAGTGGGAGGTCTATGTGATGCGTGACCTATTAAGGCGATTATTGCTCGGCAGTACCTAACTAAACAAATGGACCGACGCGACGTCATTGTGAAGGTTGCGGGAAGTCGGTGGAAGGAGAAGGCTATAGACCGTTCGTGATGGCAATCTTTGGGGGAAGCCTCTGTTCAGCAGTGGACTTCATCAGGCTGATGACGATGATGACCTGACTAATGTACCAAACCTCCTTTTGCTAACATACATAAATAGCTTGGTGTATTTTCTATGACAACTAGGTCACGTGATTAGGTTAGGCAGGCCACTACGTAGTTAATTGGCATAAGTTTACGGAAAATAAAGCCGCGTTCATACGACGTGCACTATGTCATCTAAAATGTATTTCAAAATGATCTTTATCCCTACTGGATAAAAGTCAATTTTGAGTTTGAAATTTGAGGGTGCACGATATCGTAAGATCCTTAAAAGTCAAACTCAAAATTGACTTTATCCAGTAGAGATAAGAATCATTTTCAAATACATTTTAGACGTCATATCGTACGTCGTATGAACACGGCTTTAGATTAAGAATCGCGGATCGTGCATTGGACCGTCTAGGGATAGGAATAGACATTTGATCATGCGATAAGCTATCGTTAACCCAAAAATCACTTGTTAGTCGCTTAAGCCATCTCCATAGTTTACCCTTGCAGCCAGAACTTTTCGCATGGATGATTTACTATAAATATTATGTTTATTGATGTTCGTCACGTCACGTGTCGCCTAGGCCCCGTCAGAAAACCAGCGCCGCACCGTACATATTATGTTCGGTGCAGCTTTATGCTGAGACGGGACCCATTTGCCCCACACAACGCAAACCTACTTAGCCTACCTACCACCACACCTACCTACATGTTTTGTTTTCGTAGTGTGTTTTTGTAATACTTATAAGTATTTTTCTTTGTGCGTTGCGGGTCAAATAAACAAATTTTATTTCTTTCTTTATTTGTCTAGAATGGCTGTTAAATTTTCCTTTATGTCAGTAGTACCATTGATGGCACAACTGGCGCAACTCTATATCCATAGTACCATTAAAGAAAAGTTATTCCCCAATAATTGTTACCGATAGTGATGGAACTAGTGTTAAAATTTGTATTTTATATTCTATAGTACCATTAAAAACGCTTACGTAGACGCCTATTTAAACTACACTGAAGGTCCCAAAAAGTCTGTGGAATGGATGAATGAGCATGTTACGTAAAGCCGCTCGCTCTCTGAGGTGAAATTATTTTGTAAGATTAGTCACACAGTGCAACCGATTTATAGAACATCAAAATTCCGCAATTCTAGACTTTCCCTTTATTTGTGTCACAAAAGCTCTTAGCATTCCAAATTTCACAATTGTGCCGTCACTGGAAATACGTTTTTCATTTTTGCCATTTCCATACGGAAATGAGACATTCATTGCAATATATTTTTAATGCATTGAGCTAGAAACTTGATTTTTATACGGCACTATAAGCTCACGAACCCTGGTAGTTTGTATAAATTTAAAGTTGATACCTTTAGCCGTTTCTGAAAAAAAGGGTCTTGACAGACAGACAGACAACAAAATGATCCTATAAGGGTTCCGTTTTTTCCAAATGAGGTATGCACGGAACCCTAAAACTAATCTATGTTATAACTGCTTTAGAAATGGCTCGCTGTTTGGAATCGATAGTTGAAAATGCTCTTGTCCAACTAGCACGAAGTTCGTACACCTTCATGGTCTTAAGAGCCAAGTCACACAGGGAGCTAATTGCTATTCGCATGCACTTAAAACTTCGATTGGATTTCAAACCTTGTTTCCATCGAGACAGCATTCTCATTCGCGGCGTATACAAGGTGATTCATGATGAGTATTCCGAAAGGGGCTTATCCTATCAACAAAAATAAAGGATACTAGCGGAAACAAAAATATTTTTTAGTCTTTGTATCATCTTTATAAGTGACTAGCTTCTGCCCGCTGCTTCTCACGCGTGGTGCCTATATCAAAATAGCCTATATGCTATTCTAGGTAAAGAACTCTATGTATTCCAAGTTTCATTTGACTAGCCTCATCATCATCTTCCTGCCCTTATCCCACATCATGTGGGTGCGGCACAACATGTATTCTTCTTCCATTTCCCTCTATCAGTCGTGTTCTCAGCACTCACTCTTTTCTTCACCATATCCACTTTCACACAGTCCATCCATCTTTTCTTTGGCCTACCTCTACTCCTACATCCATCTACATTTGACTAGCCTCATAGCTCAAAATTGGTAGTAACTCTGCTTTCTGCGCTAGAGGTCGCGGGTTCGATTCCCGCACTGGACAATTATTTGTGTATTTAACACAGATGTTTGTTCTGTGTCTGGGTGTTAAATATTTATCTATTATGTTTATCAGTCTCTGGTAGTACAGGCTATGCCTACTTTGGGATCAGTTGACCGTATGTGATATGTCCGGAATATTTATTTTCATTCGTAAAATGTATGTGCGCTATACTTGTGCTGTCAAACGGAGAGGGAAAACATCGTGAGGAAACCGGCATGTCCTAGAACCTAAAAAATCGAAGCCATGTGCACGAAAGGAGCCTTTAAGAGCCGCTCTTTAATCCTTTCACCGGTCATAGGCCAGACCCAGGATGACCAAGGAAGAGTGTCAAGACAAGCAAGCAAGTCCACAGTAAGACAAGTAGACTGTTGCCATCACTACTTTTAACAATCTAACCGTTGCATCAGTACAGCAATCTACATTTATTGTATTATTGTAAAAAGGCCGATGTTGAGTAATTTGTCAAGCTTGAACGAGCAGTGTTACAAAATTCCAAACCAAATGGGAAGTGTAGGTATGCGCGTATCAGAAACACTAATCGCGGATGTTAGGCAACAAGCATGGGGCAATTGAAGCGGGACTTTGGTTATACAAACAAACAACAATCCCTATTGATATGCCCGTACTGAAATGCCATTGTTGAACTAAAGAAAAAATCAATTTTGTGTCATCTTTCGGATCAACGCAGGGTACAGCGTTACCCTAGCGCTAGCCTTATCGCTCGCTCTTTGCCCTACATAGCATTATGGCTTGATTTTCCTCGTCATTATTTTACGATCATTTCCGAATATAAATAGACTTGTGAAAATGTGGCCGAAAACTAAAAGTTGTTAATTTTTTTTAATAATGTAACGAATTTCCTTTTTTACTGGTAATGCTCATTGACTCATTTTAACGTTTAGACTTTCCTTTCTATTCTACCTAAAAAACGCTTGGGCCACATTTTCTGCCGGTGAGTGCATGTTTAGTATGAAATTGGCAAGCCGTTACCATCGCCACGTAATTTCTGTGTGGCTTGCGCCTTATATGATTATCAAATTCCGTAGGCAAGTCGTCCCTACTAGCCGCACTGGGTCGCCGCGAGGTTCCCATCCCCGACCACATTGACATCTTCCATCTGACGCGCGAGATGCCTGCCTCCGATAAAACTGCGCTGCAGTGCGTCATGGAGGTGGATGAGGAGCGCGTCAAGTTGGAACGACTAGCCGAGGAGCTGGCGCATTGCGAGGACGATGGTGAGTGACGTCATCGGGGAACAATGTCTGGCGGAGTGGGGATTGTACTCCGCCTTCCAATGGTCGTATTCAAGTCCCAATCGCGCACGAATGGATTTTCCATTCGGAATATTTAGGTGCGCTTTACTAGTGCTCTCATACGGTCAAGGAAAACATCGTGAGGAAACCGTCATATCCCAGAACCTAAAATACACAGACACGTGCACGAAAGGAGTATCTAAAAAGGCGCATTTTGATCCTTTCGCTAAACAAATATCAACAGCCAATTTGAGTGATTAGTAAAAAATCTCTTCAAAATTATGAAACGCACCTAATTCTAAACCAGGGACTGAATTACCGCAAAACTGGGATACCCTTATTTTCAGATATGACGTCATATCAATAATATATCGATATCCAAAAAATATCGGTAGACTGTATTATGGTATCACTATATTATGGTATCGAAATATAAAAATAGAGGTCAACCGAAAAATATTGATATAATAACGGTACCGTTATTTAACCCAAATATTCCACAATCCCCCACGGCAGCGGCGCACACCCGCCGGTGCGTATTATAGTAAACTTGGCTTTGGAAAAAGACTATTTTTTACTAGCGACGACAAAATTTTACAATTCGAACGACACCCCCTAAGCGGGGCTTCTCGCCGCTCTCGTCTTGCGATTTCGGTATCGAAATAAGATATGGGTTAAATAACGATACCCAATGAAAAGGTTGAGAATATGATATCGCTAATTTAGGCTGGTTAAATAACGAAATTAAACAAACGTTTCAAGTTCCTGTTCTAAACCACGATCTATGGATCGGAAGGCGTGGTCACTACCACCACTCCACCTGTGCTCAGCAAGGTCATTAGCCACTGCACTGTAGCAGTATACTATAAGGGCTATATCTGTGTACAGAGTCGCAGGAGCAGCTGATGGACGTATACGAAAGGCTGGATGATTTGAACGCTGACACGGCGGAGGCGCGCGCCGCTAACATCCTGCACGGTCTGGGCTTCACCAAACAGATGCAGAACCAGGCCACCAAGGACTTCTCCGGAGGTAACAATACCAACACATGCCCAGGAGTACTAATTTTCTTTGCATTAAAGTATTTAAGAGGATACGCGGCGTTTAGACCATACAAACGTACTCCTCTGTTTCCTCTCTCGAGCACACTAGAGCAAGTATGATTTTGCCATACAATCTATAAGTACCACTGTATACCCCTATGTTGTGTTTTTCTCCATAAATTAATTATGATAATAACTCGGAACCTTCTAAAATCACACCAAAATCATTTCCGCCCTCATCATAAGTCCAGCAAACAACTTTGGCGAATATAAAAAACTAGCTGTTCCCCGCGGTTTCGCACGCGCGTTTTGTTTCATAAATGTTATAACCCCTTTTCACCCTCTTAGGGGTTGTTAATTTAATAATCTCTCCTTAGTGGTCAGTATCTACCCTATATGACAATCACATCGATTGTCATATAGGGTAGATACTGACCAAATTTCAGCTTTCTAGCTTGCATGTTGAGGCCAAGATAAAAGGAAAACATACAGGCATATTCAAAGCCCTTCATAATAATATTTTTGAAAAAATATTAAAAAACATCCAAACATCAATAGTTTTCGCATTTATAATATTAGTAGGATAGTTGGAAGTAGGATAGTAGGGTTAACTTGTATTGCAAATGCGTCTGCAAGTCTTTTGTGAGTTGGAGTATCTGATTGGTTATTCTGTGTTGTCAGGTTGGCGCATGCGCATAGCGTTGGCGCGTGCGCTGTACGTGAAGCCACATCTGCTGCTGCTCGACGAGCCAACCAACCACCTCGACCTCGATGCCTGCGTTTGGCTCGAGGAAGAACTCAAACAGTAAGTTTCACATTCCTGTCATGTTTAAGAAAAAAAAAAGAAAAAGGAGTAGGAAGAGACAAGAAGGACAAGAAAATACAATCTTTATTATGAAACTGTGTTTAGACGAGGACTAACTAAACCCTTGTTTTGACTGGCTTTATGTCATAATGTCAAATGTATGAAATGACACGTCACAATTCACATCTCGGGGTTAGTGGGGTGTCGCTCAGCATGCTATAGAGACGACTTGTTTCGTATTTATCTACGGGATCCAATCAGAAATAAGAAGAACCGTAGAGAAACTAAAGTCAACGACATTGCCAAAGGAAGTTGCAAGTTGAAGTGGTAGTGGCACAAAGCTCTGTGAACCGAAGAACTCGGAGAACCGAAACTTTTTAGGGTTGGGACTACGCATCGGAAAGTGCAGCTTAGGACGCCCCCACACAGAATCCCTTATTCTGGTGGGGATTCTCAAAGTCGTCCTCCGTTTAAAAAATTGGAATTAACAGAAATTGCGGTACTACTCATAATTCCCCTAACATAACGTCCTATTGCCATTCAAATGCAAGCGTGTCAGCCCTATTTCACACGAATTTGAACCACAAATCATTGAGACTGTCAACTTACGTCATCGCCTAAACAAAATCTTAAAGTTGATGGTACGGGGCTTAATCACTATCATCAGACAGTGTCAGCCCTATTACACACGAATTTGAACCACAAATCATTGAGACTGCCAACTTACGTCATCGCCTAAACAAAATCTTAGTTGATGGTACGGGGCTTAGTCACTATCATCAGACAGTGTCAGCCCTATTACACACGAATTTGAACCACAAATCATTGAGACTGTCAACTTACGTCATCGCCTAAACAAAATCTTAGTTGATGGTACGGGGCTTAGCCACTATCATCAGACAGTGTCAGCCCTATTACACACGAATTTGAACCACAAATCATTGAGACTGCCAACTTACGTCATCGCCTAAACAAAATCTTAAAGTTGATGGCACGGGTTTAATAACTATCATCAGACATGAGATAGTGAGAAACACTGATGAGGGGTTTTCTGCCTTTGCGGCCTATATACCACCTGAATTGAGCCGTGGCTTTATTACGAAAAACGAACAAACCTAACCTACTTAAAAAAAAAAAAAAAATATAATAAAAAGGTTTTATTTCAGACAATCTCAGTCCATAGATTTAAGATAATACAATCATACACACATTAAAAAAAAACACCCATCAAAACAAAATAGAAATAAAAGAAAAACAAAAGAAAATAAAAATCATAATATAGAACTGTGACAGAAAGCATCTGAAAATGCGCACACCTTAAAAGCATTGCTTTATTTCAGCTACAAACGTATCCTGGTGCTGATATCCCACTCCCAGGATTTCCTGAACGGTGTTTGTACGAACATAGTGCACATGAGCAAGCGCCGGCTCAAGTACTACACGGGCAACTACGAGGCGTTCGTGCGGACTCGCATGGAACTGCTCGAGAATCAGATGAAACAGTACAACTGGGAGCAGGACCAGATCGCGCATATGAAGGTAACCATTCATGCTCATTCATTTTTTGGAGGAGGTAGGGCACAGCGAGATTTTCTCGCTCTAAATTGGAGCAGCCCGCCTGGGAGGTACCTCCGCCTTACAGAAGATCGCAGCCAAATAACATTATTTGTTTCAAATAGTGTTGTGTTCCTGCGGTGAGTAAGGTTGCCAGAGCTCTTTAGGGGTTCGGCGGGCAACGCATTATCAATGCTCCAGGTGCTGCTGATGTCAATAGGTGACGGTAACCACTTATCATCAGGTGGGCCGTAAGCCTGTTTGCCTCCGTATAACATTAAAAAAAACATAAAATATGCTCGGTTTTTTTTATCTGGACATATTTACACGGTCAACTGATCCCAAACTAGGCATAGCCTGTACTATGGGTACCAGATACTGATATATATAATAGATCAATATTTAACACCCAGACAGAACAAACTTCTGTGTTTATCACACAAATGTTTGTCCAGTACGGGGATCGAACCCGCGACCTCTAGCGCAGAAGGCAGAGTTACTACTAACTGAGCTATGAGGCCAGACAAGGTTCCTTTATTTATTCGGTTTTTTCGGAGAGTGTGCGATTGAACTCTTTGATTTAGTCCCTCCCATCCCCATTCCATCATCAGACAACCAGACTCACGGAGACGCGACATCCATTCATGGTTGATATACCACCTTGCCGCACCGGAACAGGTGTAGCTTCACCTAGTTTCTAAGACGTTTCAAAGTGATCCTTGTGATTTTATTGAAATAAATGTCTTTTGACTTTGACTATGACTTTTGACACCAAGACCTTTGCTTCTACCTTTATAATGCGGACAACCAAATAGTGGAAGTGGAGATTGTGGTTGAACGTTAGCCTATCTTGTATAAAAATAAAAACAAATCTATTTGCGCTCTCGCTCTCTTTTGCATGAAAGGAGCCTAAAAGGCGCACTTTAATCCTTTCACTACACTGACTCTTTCACCGACGGTCATAGGCCCTTTTCAGGGCCATACCTCAACCACGAGTGTTATTGTGTAAGCGAAACGGTAATGAAGTTCGCAATTATGAGGATGATTTTGTCAATTTTAGCGACATCTGAAGTTTTCCAAACATGAAAAGGAAGAAGCCAAGATCTTGAAGTTTCCCTTGTCAAGTTTGGAACGTTTTGAATGTTGCTAAGATTGTTTAAATTACCCTTAAAGTTACGAACTTCATTGCCATTACGCTTACACAATTGCACCACTGGTCACTGACCTAATACAGGATGACTAAGAAAGAATCAGTGACACGACAAGCAAGCAAGATCTCGTAAAAGGAGGCTTCATGCTTTGAAAAATCTAAAATAAATATTATTCTTTCTAAAAGTTCACATGGTTGATAACTTGAGTATCGTTTCGCGAATGCGTCATTGTCCGTATTGATACATTATACAAACGGGTCATTTCACGTATGCGTCGTTCTGCGCTCTGACCCAAATGCACGTCAATATGCGAATCCTATCCGCTTAAATAAAAACATCCTCAAAAACTTTTTGAGGATGTTTTTACGTTCGCATATTTGTGGTTCAATCACGGCTCAATTTCGATGAAACTTGGAAAAGATTAGAGTTCTGTACTAAAACTACTAAAATCTACTTTTTATCTAGGTACCACACGACACGTGAACGAAGCTGCGAGCGCAAGCTAGTACGTCATTTAGCGATATTAAACACAGATATTAAACGTTGACCTATTTTGTATTAAAAAATTCATAGGTAGTGCGAAGAGAAAAAAATGATTATTTATCTCATTTGCAGAATTATATCGCGCGGTTCGGTCACGGCTCCGCGAAGCTGGCCCGCCAGGCGCAGTCCAAGGAGAAGACTTTGGCCAAGATGGTGGCCCAGGGTCTCACGGAGAAGGTGGTCGACGACAAGACGCTCAACTTCTACTTCCCGTCGTGCGGGAAGGTGCCGCCGCCGGTTATAATGGTCCAGGTAATTACAGGTTGTTGGTAGCCCCGGCTGAAGAATAGGCCGTGGGTGTCGTTTAGAGGTCTAACCCGCGTGCCCAGCGTGGTGAGTATGGGGCAAATTCTCCCCACATGATAGGAAGTCTCTTTGGAAACATGTGTATGTGGGGGAGGCTATGTTCAGCAGTGGACGTCCTGCGTCTGAATTTATGAAGTCACTAAGGTACTTTGCAAAATTATTACGATCTCTGTGGCGTAGCGAATGAGTGCACGTTTGAGTCGCAATGGGCGCTGTTTCGATTCCTGCTGCGGGAAAAAGGTTTGCATGATCTGCAAATATTTGTTCCGGGCCTGGTTGTTGTTGTACCATGGTACTCGCAGTTTCTATTAACACGTGTTCAAAACGGTGAAGGAAAACGAGTCATTCCCGCTCGGTAACACCCTGTCGTCAACACTGTTGACGACATCCAGTACAAGGGTCAAGATGTGTATATGTTTTTCAAATTTTAATAAACGAGAAACGGTATTATTTATATTTGTACTTCGAAATGAGCAAGTATATGTAATAAAAAAGGTTGTTAATGATTTTCAATTTGTAGAATATAATTTGGTGGCTTGATAGATACAAAATGTTTTATTTTTACTCTATTTCAATTGTTGACACCCTGTCGTCAACACTGTTGACGTCTGGGTGGATGGAAGAAGCTCAAGACCGTTCGTCATCGAACTCTTTTGGGGAGGCCTATGTCCAGTGTTGACGACAGGGTGTTACCGAGCGGGAATGACTCGGGATAACGTTGTGAGGAAACCCGCAGCTTAGTCAGCTCCACACGTATTGACCATGTCTTTCCTGTGTATACCGACTAGACTGAGAGACTAGAGGGTGCTGGGCAAACCCTGCTGACAAACTTGATTGGCCTCATAGCTCAGTTAGTAGTAGTAACTCTGCCTTCTGCGCTAGAGGTCGCGGGTTCGATTCCCGCACTAGACAAACATCTGTGTCAGATATATATCTATTATGTATATTAGTCTCTGGTACCCATAGTACAGGCTATGCCTAGTTCGGGATCAGTTGACCGTGTGTGATATGTCCGGAATATAAAAAGGTTACATAAAAACCACTTCTACAGTGCTGGTCTACTCTATCAATCTCAGGCTCTACAGCATCCTGTAAGTGAGTTAAAAGTTCTATATAAATCGTCTAGAATACATTAAAGGCCTTCTACTGTTTTATATCCATCCTAAGGTTGCCTGGCAGAGATCGCTTTTAGCGATAAGGCCGCCCATTGTATTGCGTTGTAAATTTGTAATTGTGATCTCATGTATTATTTCCGTGTGGTGATCAATAAAGTGTTATCTGTCTATCTATATAAAAAAATTAAATGTTTGTGTTGTTTCAGAATGTATCGTTCAGGTATACTGACACGAGCCCATGGATCTACAAGAATTTGGAGTTCGGTATCGACTTAGACACTCGGCTGGCCCTCGTGGGGCCAAACGGCGCTGGCAAGTCCACGCTCCTAAAGCTGCTCTACGGAGACGTGAGTGTACTATCCAATGCGCACACTTTGCATTTTGCTGTTTTTAACCCCGCAGTGTTGGAAGGCCACCTGGAAGTAAGCGGATGGAAGAGGCTCAAGACCGTTCTTCGTCGAACTCTTTTGGGGAGGCCTATGTCCAGTGGTGCAATTGTATAAGCTAATGGCAATGAAGTGCGTAACATTGAGGGTAATTTTAACAACCTTAGCAACATTCAAAACGTTTCAAACTTGACAGGGGAAAACTTCAAGATCTTAGCTTCTTCCTTTTCATTTTTTAAACTTAAGACGTCGCTAAAATTGATAAAATCATCCGCATAATTGCGAACTTCACCTGGATATGGAAAAGGTTCAAGACCATTCGTCGTGGAACTCTTTGGGGGAGGCCTACTATGTCCTTCTACAGGCTGAAGATGATGATGAACCCCTGATACTTCAAGAGCTATCATCATCATCATCTTCAGCCTGTAGATGTCCACTGCTGGACATGGCCTCCCCCAGAGTTCCACTACGAACGGTCTTGACCCTTTTTCATCCACCAACTTCCCGCAACCTTCACAATATCATCGGTCCATCGGGTGGTGGGCCTTCCAACACTGCGTCAAGACAAGAGCTAGAGCTTCCTGTTATCCCCAGCTGGTGCCGTCTATGGGCATGATCCGCAAGAACTCCCACCTGCGCATCGGGCGCTACCACCAGCACCTGCACGAGCTGCTAGACCTGGAGCTGTCTCCGCTCGACTACATGATGAAGGAGTTCCCTGACGTGCGGGAGCGCGAGGAGATGCGCAAGATCATCGGCCGCTACGGTCTCACCGGCCGTCAGCAGGTAAAAAGTTATACTCTGACTATACAAGGTGATTCGCGCGGTATGCCCCGACGGCGAACGCATTCGCACTTCTCAACATGATGATTGCTCAGGAACCAGATGTGGATGTATTCCACATGAAATTACATCCATTTGTTTTACTGTGTATACATTTCCTTTGTTATAAAAATTAGTAAAATGTTAAAATATGTATGTATGTGATGTGTTATGTAATTAATTTATGCCTACTAGCTCTTAAACGTTTTGGGCTCGGCTGTTAGTTTCCGAGTGGTTTAAACAAATAAAATAAATAAAATTCATAATATGTATGCCATCCCGAAAGGTGCTTATTCTACACGCAATTTACAATAAAGTTTGTTCTACGACTTTTGGAAATTCGACATATTTCATTAAAAAAACTCTATGCGAAAATCAGCTGTTTTGGGGTCAAATCAGGTCAAACTCAATGAATCAGCTGTTTTAGGTAGCAATCTTGATTCCGAACTTCTTGTACGTTTAGTTATTTGTTCTAAAGATTATAAAAATACCAAAAACAGCTAAGTTGAGAAAGATGGTGAAAAAAAACTGATGTTTATTTAGCTATTAGTATTTCTTTTCGTTGATAGGGTTGATAGATTTCGGGATGGTATACATGTTATGAATCATCTTGTATTCTCTTGTTTACTGAGCTCATGGTTAGATCAAGATATGAAGTAGATCGGCAAAAATATCTAGTACTATTCCGCTAATCAATTCCTCATAAGCCCAAATGCAGCGTGCACCTCCTACACCGTCCGCAATAAAAAGCCATGCAAAGTGTACTTAGTGCAGTACTTGATCATGTTGTTTTTGGTTGCAAATGGACCACAGACTAATTAATTAAAGTCATGGTCATATAACTAATGGTTCACCCCTAAAATATCACAGTGAACCATAAAATGATCCGAATAGGCTAACACATCCGTGTCAGAACGAAACGGTTTCAAAAGTGATAAGGCTGATTTTTTGGTTATATTTTATTTTTGACAAACTCAAACGGTGCTTATTTCAATAAAATCACTGGGATCACTTTGAAACGTCTTAGAAACTAGGTGAAGCTATGCCTATTCTTTGCGACCAAGACTACTGCACAAATATATGTTAGTACGCTTTGCGTGGCTTTTTATTGCGAGCGGTGTGGGAGGTGCACGCATCTGCACTTTGTTAGGCTCTTGAAGAACAGATTAGTTTTTTTTTACTAGTATTTACCTTAGAATGGACTTCCGAAATGATATGTCTGAATCAATTACCATAGTGACAACGATTTTGTACCAAACACTTTACTTTTTCTTTTTGCTCTTTGTTTATCAAATGCTTACTAACTATTTATTTCTGTTCTGTATTCAGAAACGATTGCTAAATGACTTCTTCTTTCTGTTCTGAGTTCACAAAAAATTGCTGAATTACATACTTCTTTCTGTTCTGTGTCCAGGTGTGCCCAATGCGGCAGTTGTCGGACGGGCAGCGCTGCCGCGTTGTATTCGCGTGGCTCGCGTGGCAGACTCCTCATCTGCTGCTGATGGACGAGCCGACCAACCATCTCGACATGGAAACTATTGACGCTCTCGGCGACGCGATCAACGACTTCGAAGGCGGCATGGTACTCGTCAGCCACGACTTCCGGCTGATCAACCAGGTAATTTATTTTTATATCTACGGTGGCAAAAAAGCTTACGGCCCACCTGTTGGTAAGTGGTTACCGTAGCCTATGAACGCTTGCAAGGCAGAGACATCGCGCACGCGTTGCCGAATCCGAACCCCCCTTACCATATAGAGCTCAATAATAATTACCCGTATCTTTCGTAGAGTGGAATATTTCACTCCACTCACACTGAAGTCAGACTGATACTGTTTTTATAGAAATTGCGGTACTACTAACAATTCCCCTAAAATAACGTCTAATGCGGGCGTGTCAGCGCTATTTTACATAATTATTGAACCAACTTGAACCAATTTGAACCATAAATCTTTGCTACTTCTATCTACTCTAGTTATATAAGGTATTCGAATTCTATATTCCTATCTGTTAGGTATGATGTGTTTCTTTTCTGGACTTAGTAATCCTCCATCCATTATATAGCTTTGCTACGTTCGTTCTATCAAAGGTTACCTGTAAAATATCGCTATCAGCGACGAAGCCGCCCATTTCGATTGTCACGTTAACTCTATATTGTTTTTTTTTTAAATGGCTATTAATGAAGAATTATCTATTTATTATGTATAACAGTAGCTTCACCTAGTTTTTTTTAGACGTTTTAAAGTGATCCCAGTGATTTTAAAGAAATAAAAGCCTTTTGACTTTGACTTCTGGTACCCATAGTACAGGCTATGCCTAGTTTGGGATCAGTTGATCGTCTGTGATGTGTACGGAATATTTATTTATTTATTTATGATTTCAGGTAGCGGAGGAGATTTGGATTTGCGAGAATGGCACATGTACCAAATGGCAGGGCGGTATCCTCAAGTACAAGGACCACCTCAAGTCCAATATACTGAAGGACAATGCCGACAATGCCGCCAAGATGCGCAAATAGTCAAATGTATAGATAACTTTTAGATTTATTTACAACTCGCTATCTCGGCATCTCTATCTAACACCCGGTTCTCCAGTTCATTACTAATGCCCGGTTCCTTTATTACGGATCGGTATCTGTAGACGTTTAATACCTATCGACAGATTGTCATTACGCGTTCCAGTTGCTCATTTTGGGATATTTACGCTTGGGGCATCCGATAAAAGTCGCAAAGCATGGAAGGTCGTGTTCAAAAGGCGTGTTATAAAAGATATATCATCTGAAATTCGTTTCTAAATCCATACGTCTACTTGTTAAAGTCAGTTTTTATTTTGCCGTTTGAGGGCGTGCTATTTAGTTCAAAGATATCGTTTGTAAGTCAAACTCTAACCCTGTTATTACGAAACTGGTGCTTTATGTCATAATGTCAAATGTATGAAATGACACGTCACAAAACCAGGTTTTAGTTAGACCTAGTCTAAATCCAGTTTCGTTTCCAATTACAGGGTAATTGACTTTATTACGTAGTCGTAAGGATCATTTTGATTTGAATTTTGATTGGCATAGGTACAGCACGTCGTTTGAACTCTGCTATAAACCAAATTATACGCCAAATTAGAGATTTTTTTGTAACCGTCTGTAGAAGATACTAGCCGAATTATGAATCTAGGGACCGGGCATAAGTTTAGCCTTACAGGCGCGCACCCCATCTCATTTTTAACCGACTTCAAAAAGGAGTTCTCAAGTCGCTTGTTTTTTTTGGTTTTATTTTACCTGATATCTCAGCCAATAGTAAACCGATTTTGATGATCCTTTCGCTGGTGTATAGTAATTTAATTCCTGAGGGATTGTTACTTGTCCCATAACACTTAAAAAAACGTCATCATCTCTTGAAATCACGACTTACCGATTTTTATTGTGGACTAGAGGTAATCCCCGCGTTTTCGTTCGCTAACTGCTATTTTTACATAAACTGCGTTGAAACGTGATCTTGTGCGCTTGTAAGGTTGATTGAAATAACTTTATTATTTTTCTTGTACAATATCGTCGATATTTCTATACATAAATCTAAAATCAGTGTTGTTATTAAGCTGTGATTAGAACGCGTAGATTTGTTTTGCTGGTTAAATTGTTTGGAACCAGCATTTTTTCAATGTTAATGCCTTACAGTGGTTTTCATTACCAATATAAAATTGCGGAAAGGATTTCCCCATTTTTAAGTGGTATTAATGTTTGACCAAACAAAGTTTATCTTAGAATTAAATCTTAGAAATGACAATTTACTGCAGATATGACAAGACAGATTGTGTAAATTTCGTTTGGTGAAATATTGCAATGAACATAAGACAAGTTGAGAATCAGTGTTAGTAGGGACAGCCGCGTAGTCACTTTGTGATCGTTAAATATGGGATTGTGATGGTTCGAGCTGCCTATTGAAGCTTAGATTTAGAATGTAATAAAGTAGTAGAACGTATTTCATTCACAATTCATTTGCTTGCATTAATCTGTTTTAGTAAATACGGGAGCATTTGAAGGTTGATGCTATTGCTTTGTTTTACAAAATCAAAAATGTAAAGAATCCCAAATGATTTATGGGATCATTACAATATGAAATGAACTGATTATCGGGATTATTAGTATAAATTGAAACAAGGTGCAATTTTCTTTGAATACTTTAGTGATGCGGTCTCGATTACTTTTACTACTAAAGCCATCGAGGTCGATTACACTATACCCATGTTTATAAATGGCTGTACAAACTAAACATCAAGAAGTCTTGATTATTTATGAATAACAAGTGACATTTTGCATGAGTTTTTTGAGGGATACAACATTCCTCCGGGCCCTCATCTCTTCACGCAGACATCGAGGCGCTCCGTAGGACAATTCCTTAACTGCCAGTTTGTGTGTTGGTGAACCTTGTATACATTTATATAAAACAATATATTTGGGTTAAAATAATTATAAACTCTCTGAATTGTTTTGGAACTATGCCTATGAATGCTCCTTTATTTAGGCCTGGTTAGATTGGTTAGTGTGGTACTGGATCGTACAGATATGTCGTGGCCCGGGATTAACGCCCCACTGCCAGAGACAAGAACTGAACAGGCGCTAAGCGTCAATTTCCTTAGTGAGATAAAATAATCATTTTATCGGTGGCTGGCAGCGAAGTTTAATGTTAGTTTAAGTTGCTGGCTGCCGGATATCGTACTAAGCAATAATACCAACGCAGACGAACGTTCACAGTAACGTACAGTATTAGTGATCGATATCCGTATTTATAATACACACCATGCAAGTTTCTTGCATCAAAAAATAATTGTGCGTTATAATAGCATTCGTGAATTAAAATCAATTCTTTATGCGGTTAGTAAATATTTTCTGAAATGCTTGTTTGAAGTTTTGATTTGTTTATAATTTTTGTTTTTTTTTTGTTAAATTTATGTTTCATAATCATGATGACACCATGACAAAAATTATATCTATTTGTTTACAAATTGCTTTCAAGTTTATACTTGTCTAAACGCTTTCAACTAAGTTGCTTCAAGGTATTATTTGTAGACGCATATTTTTTCAATACTGAACGAGATTCATAGGTGGCAATTTTGCTAACCAGTATCAAGGTTATTATAATCCAGTATGCACTGCGTTTTACACTGATGACAGTTTTCAATTCAACTTGCCCCTCAAGAGCAGGATTATTACTCATTGTTAAGACGATGCATGTCAGTTATTGCTTTGAATTTATAGTACGCAGCAGGCAAGAAACTTGTAGGGTTTAAATAATTATCGAATAACTTGGTTAATAGTGATAAATATACACAATGAATGACTTTAACATTTTTACCTGATGCTAAAATAGGTAGCCAACGAATTTTGCCCTAAATAGTTTTTGATTGCAATATTTATCTACAAGGTGTTTCATAATATGTACACTATCCCAAAAGGGGCTTATACTGTCAGCAAGAAGAAAAAATATTAGCTAAAAATAATCTGAATTTTCGATATATTATATTTTAACCAAATTTTTTCTCTGGTCTATTTCAAATCAGCTGTTTTTGGTCTTTTTATCATCTTTATAACTAATTATTAAACGTACGAGAAGGTCAACATCAAGATTGGTAACTAAAACAGCTGAAATGTGTTTCGATAGTGTTTTTTCAGTGAACAATGTTGAATTTGTAAGAGTCTTAGAACAAACTTTATTGCCAATTTTTAGAAGATTATGCAAGCCCCTTTCGGGATTGTATACATATTTTGGATCACCTTGTTTAATGTGATTCTCTTTGTAAGTTGTGAGATGCGTCATAGGTATTTATTTTATAATTGGATTATACTATTGTGTTTACTGACCAGATATTTTGTCTTATTTCCTAAGGTGCCCGCACCAGTTCAACCTAATTCCTCACAATATAAACGATTAATTAAATTAATATTTCGCAGGTCTCTGGCTATCCTATAATAAAAGCTGAGTGTTTAGGATAAGGTCTCAAGATGTATCAATGTTTAGTTGAAACAACTGGACCTCATCCAATATTCAAAAAAATTGATGTTGCGTTGAAATTGTTACCATTTTTCGTATTATCTTAATATTTATCCGTCTTAGTAACAAATTACCAGTTTGTTTTGTAACACGCTTTTGTTATTGCACTTAAATTAATAGAGAAGCTCAATTTTAGAGCTCATCCATTATACAATACAAACTAAGCATACCTTTTTTATTTCATACTAGATAACCCGTACCACCTGAAATATATTTTAATAAAACTCTTCACAATCTATTTAATGTTCTTTTTCACTAAACAAACCCAGTATTTAGGCGAACAAATTGAAAATCATCATCATCATTTCAGCCGTACGATGTCAACTGCTGAACATGGCCTCCCCCACAGACAGCAAATTCCTTATCATGTGGGGGGATTTTCCCATACTCACCACGCTGGGCATGCGGGTTGGCGAGCGCAGTTAGAGCTATCGTCGTTAAAATGAGGGACGTTGCTGCCCATCCCCTAGCTTTCTTCCTTTATTCGCCTCTTTCGACATCCACGGATAGGTAGATATGGAGGGGCCTATTCTTCAGCCGGGGCCACCAAATTGAAAATAATTATATTAAAATCGGTTGAGCCGTTTTCGAGTTTTTGCGACACTAACGCACGCAAGTGAGGTATATAATAAAGAAATAACTTTTTATTCGTTTGACGTCGATATCATCAACGGAACGACGAATTATGAGTTCTCGGGGTCGCATTGTTTTCTGCTATAGTTAAATCTTCTCTCGTCTTAAATTATCTAATCTAATTTTTTGGGTTGGCGTCCCGACTGAGGCTACTACCATTTTTAAACTCTGGATGCAGTTATTACTTAGGTACTTTTAATAATAAAGCTTGCTTTAAATTAATAATATGCTTGGAGTTTCACTACGTGATAAGATCCGAAATGAGGAAATCCGTAGAAGAACTAGGGTCACCGACATAGCTCTCAGAATTAGCAAGTTAAAGTGGCAGTGGGCAGGCCATATAGCTCGCACAACCGACAACCATTGAGGAGTAAAGGTTCTCGAATGGCGACCACGACCCGGACGACGCAGTGTTGGAAGGCCCCCCACCCGATGGACCGACGACATTGTGAAGGTTGCGGGAAGTCGGTGGATGAGAAGGCTCAAGACCGTTCGTCATGGAACTTTTTGGGGGAGGCTTATGTCCGGCAGTGGACTTCTACAGGCTGATGATGATGATGATGATGAATAATATAGACAAAAACTTGGAGATGGGCAGCCGCGTACCCTATTTTGACAATGATAGCTCTAACTGGGCTCGCCAACCCGTGTGGGGAGTATGGACAAATCCCCCAAAATGATTGTTTGGGTGCACGCCGTAGTACAAGGGCGGTCGCTGAAAATCTATGGGAGGCCTATCGTCAGCAGTGGACTTCGGGTCGTCGAGCGCAGATAGAGCTATTGTTGATAGGGAATGCTGCTGCCCTTCCCCTAGGTTTTTCCTCTTAGTCGCCTTTTATGACATCGTAGTAAATGGAGTCGATAGTAGGTACCTACCTAGGTGCCTAGGTATTCCTCAGCCTATTTTCCATACCTACTGAGTTTTACGTAATATGTTTTAAATGGTTAGTAGGTATATAGGTTTGTTACTTATTATTTTATTCTTGGTCCGGAACCGTATTGTGGATCCCAGTGAAGGAGCGGTCTAGCAGGCTTCTCGCTATGCTGTAAAATATAGATTGATAAAAACTCTACCGAAGCAAAAAGGTTTTTAGCTATACAGACTTTTCATCTAATCATCATTCTAAATTTAAATAGAATCGTACAATTTTTGTAATACAACTGTCACTATAAAGCAGAATTTCAGAAAGAAATAAATTTATTTGTGTCATTTTGAGTGAAATTGTATAGGTAATCCTTGTTGTTCGTGAAATATGGATAACCCTACCAATGGGCAGGTCAAGGTGTTCCAAAGCCGCGGCTAGTAACATAGCGGCTTTTATCCCTTACAGGTAGGTACATAAGTTTTGGAAGCAGACTGTGCTTTTGGTGCTAACAATATTCTTGATTAGCTGATGATGCAAACTTGCTCCCACGGCGGCTTGTAATTGAGGGTGCTTAAACCTGCATTGACTATCCGCTGTGTTTTGAGCATTGTCCCCTTTCTTAGCAGCATTGCGCTAAATACCTGAGTCTTAACGTCGATAGTTAAAAAGCTCTAGATATGTCAAACTCGGATACGGAAACGCGATGGTCACCAGTGGTTCATCATCATCAGCCTATTGAAAACTATTGCTGGGCATTGGCCTGCCTCAGAGTTCCACGACGAACGGTCTTGGCATGCTCACTACCACTTCAATTTTCTGATTCTGAGCGTGCAATTTTCTGATGTCGATGACCTTGGTTCTTCTACAGATTGCCTTATTTCGATTTTATCATTGCATCGCCTGCTGCGCTTTTGTATGAGGCCAATAGTTAGCGACCAAGTCTCAGTGCCATAACATCACTGGCAACACGCACTGTTTGTAGGTACCTAATCTTTCGTCTTAGGGCTCTGCGTTATCAGAGTGTCACTAATTGTGATGTAGTAGACACAAGTCCTCCCTACTTTCTCCACTTGTGTTGCAGGAACACCTGGAATTAATATTCATCAGGTCTAGTAAGAACTCAAAATGTCAGATAAGGACAAAAAGAAGAAAGAGGAGGAGAAAGCGGGGGCGTTTATGAAGGATTTCATAGCCGGCGGCATTTCAGCGGCAGTGTCTAAGACTGCGGTGGCGCCGATTGAGAGAGTGAAGCTCATCTTACAAGTCCAACACGTGTCTAAGCAGATACCAGAAAATCAGCGCTATAAAGGTAGCTACGTTCTGCGCCAGCTTGTATACCTAAGAACAAAAAACCTTATTAGCCTAGAATAAAATTAAAATCATTTAGGAATGTACGAATAAAGCTCTTTCTTATGACACCCCACTTCATGTACCTATTTGCATAACTTTAAAAAAACTTAGTTTCGTAGTAGGGTTACCTTAAAATGACGTTACTTTGTAAAGTTACGGTAAATATTGCTAACGTCAGTTGACGTCACTAGACTTCACTACTCATACTTTCAGTATAAATATGAGACCAAAGTGTGTATGAAAAACCCTTTCAGTTTTGGCCATACAAAAATGATATTATGAAATTGCCTATATATCTGGGCATGGTTACCTACGGAGCTGCCATACAAACTATTGTTAGGTATTTTAAAGTCCTCTATTTATCTAAAGAGGTCTTGTTAGAATGCAACATTTTTTTAAGGCACCAACCTCCATACTGATTTCAGCATAGCCGAAACTGGTTAGTAGGTAACGTTTTTCGTTCTCAGGTCTCGTGGACGCGTTCGTCCGCATCCCCAAGGAGCAAGGCTTCGGCTCGTTCTGGCGAGGGAACCTGGCCAACGTCATCAGATACTTCCCCACGCAAGCACTCAACTTCTCATTCAAGGTGTTCGCTATTTATTAATAATATAACTAGTGGTTCGCCCCGAACAGATCTCGCGATGTCAGGTAAAAGTTGGTGCTCCGGTGATCTTTGATGCACAATTAAGATAAACTTTGAAAAGAGCTTATAAGCTCTTTTCATTGAAGATTGCCGTCCTGTCGTATACGACATGACGGCAATCTTCTCTTTTATCTGGCTCATGTCACTTATTCTTTATCTTCCTCTTCCTAGTTTTTCCTTCTGTCTTTCAGTGATTTTTTTAAGAAGTTGATAATGTCGTAAATTTTAATGATTGAACATCCTATGATGTTCAATCATTAAAGTGAATGATGTTCATTTTTCGTCTTCTGTTTTATATGATCTTAATCAAAACCTTTTCTTTAAGTAGTAACAAATGAGGAAGAACTAAAACGAGTAGGTCGTTTTAGTTCTTCCTCATTTGTTACTCTCTCCTTCCTTTTACGATACCAATTTAATGATTACAGTAACTTCTATACAAGGTCATTATCTACTGTTGATCGCTAAAATAATAAAGGGTTGGATGATTCAAGGATGTGTACAAAACCGTGTTCCTCGACGGCGTGAACAAGAACACGCAGTTCTGGAGGTATTTCGCGGGGAATCTTGCGTCGGGCGGCGCGGCCGGAGCCACCTCCCTCTGCTTTGTATATCCACTGGACTACGCAAGAACTAGGCATGTCTTTTCTATTGTTATCCAATCTAGTGCACGAAAGGAGCCTCTAAGAGGCGCACTTTAATCCTTTCACTGCACTGATTCTATCACCGACGGTCATAGGCCCTTTTTAGGGCCACCAATTCTCAACCTGGTCACTGAACTAATACAGGATGACCAAGAAAGAATCAGTGCCAAGACAAGCAAGCATTCAATCTAGTTTTAGCAACCGTTTACTTCCATTAATTAGTTTTGAGAACACTTCCTGGAACATTTAATTTGTCGACTTCAGTTCTCACCAATTGCGCCAATTGCAATTTATTTATTATAGGTTAGCAGCTGACGTCGGTAAGGGAAAGGAAAAAGAGTTCAACGGCTTGATAGACTGTCTCAAGAAAACAGTAAAGTCTGACGGCCCTATCGGCTTGTACAGAGGGTTCGTCGTGTCGGTTCAAGTAAGTTATGCACTAACCACTAACTACTTTCCCCTTTGGAGAGGCGTCAATTCAACAAAGGACGATGGGCGGAATAGTCCCCACTCATCAACAAAAATTAAATGTAGCTCCATTGATATAAGTATCTTGGCAAGATGATATTTTTTTACTAGAGGACGTTGCCCAAATATATTTGATTCTCATAGTATCTAACGTTCATACAAATATTTCGTTTACGTATAATTGACGATAATTGTAAAAAATCTACTCATTTATCTATTCTTAAGTCAAAGCGGCGGCGCATGCACATTAAAATAAAGATACGCTATTACAAAATATTCCGCCACGACCCGCGCTCATGCGTTGGCATCAGTTCCATGTGTGTTGGGAGCTGGGTACCTACTGAGCCCATACATTTTGCCCATGGTAGGGGATGGGCAGCAGCGTCCCCTATTTTCACAAAGAGAGTCCTAAATGTGCTCGCCAACCGTGCCCAGCGTGATAAGAACGACAAAAATTTGCTCTGGAATGTGTGACCAAGTAATGGAGGCCATGTTCAGAAACACCTGGAGCATTGTTAATGCGTTGCCTGCCATGTAGAAATCATTTTTGTAAAGCCCTAAATGCTGTAGGATGTCCTACCGCTGAAATGATGATGTTGAGATGATGGTAACTTGCCACAGGGTATCATCATCTACCGCGCCACTTACTTCGGCTTCTACGACACGGCGCGAGGCATGCTCCCCGACCCGAAGAACACACCATTGCTGATCACGTGGCTTATTGCACAGGTTGCTATTTACCTAAATAAAGACATGGCACTGAGCTGGCCTCATACACAAGCTCAAAGTCTTGCAACGGGCTATGGAGAGAGTTATTATGCTCGTAGTTTCACTGCGTGATACAATCCGGAACGAAATCGCAGAAGAACCAAAGTCATCGACATGGGTCTCAGAATTAGCGACTGATTAGGTACTCACTGGTTTCCTCACGATGTTTTCCTTCATCGTTTAGGCACATGCTAAAGCTCAAGTTTTTCGAATAAAAAATCTCCTTAGTGCATGATCGCTTTTGAACACACGACGTCCGGATTAAAAGTCGGGGAACCTGCCGCTAGGCCAACACGGCTTCATATGCATATGAGGTAAATTTTAGTCTAGCGAGGGATTCTTTAGTAGTCACTTCGCTCTGTATTCTAAAGCGCACTCACCGTAAAAATATTATTTTGCTCCCATAAGATAGAATCTACTAAACTCTCAGATAAGCAGAAACTTGGTGAGAACCAATGTTAAAATTGCCGTTTGCAGACTGTGACAACAGTAGCGGGCATTGCGTCATATCCGCTAGACACTGTGCGGCGGCGCATGATGATGCAGTCCGGTCGACCCGCCAACGAGCGCCTCTACAAGAACACTGCCCACTGCTGGGCAGTCATCTTAAAGCAGGAAGGCCCCGGCGCCTTCTTCAAGGGCGCTTTCTCCAACGTCCTCAGAGGCACAGGCGGCGCCTTTGTGCTCGTTCTCTACGACGAAATTAAGAATCTACTATAGTAAAACCCGACTTCTTCGGTTCAGTTGTTTGTCTCTCGGTGAATGTCCATGTGAAGTGACGTGGCGTTTTTGTGATTTGTTTTTACTTTTGTAAGGTATGCTAATTTTTTTTCTTTAATAGCTCCTTTTATTAAATAAATTTATTACGTTATTATGCAGTTTGTTTTACGATTTTATGGCAGTTCTTTTAGGGGTTAGCGAGAACGCCATTGAATGTTCAGCGAAATGGACATTTCTCAAATCGATAGCGACTTAAAGGGACTATTTGCTCCGGATATGTTGTACTACTGAGTAGTTCAACTGGTAGTACAAAACAACCTTGTATCTCTAGTACCTCTAGTGCTACCAGTTGATCTACTCAGTTTGTACACGTAGTCGCCTATACCTACGTGTGCTATAAAATAATGTTAGGTAGGTATATTTTTTATGTAGGTATTTAGCTATGGGCCTGTGGCGTACCTACTCCACCATTCTTCATACCTGTAACATATATTAATCATTTCATTAACATTGCATTGTACTAGTTGCATACACGACTGCCTTCCGACATTACAATATTTGTAAGTACAATATTTCCTATTATTATATGCTTTAGTTAGTGAATTATGTTTGTACAATGCAATGTTAATGAAATGATTAATTTATGTATTTATGTTACAGGTGTGAAGAATGGTGGAGTAGGTACGCCACATGCCAATATTTTGTTTATTCGATGCCTGAAGTAAATATTATTATCTATTATTATTATTATCTGTACTGCTCTTTGTACCTACTACTGATCCGGAGCGACTATTTCCGTCTAAATTAAGTAGGTACTTATTTGACAGGATAACAAATAAAAGCCACTAACTATTACGTTGAATTATGTAATGCTAGACCATTTCTTTATTAACTTCTACAAAAATTACTTTTAATATCACATAATATTCAAAATTCACATTCGTTACATTCTTAAGCTGATAAAAGGTGTGTTAGTCTGTGCAATTGGATTGTGTCCTAAGTCATATCTTTAGGCAAAGCCCATAAAGATTTTTAAGGGGGCGGCGACGCGTGCGTGATGCCTCTGGTATTGCAAGCGTTCATAGGCTACGTTAACCACTTACCAACAGATGGGCCGAACGATTATTTGCCACATCTGTGGTAAAAAAAAATTGTGTAGGGGTGTTCTAAGAAAGGAGTCCTCAAAAACCCCTGAGAGGGAGCTCCCTCTGAGGGGTTTGAAGTTTGTATGAAAAACTTCACGCGAACAAAGTCGTGGGGGCTTCCACTAGATATTCCTATATGTAGGTTTTAATATGTAGGTTTATAAGGCTTGGTACTTGGTATTGTATCAACAATTGCTTAAATGATATGTACGTATACACAAATTGCTAGAGTTAAGTTAGTTTATTTGATATCGCACAGAAGCGCCACGCCTCGTAGCGCCCAGTGCCGGGGATTGCTGTCCGTCTCGAAGTCGATAGATCCTACGTATTTGGCGTCTGTCCTCTGCGGCTTCCTGTGGCGAAATTACTACGTGAATTAATAAATAAAACACTCAAATAACATCCAACAGTCACGGCGACGACGACCTCGGTGGTGTAGCGTCTGTGACGTAAGGGGTGCGGGTTCGATTCCCGCTGCTGAGATTTAGTAGATAGGGATCATTTTTTAATGTCCCTTATGGATCACTAGCTTCCACCCGCGGCTTCGCGTGGCACCTACATCAAAAGTAGCCTGATGCTTTTCTAGGTAAAGAACACTATAATATTTCAAGTTTCAACGAAATCGGTTGAGCCGTTACGGCGAGATTGAACAACAAACATCCAAACATGCTCACAAACATTCGCATTTATAATATTAGTAGGATTTCGTAACGATTTTTTTATTTATATTATTCTTATAATTTTTTGATGACATATCGGATACAGTTTGAACACGGCTTAAGGATTGTCTTGCCTTCTTCTTCTTGTCGTGTCACTGATTCTTTCATGGTCATCCTGTATTATGTTAGTGACCATGTTGAGGTATGGTGGCCGCTAAGACCGTCGATGAAATAATCAGTGTTGTGAAAGGATTAAAGTGTCAAATTGTCTTGCCTGTAAATAGGACACTCGTAGAGACGGGGGTCCTTGCCCGCCGTCGTGTTGATGGCGAAAATGTAGATCACCGGCATCTGCTCGTACAACACCTTCGGCTTTGACTCTATCAGCTTGCCCGACTTGCGATCTAGAGATGCACCTGCACAACACAAATTTTAAACAACTGTTAAACAGTAATCCGTCAGAGGTCGCAGGGTGAAACGTTGCCCTTATTACGGTGAGTGGGAGTTGGCACAATAGACATAGACATAGACATAGACATTTATTTAATTGCCACCAAAACACAAACATTTGCACAACATTTTACAATAAACTTATAATAACAGAAACTAGAGAAAAGTAATGAATGTAAAAAATGGTGTGATGTGTGCTGCAGCAGCAAAATGGCTTCGGCTCAGCATTATGCCTACTGTTTTCACTCTCACTCGTGCGTGGAAACAAGCACGTTTCACGTGTTTTTGTGTGGACAAAATGAGTGATAGTAATGGTCCGCGAGACGCACTGTCACGGATTCCATACAAGTCCATACACGTGGATCACGCTCACAAGTCAGTGTAAAAACCATGATGCCAACTCCTCTCGATGCCGACTCTATCTGGACTTATTTAGAAAGAGAAAATCAAAACGAATACAATTAAATAATTAAAAAAAATACACAAGAAACAGTTCAGCTATTTATAGACCGTTACAAACAATCTATAGATAGCTCAATTGATCCATTGGAAGCGTCCCCAAGACGCTGTCGGAATTGCCACTGGATGGCAATGCTAATCCGTTGGGCCAAAGACCAGCTCTCGGGTCACGCGTCGCTTCGATCAGACGCCATGATTTTGTTATGAAAACCCGGAGACGTAATAGCGTAGAGTGGTGAAGAAAAACATCATAGATAACACGCGTCTTAGTCCTCCGCAAGTATTGACCATATCTTTCCTGAGGATAAAGCCGACTAAGCTGAAAGGATGGTATAGGTGCTGGGCAAGTCCTTTATTTATGTCCCAAGCGCTTCAGAGTCCTTCTTCTTGTCGGGTCACTGATTCTTTCATGGTCATCTTGTATTATGTTAGTGACCATGTTGAGGTATGGTGGCCTAAGACCGTCGATGAAAGAGTCCTGTAATTGATTCAAAAGTTCCACCTGACGCTGTAAGGCAAATGGTGATTGACATGGGTGATAGTACCTTTCAACAAAAAGAAATTAGTCTCGATCACCTCGGACTTAAATGACCAATTGACGCAGAGATGCCAAAAAGACGCGCTTCAAAACTATATTAATCCTGATCTGATTTACATTCGAGAAGGACTAAATTTTTAGCCACTTTTGAAAATTGTTTAGCCTTGCCATTTTATTTTCTTTTTCTCGTGTTCTGTTGAGTTTTAGTGTGTAATCTCGATGGTATTTTAACCATTATGCTTAGGACCTTAGCACGAGTGTAGGCAAATCGAACGGGAGTGTAATAAATGATTCTCCTTTTTGACTAAAAATTGCGGTTTGATGTTTTGAAGAAAACCGCCACCATTTACTTCTGAGCAAATTTGACACTCTAATTACTTGACACTGGCAAGATTGACTGTAAAAACAGCAGATGCCATAAAATGAAAAAAATTAATGAAATGTACCTTCGAGAAACAGCCCATACACGTAGACTCCCTCTGCGGGCCCTTCGTGGACATCTTCCCGGTTCAGCTTCGTGATGTGATTCTGCAGCACCACGGAATCTAAGGCCCAGCCTTTGTGGCCACGCGTCACTTCCTGGGAAACAGGAACAGCGGTGCAAGTGTGTAAGCGTAATTGCAATGAAGTTTGTAACTTTGAGGGTTAACAATTTTAACAACCTTAACAACATCCAAAACGTTCCAAACTTTACAAGGGAAAACTTCAAGACCTTAGCTTCTTCCATTTCATGTTTGAAAAACTTCGGATGTCGCTAAAATTTAAAGTCATCCACATAATAACGGACTTCATTACCATTTCGCTAACGCAATAGCACTCCAGGTGTCTACAAACAATGTTGCGTAATAACCCTGGCATTGCAATCTTTCATAGGCTACGGTAACCACTTACGAACAGGAGGGTCGTAAGTTTGTTTGGAACGTTAGTTGTATAAAAAAAGCAGTTCGCCTCGGCCTCGCAAATTTTATGAAATGAAAGTTATAGTAAGGTTAGAGTTATCTTTTTTTCGTTGAAATTTTGATTAGGAGTTGTTTTATCACCCTTAACCCCAAAACTTCATCATTTGAACAAACAAGTCTTGTGTTCAGAACCAAAAGGAAAGCAATTAAAGTATAATAATAGCAAGTCAAGGTTTCAAGACTAATGTGTCCTCAAATAATTAAAGTATGCCCAAGAGCTCCATACCTGCCTCATAGCGGTCAGGAATCCCTGTGGGTTAAAAAATCCTGTCATCCAGAATGATGTGGGGCGACCGTTGCGAAGCCAAATACGGTATTGCTGTTCTCTTTCTAGCAACTCTGTATACCAAAAACCTAGAGTCGCTGATTCCCATGACACCTGGTGGAGGACAAAGTATGGAAATTTTAGAACAATACTCGCGTAACAACCATTATAACTTTGGCTAAATCGCATCGCATCCACTGCGCATGTGCGAGCGGCCTGGATAGGCTCCAGGCCGCTCGCACATGCGCAGTGGATTTAGCCAAAGTTATAATGGTTGTTACGCGCAGTGCACGATTTTCTACCTCCTCCCCAGTTCTGTTCGCCTGGTATTCGTGCGGATAAAATACTTGTTGCGGGTAAATTTACCCGTATGCAGCCTAGTCAATCGGGGTAACTTAAACTCTCAAGAGAACCCAGGCCGCTCGCACATGCGCAGTGGATGCGATGCGATTTAGCCAAAGTTATAATGGTTGTTACGCGCAGTGGACGATTTTCTACCTCCTCCCTAGTTCTGTTCGCCTGGTATTTGTGCGGATAAAATACTTGTTGCGGGTAAATTTAGCCGTATGCAGCCTAGTCAATCAGGGTAACTTAAACTCTCAAGAGAACATTGGCCCAAAAATTGATTTTGATATTTTATTTTTTTCTGATGTCACTTTTTTGTATTTGTAGCAACCTTTGTAAACATGTTATGGACCAGATATTTGTTGACGTTAAGAAGTAGTACAAAGTTACAGACGTTTACCCAACGTCGAAATCATTCTTTCTGTGTTCGACCAAAAACCGCGCGCAATAATGTGCGGCAAAAAGTTTTAGGTGGACTAGAAAATAGTGAACTTTCAGGGGTAAATAGCGGTTAAAAGTGTTTATTACATATGTATCTCTTATCAAAATCGAATCACAATGAGTTGTGCAAATAATTTCGCCAAAATGTAGAAAATTGTCCCGACATCACTTTTTCGAACCAAATCAGGGTAACATTGTCCCGGGCAAAGTTACTCATACTTCACATATTACATATTTTTTTAGATTGCCAATAGATGAAAACAACATAAAACATTTGGAAAATATCAATGAACGTTGCAAAATATTAAATAAAGTAACTATCAATTTATTCTATCAAGTTCTTCCAGAAAGATCAGCTAACAATGAAGAGGACTCAGAAAGACTGAACTTCAGTCGACGACAATGATAATTTCTTCCAGAATTACATAGAAAGAGACGAGATTGTGGGACGATATTCATCTATGATTATGAAGTTTTGGATGGTGTTTATAGCTCTAAAATGTCCACAGCTCCTTGAAAGCTTTGGATAATTATGTCATTTTGAATTACGAAGGAACTCTCTTTCCAGGAAGAATCGTTAAAGCAGAGCACTCAAAGTAAAGGCCATATCGACGGTCGGATATCGCAAAACAAAACGAAATATTGGACGATTCAAATAATAATGAATAAATGAAATGAGTGTTGTATGAGTTTGAATGATTTTTGGAGGAGGTTTTCTCGTTATTGGAGTAGCCCGTCTGGTAGAGAGGTACCTCCGCCTTACAGAAGTCGCAGCCAAATAACATTATTTGTTTAAAATTGTTTAATATTTGTTTAAATAAAGGTTGCCAGAACTCTTTAGGGAGGAAGGGATTCGGGGTCGGCAACGCGTGCGTGATGCCTCTGGTATTGCAAACGCTCATAGGCTACGGTAACCGCTTACCAACAGGTGGGCCGTATGCTTGTTTGCCACTTCAGTTGTATAAAAAAAAAAGAAATGAAATGAAATAATTTGAAATGAAATGAAATGAATTGGTATTAAAGTTCTGAAAGACACCCAAATCAGACGAAAACTGGGTATTATTTCAGATGACATGTTGGTGATAGAATGGGGTTATTCGTTTTGTATGAAATTTCTATAGTTACCTATGTTAAATAAAAGTGCGAATGGAAATATTTCAAAATAATCTATGATTGATTTGTGTTAAAATCGTTTAAAGTAAAGTAAAGTAAAGTAAAAATTTATTGCTTGAAGTACATGTACAGAGGTGTTAATGTTATTATAAAATGGAATCAATGTATTCTGCCATGTTATGGTGTGCAATATTTCGTTTAACAGTATATAATTAAAAATACAAGTTCAAATTAAAAATTCATAATAAAAAAAAAAATTGCCCATGTTTATTGACTTTTCCTCTCCGTTGTCAATTCCTAGGGCTATTTATGTAAAGGCCAATGATAGAAAATGCTCAGGTATTTAATAATCCTTGGAAATCTGACGCGAGGTGGGCCACTGACAATGTTACCCGAGTAGTCCATCTAACTTTGGCCCAGTAGATAAACCTGATTTAAGGCGATTTCTTCTTTGGAACACGGGTATTTTTATTTTGTTTTTGAAATCAGATGATTTTTATGCCACTAGAACACACTCTTTATGTGGATGACTCCCAAAAACAAAGATTCTAAAAGTAGTTTTGTTTAAAAAGTGGGCCAATCTAAGCCCAATTGACTTCATTGTGTCTTTAGTTGTAAATTATTTTACTAATAATAATTTATTAAAATTTCTAAATACCAGATTCTGTGATTGGCAACTCACTTACCAGTACGTTCAGTCAGACACATGTATTTTGCTAGTTATATAATTTAAGTAGGTAATTGTATGTTTTTTGTTTTAATAATCTTTTAAAGAATTAAGAAAATAAACATATATTTCCCCTTCACAATTGGGTTTCTTAGATATAAAATTGTGTACAGAGTAGGTAATCTATTCTTAAAAAAATATTAAGCCAATATTCTGTTATTGGCCACTTTAAATATTTTTTTATTACAATATAATTATGTATCTATTTCAAAATTACCAGGATAAACAAACCTTTATTCTCAAATTATTATAACTAACCTTTAGCCATTGCTGAGGGATGCGTGCGTCGTACATAGCGTCCAACGACTCCCTTAGACCTTGGCTCATGACGATTGTGCCATCAATAGCTAGCTTTAAGTCGCAAAGGGTCGAATGAACAGTCTTAATCACACGCTGTATCCGGTCTATTTCTTGCCTAAAACAGACAGTAGGTATATGTTGTATCCAGTCAGCACGGAACTTAACGGAATCATCATTTACCTCACAAACCTACCTTACAAAAATATTCATTGGAAGAAAGGCGCCCATTTTCTGCAGCGCTTCCTTAACTTCGAAGCTGACGTATTGCTTGGGCAGCTTCTCTAACATATCTTCAGCTAAGCGGTATACGATGCTTTCTCTAGTCTCCCCACCTTGACTGCCTCCTTCTTTAGGCTGCACACTCAGTATGGTGTCCAAGATATCCTTTGCACTATTGATCTGATACGTAATATCTGCATTGCTATGCAGCCCGAAAACTTCGGGCGTATCTGTCAATGGTAACTGGTTAATATAATCGACGTAACCTTGTAGGTTTCTTGTCTGAGGAACTTTATAACCCTTGTAAAACTCAAACCCGGGTCGAAGTAAAACATCACAGAACCACACGTTTGTGAATGTTGTGAGCAAACGCTTGTCGAAATCGTCCGTTACTCGGCCACCGTACATGACTTCCCCAAGCATATAGCAAATGGTGGGCCACGAGATACCTTTCTTAGGATCGATCTCGTCCAGATGGTTTTGGACAAATTGCACGCTTGCAGCATAATCCGCTTGGTTAAACTCATAGGGTATGTTCCAACCCAACGGACCGAATTTCCTTCTTTCTTGAACAATGGTATGTAAAAACGCTACGGCGTACAAAAGTGGAGGCCATTGTGATAGGGAAGAATAGTCTAAGGAATCCTGTGTGATATTTTGGTAGGTTCGTTTCATACTGGCTCTGATGCCTTGAGGTGGCTCGTTGGTGAATTTTATAGCCATTTGCAAAAGACCTATCGGAAATTCAGTGTGAACTTCCGTTGTCAACCATAGTCGGAAAGATTCTTGTATGTGTTCAGTTTCAATAAGCGCATCCATAGCTTCAACGCAAAATGGCAGAGACAAATGTATGTTTTGGAGAAGTACCCAACCACCTTCGTTCATTGAATCTGATATCATTTTTCGAGCTACTATCTCTTGACCTTGCCCCATTGAAACTGCTTTTAACACTGGTAAAACAATTGACTTATTATTATTTATTGTATTCGATATAACTACGCTACCTCACTTATAAAAATCAGCTTACCGATTTCTTTGGATTTTGCAAGTGAAGCGATTTGAGTTGACGGGTCGGAGCCAACTGATAATATACAGATCAGAGGCGTGCGTGGCTCAGATTCTTCCCAGGTAACTTCAAGGTTAAGAATACAGCCTTCTCCATATTCGGGACCTAAGGAATCTGGAAAAGTTCACCACGTTTATTAGCTATACTGTTGGACTAATAAAGAATATAAATTTTCAAATGCCAATCAATTTTAATATACCCATTAGTAACTTGAAGCAAAATGGAAATTTAACGGATGAACTTGATTTCGATTGTCAGTTCAGTAATAGCTGGTTGACAGAAGAAATGTTAGAACTCTCCAATACAAACTGCTGACTCGGACACATAGATAGCAAGTTCTATGAACGACGATAAATATAAATAAATATAATGTATAGTCCTCCTCATCGATTTCGATGACGGCGACCCCAACTAAAGATATAAATGTAATAAGATAATGTGTTTATGATATAAATTAATTCCTAGCGTGAGCCCTAATGTGGCTCGCTAGGCCAAACTTAGTTTTAAAAACTCTATCACATGGTTGGCAGTAGAGTTGACCTGCGATGTTATACGTATAAGTGTAGGAGGGCTTAGGTCTTTCTTTACGAATTTGGCGTTTAATGTCAAGCGTGTCGAGACGATTTTCCTCGAACGTTTTGACGTTATTATAGATGGTAGAGCGCCAAGAAGACCTCTTAGAAGCAAGCTGCTCCCATGATCCCATATAATGTATATACCTACTCACCCACTATATATTTTCTCGCTTGAGAAAGTGTTCGATCAGGACTCCACGATCTTATAAGCAAAAGCTTTCGGAATACATCGAGGCTATCCTGATAGCCACTAGGTATAGTCTCCTCTTCTGGTTTGGCTTTCTCATACCAAACACGCCATTCTTTTTCATTAGTCGATATCTATAATTAATAACAAATAATGCGTGATCTGCTTTGTAATATAAATAATAGTAGATAAATAATACTCAAAAACAAATTACTTACTCTAGTGAGAACATCAGAAAATGTCTTCAATTTACTGATCTCGACTAAATTCAACCAAGTTATGTCCAAAATCCACCTAAATGGTTTTGGAGTAACAGCGTTTAAATCAAGAGAAGCTCCACCTTTTATGAATGCCATAAACTCATCGTGTGATATCAATTGCCTCTGATAGTCTATTTTCATTGCTAACATCAAGGTAAATAATGCTTTGTGTCTTTCATATAAGCTCCGCAAAGTAAACGCCCATACTTCATGAGTTAGATATTTCAATATAATATCGATCCGCTCTTCAGTGTCATTACTTTTAACAGATTTAGTTATTGAATTGTCAAATATCGTCAAAAATTGTTTTAATGAATTTTGATACATAATGTTGACGTTGCTCATTTCTACAATTAAAAAGTAAAGAATCGACCCTCTGGCAGCAACCGCCCTGAATTCTTCGCGCGCTTTTATAATTTTCTTTTCAGTAACTTCAGCCACTTTGAGCTTCTCGTTCACTTCTTCTGCTGTTGTTTTAGTGATTTGTAAAACTTGTATCAAAGCTTCATCGTCCACGAGGGATCCTTCAGAAGATGTCAAGCGACACAGCAAGTTGCTTTCTAACTCTTTCATGCTTCTTTGATTTTTCATAACAGATTCAAACAAAGCTACTCGTTCTTCCTCTAAGTCTGATTTTTCCATTAGTATCACTCGGCCAAGAAGTTGGTCTTCTAAACCTTGCATTGTTACAGTAAAATCGATGATCGACGTTTTAGCACTGATTTCGGGCGAATAAGCAGGGTTCGGCAATTTAGTCGTTATATAAAGCATAAACCCAGGCATAACATCACATTCTTTATCACCTACAATCACTTTTTCTATAGATCCAGATTTGATAAAGTTTTTTTCAAGAACATTGTCAATTACAGGGTCTAATTCAACAGCTACATCTTCAATTAGTAATGGCCGCCCTAAAGATAAGCTGTCTTCCAAATGGGTTCGGAAGTATTTGTGATTGAGGGACGTTATTTGTAACTCATTTGTGCTTTCTTTGTTTTTGATCCAATTTTTTCCTTGACTCTGCGGGTCAACTAGAAGTGGGTAAGAACTTGATTTCGTCACAATTAGGGCATTTTGAACGGACAGATCATCATTTGGAAGACCTTGAAGAGTCCATTCGGAAATTGTCGCATTCTCCACAAGCATATTCGTAATATTTAAATCATGTGTAACAGGAATTTCTTTACTCTTTAGTATACCCATCCAGGTATCGAGAAGGCTATTTCGGAACTCCTGGTTATAGGGTCCACAATATGAAAGAAATCCTGTGGCTAGAACTACATCTCCTACTAATCTACCCAGCTGTTCTTTAAAGTCTTTACTTTGCTGGGTCCATCTAATCTTTTCTCCACCTAAGCCATTAATCAAAGCTGTAGCGGCAGTCATTTTTCGCAAGCAGACATTAGCAGCATCGGTTAGCTGTTGTTTTTCTGAGACAGCAGATTCATATTGTTCTTTGACTTTTCGAAGAGACATTTCTCTTTCTTCCAGCTGTCTTTCTGCCGAAGCCAAATCATCCATGGCAACCTAAACAAATATATAATTATACAAAATAAACGAAAACATATATTTTTAACTATCATCACGATTAAACTTACCTTTAGTCTTGCTTCTTGCATTAGTAAATTAGCTTTCAAAGGCAAAACCTCTTTGTTAACACTATGAAAAAATGCCATGGCCTTCGTCCAAGATAACAGGCCAGCGACGTCTCCGCAAACTCGTTTTGCAGTATCCATGTTGTAATCTTCCATTTCAAAATATGGCACAAGGTGTTCAACCATTTCATTGTTAATGATATCTTTCGGATAGTTTTGAAGTTGCAGCAAAAACGTCGTACTCGCCATCATCTAAAACAAATCATTAGCGTTATATTAATGAGCTTGTTCAAAATTAAGTCATTAAGAACACTAGTTCATACTTTTAAAGATTCAGCCCATGAGGGTTTTGGGCAAGGCGCTGCAGTATCCGGTATACTTGGATGTAACCTTCTTTGAAACAGAATAAGTACGCAGTCCATGATACGCATAATTAGATGCGGAGGTCGTCCTAGTTTTCTGACGGTAGCTATATGAGCTGGCTTGATAGTGTTCAATGCCGCCTCAGCTTCTTCTAAAGCGGGTTTAGCTGCTTCCAATTTGATTTCTGCTTTTTCTTTCTCTTCTGCAATATATGCTACAAGTACTTCGGCTTTTTCTTTAACTATTTGAACTTGGTTCTTTACGATTTCTGCTTGCATAGCTCTTTCTGTAACTTCGGTCAACACTCGGCCAGCTTTCTCCGAAGCTAATGCCAAGTCCTGCTCCATAACTGCCAAATCTTTTTTTAGCACTTCTACAGATATTGATGCTTCTCGTAGTTTGTCAAGACCGGTGTCCATTCTAAGAGCACCATCACCAAGCTCTTTTTGTTTCATTTGGTAAATAGTCTTGTAGCCCCCTATGAAGTTCAAATACGATTTAGGCGTAACGTGTGAAGATCTGCGAAATCTCTGAAAGTATTCTGCGGACACCTGTGAGACCACATCTTGTATTGTACCTAGTACAGTGACAAGTTCCTTTTTGACTTCTTTCGTACATTTAATTTCAAATTCCGCAAGGAAATGGTCAGCGACGGAAACGAGCGCGTCTTTTGGCCATGGCTGGAACCAATCAATTGTGCAGCCCGATATCAGAGCTGGGAATCGCATTGCTCGATACCTGAACGCTTCGCTGACCTGTTGGAACATTAAACGTACAGTTATAACAATAACAAATTTTAAAATTATTGTATGACCTATGTGTTAAAAAATTTACTTACAGGAGAAAAACAGAGCACTACATGAAGATTTTGACATGTTCTGTTTAGAAAATACTCCATTACTAATTCATTAGTCAGTGTTCTTTTCTGATTCTCACGTTTCATTATTGGTGTTAGTTCGGAGAAAATCTCTTGCTGTTCATCTTTGGTAAATAAATTTGAAATTACCCCGGAAGACAAAATATTATTCAAGTACTCAAGGAATCCCTCTTCTTTAATATCTAAATCGGTAAAAATAAATGTGGTGCCTTTTCCTTGAACACCACAAGACCGATATAGCAGTTTTAGGTCTTCTAAAAAGTTTCCAACGTTGTATGACCTGGTAAGAGCGATCTGGAAAGACCGGTATCCTGCTATGAACGTTGATAGTTTGGTCAAGGATTGTTTTCCTGAACCCCCTACACCAACGAGCATGACGTTTCCTCTAGGATGCCGTATGACTCTCGAAATTTTTACTAAGTGGAGCATTGCATCAGGGAAAAACACCAAGTCCATTCCAGACCCTCGAACCATTTCGTTAAATTGTGACAAGAACATTTGCAACCGTTCTCGCAGCTCGTCGTAATCGAACACGGGCTCGTATACTTTCGGTAACTCCATATCTGCGTCCTCGCCTTCTTCGCCAGTTGGTTCTGGAGCATCTCTATTAATTTCAATAAGATTTATTAAAATAAAGCAAATCCAGAGTATTCAAACAGATTAACCATTGTAAAATCATACTAACCTCATAAAGTCCACAAACACAGGTTCTTTTTCCATCATTTTTCTATATTCAACGCCTAACATTTCTTGAACAATATCATTTAGGGCTTTATTAAACCAATCTTTATCAGTTTGATGTGTGAACCTATCAGAAAACACTCTAGAGAACTCGTGTTTCCACAATAACATGAGGCATTTTTCAGATTCGATAACAGTAGGCAGAGTACCAACCATTCCTTGCCATACTCTTGACAAATCTCTCAACGAGAACACATAATGGAATTTAGCTGGAGTCGGTAGCAGATTGAGCCTGGTTCTCATCCAGAGCTCTCTTGTAAGAGGAATAATTTTTTTGATTAGTTGACGAACTTCCATTGCAAATCCTCTTTTTGCATTGTAGTGACCTTCGCCTATCATTTTGAAGATCTTGTCGATAGAGTCATTATTAGGGAGAGGGCAGTTAAATATAGCAAACTGGCGTTTTAGACGGGCTGGGATGTCATTTCTACCACCGCCTAGAAAATAACGTAAGTAGATGTAGTTACGCATGAGACCAAGTGAAAGTTCAATCAAGTTAGCTTAAATTACATTAAGTCAATATTGATATTTTATTACCTGGCTGGCCCATTGCACCCAAAAACTGGATGTCAATAACAGTGGTAAAGTCTCCTGGTTTTTCCAAACTGTAAAAACCACTCATGCCCATAGTTTGCCTAACAATTTCATTAGTGATTTGATCTCCCCATTCATTTATCTGTGGCAAATTTATATCATCTATAAATATTAGCATTTTCTTTCCTCCAGGTGGACCAAATGTCATTCCACTGCGCTTTTCAACATAACTCTCTATTGTCTTTTGGAACTGATACGGGCTAGTAGCCGATGAAAAATTGAATGAACGCCCCATAAACTGCTCTGGATTTGCATTCTTCATGTAAGCCTTCATCATGACTGTTTTGGCTGATCCTTGTTCGCCTAAAAGCAATACTGCCTTACCTTGTTTAGCAATACAGTGGATTAAATAGTTTATTCTGACATTGTCCACAATAGGTACAAGAATACTGGAATAATCAGGGGTTGCCGTATCAGGGTATTGATAGTGCATGACCAGGTCATCCCACAGTTCCCATTTGCCAGGTTGTTTCACGTAAAAATCGTAAGCTATACACGGCTTATTATTGGGGTGTTTCGGTAAATCCAGGATCTCATGAAAGTTCTTCTTTAAGTATGCATCAAAGCGTACTCTGTCATCCGTCTCCAGAAGCGAGCCGAAGCCCCAAACCAATGTAAATACATACATTTTGTGCAGATGTTCAGGGGTGAAAAGTACTATTTCCTCGGCCTTCTCTTTTTCTTCATCGTCATCAATATCTCCGTTTACTGATTTTCCAGCAGAAGGATCCTCAGTTTCTACGATTTGCGGTGGAACTAGACCTTCTAAGAGACTTAACATTTGCAGTATAATGTTGCTTTGAAGTACCTTCATACTGAAGGTAAGATTTTGAGTGCACCAAGTATAGACAATTGAAAATGTCTGATCGAACAGAGAACTAAAAACTTCAACTTCTCTTTCTGATCTTGTTTTAAGCCACGCTCGAAGGACTAAAACAAACAATTTTGATAAATATTTAAGTAAAAATATTTTTTTTATTAATTAAATACCTTATCATATAGCTAAAACCTGAAAATTATAAAAAAAACTGAAGTAGGTACAAGAGATGTTTTCACCTGGTTCCCAGTCCAAACCCGAAGAGCTCATATACACCATTCCATTTCGTGACACTGTAGCGGGAGACGCATTATCAATATTTTCTGGTTCAAAAATGATTTTAGTAGTTGGTGACATTGTCAAACGATCACCGTTAGCTAACGTTAATGTTTTATTATCATCTAAAACAGAATTTAGATTTTCTATCCATATACTGTCTACTGGCCCATCTAGGACGAGCCAAATGTTTTCTCCTGTTTTTATCTTTAGGGTTTTTCTCCAAAGTGCTGAGAATATACCGTCTGTCCAATCATTGGTAGCAACGTCTAAGCGTCCGAACATCTGCGCAGCCGTAATAGCTTTTGGATTCATGCGCATCTCCCTAAAAAACATCAGTTATCAAATTAAAAAAGGTTTGTTTTTCTAGGTAACTTAATTTCCACTTCAGCTTCAGTTGGTCTCAAAAATCTAATATTAAATGCTGACCTATGAGGCGCTTCGAACTCTGACAAAGCGGACATGAGCGTATGTATACAAGTAGTTTTTCCAGCCCCAGGCGGTCCCAATGTCATTATGCCATGGCGAACTCGCTGAGTTTCGTATAACTGTAAGAAAAGACGTAGGTAAATAAATATTTTTTTTACTATCACAGACAATGGTTGAACGCCAGGAGGGCAGTCTTTGACAGAGTTAGGTTAGGTAAGCTTAACCCCAGGCGATCTTAACGTCATTATATCGTAGCGTCATGTTTCGTATGACTTCAATTGAAGTGAACACATCATTTTCGTGAGTATAAAAGACAATGGTTGAACACCAGTGGAGCCTTAGACAGAGTTAGGTCGTAGGTTTTGGTGTGGGTCATGCGTTACTCCGAAAGGAGCAAGGAGAGTGATCTTAACTTCGCAGGGAACCGTCACCGACTTCCTGGTACCTACCAGGTTACACAATTTCATTTGTATCAATTCAATTTCAGAAGCACAGCATTAGTTATTTTATTATTTGTTCACACAAGTTTATTCTTGAATTGTCATTCTCACCAGTCTATTTTTATTCTATTTACTAACATACCTAGAGCCAACTACAATGTTTTGAAATCCTCTTTTTACCTGAATAATTTTCAACAACCATGGTGGATGGTTGATCAGTCCAGTTTCTTCAACCTGTTTCTTTATTGCTTCTTCTAACTCAGTGTACGTAGTTTTCTCCAAAGATTGATTTGGAAAGAGATCCGCTACTAGTGAAATGAACAATGGTTCATCTTCGTCTATCAATTTAGACAGATTCATGTCTCGAAGAACTCTCATAACAATGGTGCTTTCGTTATCTTTAGAGTTGACCCGTTTCACGGCACCTAGGGTGCGTAGCACTGAGAGAATGTTTCGGAGCCCAAAGTCGTAGTGGACCTATAAATAATGAATTGTGTCAGAACCGAAGGTCTTAACTCCAAAGCAGTGTTATCATATGTATAGATTTATCTGTATCGGTACCGATTTTAGATGTCCGGTACAGATGGAAAATGTCACACATTATTTTATAAATATTTTTAGAAAAGTAGTATTTTCTGTACAAAAACCTCCAAAAAATTGTTTCAGCTATATTTTACCGACTCCATTGTACCTAATGATGCAGTGGAACGGATACCTACCGATTGATTATACGTGAGCATTTAATTATAAGCCTTTTTAGACTATTATGTCAGATTTACATTGTTGATCGATGGCAGCACTGTTCGGAGGTCGAAAGGTGTGCGTTCATTAGAATAGCCATGCTGCAGATTTCTGAACGCTTGTATGAACTCTTAGCGTTATCATATCGTTACTGACTGCTACCTTGCAAGCACCGGCGATTCTATACAAGCAAACCAAAATCTAAACATATCTTCAGGGTTTTTCTCCATAGTGCTGAGAATATACCATCTGTCCAATCAGTGGTAGCAACGTCTAAGCGTCCGAACATCCGTAATAGCTTTCGTATTCATTTGGACGAACGTGTAGTGTGTGCGGTCTTATCGACGCGTAAACAGTTTTGTCTATAAAGTAAGCTTTTTACCTGCTTAGTGAGCTGTTCCTCGCATAGTTTGTAGAGTGTGTAGAACTTGCGAGCCAGAGTGATGTTCTCGAGGAAGCCGCAAGAGGCCAGCTTCACTCGGATGATGATCTGCCTGTCTGGGACCATCATAGCGACGGTTCGGAACTGAACTTTCAAATTTTCTGGTAGCTCTTTGCGACCAGCGTAACCTGGATTCTGTAATTTTAGATCTAAGTGATGGATCTTATTAAATAAAAGAGGGAATTAAATGATCAGTAGATATAATCATTCATTAATACAGAGTTCCTTTCCTTCCTCATCCTTACATTATATTTCAAAATGGCGAACGTTATAGGTCGACCCTCGTCCAGAGTTGTATTGCTGTTTCACCAACATTTGGTAGAGATAAGCAGGAAGGAAGGTGTATGGGAGAGGTACCCACCTATTACTTTCCAAATTTTAGTATAAATGCGAAAATTTACGAAATGTATGTAAAATTAAAGCGAAATATAATGGCGCTAAAAATTACATTATAATAATTTAAAATTAAATTAAATAGGTTAATTTTTTTGTGTTGAATTAAGGTGATGCGTATTTACGCGACCAGGTATTACCCAACATGGTGTTATTTCTAACTTACTGAGGCCCAACTCCGTAATATTTGTGAGTTATACTTGCCATCTTGAGACGTGGAAAATTTATAACTTACCGTTTTTGTATGGTGTTACGAAAAGCAGCCCTAGAAAAACCGTCAAGCTATTCCCTTTCCAAGTCTCACGGTGACAAGGGAGCTCACGAACATTACGACCTAGGCCTATTAACGCACCATAGTAATAAATATTCCGAATTCGGGACACATTTCTGATGAGTCCCCATCGGTGAAAATAAACGTCTTTTTCTTTTCTTTTTTGGCTGACAGTACAACAGCTACTTGTTGGGCGGCAACTGACAAAACTGGCAGCTCTATGCGGTTGAACTCGTCAAAGCAGCCCCAAGAGCCTGATTGTGCCAAGCCTTTGTATATGCGTCCAAGACCCCTGGAATTTACAGGTATTTCAAGTCAAAGTCAGAAGGCGTTTATTTCAATAAAATCACATCACTTTGAAACGCCTTAAAAATTAAATGAAGCTACGCCTGTTCCTCGCGACCAAGCCTAGCAGAATCAGGCAACAAATACGGCTTTATTGTTAGTATGATAGGCACCAAGTGTTAATGAAAAACATAAAAATATGAATGTAAATAATTTATTATCTATATAGTTCTGGCGACGGCAACATTGTGCATCTCGCCCTCTCTCTCTCTCATAACATGTGTAATGAAGTGCATTTGCTCCAATAAACAATAACTCTTAATTAATGTATTTTGTTGGTTTCCTAACAAAATTGGTGCCGAAACCTATTGTGCGAAGTTCGCGGAAAGTGCACAAGTATTGTGAACGCGTGGGCATTGTTTTTTGTGCTAGAAAACAGTGTCTGAAAATTCGCCGGCGCGTGATTGCAGTCGGCCATTTTTTTCTTCTCTGGGAAGCGACGAGATTGCAATATCAATATCAATCAGTCGTCATCATTATATGCTATCATTTCTCTCAGCGCATGATTGATTCCCGAACAAAAATAATTTTCGTCTTTCGATAATTTTCTGGAATCCACGGAAGCTTGGTCAAGCAACTTTCACGCAAGCAATCAATCAAGCAAGCAAACGCATCAAGCAAACTGCATGCCGCTCGCGCCTTTTTTCTTTGCTGAGGTTAAGTTTTTGCGTTGCATGCGGCGAATATTTTTGCACTAAATTGTTGCCAAGGAAGGTTGTGCCATGGCGTTATCAGGAAGTAGCGGTGATGAAGCCGCCACTATGAAGAGAATAAGGATGAACATAGGACAGTTCAAAGGGCGTTTGTCGCGTGCTGCAAAGTTTGCACTCGAGCAGGAGACGCAAGTACTGGTGGACATCGAAGGTATCAAACTACGCATGGATGAGCTCCAGAAAGGTCTCCAGAACTACAAGGACTGGTCTTTGGACGTAATGATGAACACCGGAGACGAGGAGGGCGATAGTGGTGAAGTCGAGGAGCGTTTTTTCACGGTGATGTCAAGACTACGGAACGTGGTGAAAATGGCAGAATATGCGGAGAAGGAAAGTAGCAGCGCAGATGGCAAGCCGCCGCCGCCAGTGGGGGTGGTCCATCGCAACAAGCTGCCGCAGCTGGACATATCGAGCTTTGATGGAAAGGACATCACCGAGTACACATCATTCATCAATCTCTTCAAAGCCGTCGTGGACAAAGATGATAGCTTATCCCCAGTACAAAAATTGTGCTACTTGAGGAAATATTTAAGAGGTGACCCTTCACATCTAATTGACGGTTTACCATTAGTTAGTGAGTCTTATGGACATGCGTTAGAACTATTAAATAAAAGGTATGATAATAGGTCCCTCCTTATAACGCATCATGTAAATGCATTGTTGGACTACCAGTCGATCTCAAAGGGTACTGCAGTAGAATTAAGAAACTTGGTTTCTACAGCTAGACAGCATTTAGGGGCTCTAAAAAGTCTTGGTGAACAAACTCAGCATTGGGACAGAATTGTTATTCCCATTTTGTTGAGGAAGGTAGATGTTTTCTCTTGCAGGATGTACCACTCGGAGCGAGATGACTCAAAACTACCATCATTAGAAGAGTTTTTAAATTACATGGAGAGGAGAGCAATGAGTTTTGAGGAATCACAAGTATCTTCTGGTAAGTTCAATTCAAATAAAATTAATAGCATGAATAAGTCAGTCAATTTGGCCAATGGATGTGACAAGGCAATTTCCACTTGCAAATATTGCAAAGGTACTAGTCATAAAATCTTTGCTTGCAAAGAATTTCAAGCATTGAGTGCTCAAAATAGGATAAACTTTGTCACAAACGAGAGTTTATGTAAAATATGTCTAAATGCACATACTAAAAAATGCAATTTTCATTTCAAGTGTTCCGTATGTAAAAGCAAAGAGCATAACTCATTGCTACATATAGAGGAGCAGGTCTGCAATTTAGCTAAATCTACTACTAAATTAGTAGCAAAAGACTGGGTTCTGTTGCCTACCATTAAGGTCAATTTTAGGGCAACCGATGGATCCTATGTCACAGCGAGAGGGTTGGTTGACAGTGGCAGCCAAGTCTCATTTATAAATGAAAAATTAATTAGCAAATTAAATGTTCCTACATTTAATTACAATGTTAATGTCACAGCCCTTGGCCAAAAGCAGAAACCTGTTGCTAAGGCTGTCAATTTATCAATGCATTCAATTCACAACAATTATAGTTGTAATGCACTGTTTTCTGTGGTAGACAATATAACTAGTTATTTACCACAGACAAGGTTTGATATCGGTGATATCAAAATCCCAGATTCAGTCATGTTAGCTGACAATGAGTTCAACATTCCTGGCGAGATAGGCTTTCTAATTTCTGCAGATATATTTTTTAAAATTATATTGCCAGACAAAATTAGTTTATCCAGGAACAACTTATTTTTGTTAGCAACCAAGTATGGCTACATTGTATCGGGCAATTTAGAGAAAGATAATGTTTGTTTCTCATCGCAAAACATTTCAAGGGAAGGCATTGTATTGCATGCTACGGTGAACGAGGACAAAATTGATTCTCTAATACAACGATTTTGGGAAGAACAGCAAACTCCTGAAATAAAACAGGAAAACATCTGTGAGAACCAAGATCTTTGCGAAATCAGTTTCAAAAATTCTGTTCAATTAAATGATAATAGATTTCAAGTAAGTTTGCCACTTAAGGTCCCAATAGAAGAAATCAATTTGGGCGATTCCTTCAACATAGCATTGCAAAGGCTAAATGTTTTGTGCAAAAAGTTTATAAAAAATCAAAACCTGAAGGACAGGTACACAAGCTTCATAAATGAGTATGTAGCGGCGGGTCATGCAAAGCAGGTCGATTTATTTGCATTAGGAAAACCTTTGGAGTCATGTTATTTCCTTCCTCATCATGCAGTGATAAAGGAGCAAAGCATGACAACAAAGCTTAGGGTAGTGTTTGATGCAAGTGCTAAAACGAATTTGAATAGAAGTTTGAACGATATACTACTTGCAGGTCCAGTGGTCCAAAAAGATCTTTTTGAAATACTTGTTTCCTTTCGAACTCATAAATATGTCATGATAACAGATATAAAACGTATGTACCAACAAGTGGCATTAGACCCCGCCCACACTCATCTACAATTAATATTGTGGAAAGAAAATATTAATAATTCATTGTTGTGTTTTCAGCTGCAGACTGTCACCTATGGAGTTACAAGTTCCAGTTTCTTGGCCACTCGCTGCCTGGTCGAATTGGCCCAGCGTTATGGGGATCAATATCCCTTGGCCTCATCCGTGCTGCTCAATAATAGTTACATCGACGATTGCTTATTTGGTTCATCCAGTATTGAAGAAGCTAAGCAAGTATGTGATGAGCTGATAAGGTTAACGGGACTGGGTAGCTTTGAACTTCACAAATGGTGTGCCAGTCATCCAGATATTCTGGCAGGAATTCCCAATGACAAGCGACACTTTCAAGACATTGATTTGAACAATGCTAGTTTGACCATCAAGGCGCTAGGCCTAATACTGGATATCAAGTCAGATCAATTCATAATTGCAAGACCCTGTGGTCAGCTGTCTAGTGTATGGACTAAGCGTACTGTTCTCAGTTTTATAGGTACTTTTTTTGACCCATTGGGATTGGCTGGTCCTATTGTTACTAGAGCCAAAGAATTCATGCAAAAGGTATGGCAGCAAAATTTAACTTGGGATGCCTTGCTCCCGGATGAGGTATTACTGCCGTGGAATTCATTCTTCCATGATTTGATGGCCATGAAACCAATTTACATTAGGCGTAGCTTAAGTATGTGTAATGCTGAATATATAGATTTAATTGGCTATTGTGATGCTTCTAGTATTGCATATGGTGCATGTTTGTATATTAGAGCCGTTCAAAGAAGTGATGTGTGTGTAACTTTACTATGTAGTAAGTCAAGAATTGCACCATTAAAAACCAAGCAAACAATACCTAGGCTAGAATTAAATGCTTGTCTTTTGCTTGCCAAATTATATACTAAGATAAAATGTGTATTGAATAATTGTTCATTCAAGAATGTACATTTGTTTAGTGACTCTCGAGTGGCACTTTGCTGGCTGCAAAATCCGCCTTCCAAGGACAACTATGTCAAAAACAGAGTCATGGCAATCAATGAAAAGACACAAGATTGCATGTGGAGTCATGTAAGGGGATCTTGCAACCCAGCGGATTGCTTGTCGAGAGGTTTAATGCCTTCAGAGTTGCACTCCACTGCGTTATGGTGGCACGGTCCTTCAGACTTACAAAAGGTTAATTTTTCAGTTAGTAAGTTTTGTAACAATCAAGAAAACGGTGTATTTAATGATGAAAACGAGCGAGTTGTTAATTGTAACATAATGGAAGAGGTACTGCCCATATCCAAATTTTCCTCATTGTTAAAAATTCAACGCATTGTAGGTTATGTGTTGCGGTTTGTCAAAAATTGTAGAAGCAAAAAGGAGGACCGCAGGCTTTCTGAACAGCTAAATGCAAGTGAATACAAGCTGTCAATGCAAACAATTATAAAAAATGTACAGTCCTTGCATTTTTCTGAAGAAATTTTGCTACTCACTAAGAAACAAAATGTAAAATCTAATTTAAGAAAATTATGTCCTTTCTTAGACAACCAAGGGGTACTGCGTGTAGGGGGTAGATTGGATAATGCCAACATAGCCTTTAGTCAAAAGCACCCTATAATATTGCCAAAAGAGTGCAATCTCACAAAATTGATTATTCGTCATGAACATTGTGCTTTAATGCATGGGGGATTAAAGCTAACACTATCCAATCTAAGCCTAAAGTATTATATAATGAGTGCCACAACCCTTGTCAAAAGCATAATAAATAAATGTGTAACATGCTTTAGATTTAGAGCTCAAAATACACAACAGCTGATGGCTTCGTTACCACAAGATAGGGTTGTGCAAGATAGGGTTTTCAATAAAGTCGGCATAGACTATTGTGGGCCGTTTAATATCAAGCAATCTAGCTTAAGACGGTCGATGTTATCCAAGGGATATGTTTGCGTCTTTGTCTGTTTCACAACTAAATGTGTCCATTTAGAGCTAGTATCTGATCTAACATCCGAATGTTTTTTGGCTGCATTAAAAAGGTTTCATTCAAGAAGGGGCTTGCCTCATACTATATATTGCGATAATGCCTCCACATTCAAGGGTGCAAACAATCTATTGAAGGAATTGTATGATTTATGTAAATCTCAGATTCATCAGAATGCTGTAGTTGAATATTGCAATGTAAAAGGGGTCGATTTCAAATTCATTCCTAGTTATTCACCTACCTGGGGTGGTTTGTGGGAAGCTGCGGTTAAATCAGCAAAGTATCATTTCAAAAGGATCATAGGCAGTCTACTCTTGACCTACGAACAATTCAACACTATAATAGTGCAGGTAGAGGGGATACTAAATTCGAGGCCGATCACTCCAATTAACAGAGATCCTTCAGATTTTACATACCTCACCCCGGGTCACTTTTTAATAAATCAGCCTATGACAGCTATTCCTGAGCCTGAGATAAGTAGTAATAACATAAGTACTTTAAGATTTTGGAAAAGGTGTACAAAAATTAATCAAGATTTTTGGCAAGTGTGGCACAAAAATTACTTATCACAGCTGTTAAGCCGCCCTAAGTGGTTTAAGGTTTCGCCAAACATTCAAGAAGGTGTACTAGTGTTGTTAATAGGTCTAAATGTACCTCCCTTGCAATGGCCTGTAGCTAGAGTCACCAAGGTTTTTGCAGGAAATGATGGCTGTGTTAGGTCGGTAGAAGTAAAAACTAAGAGTGGATCGTTCCACACAAGGGCCATCAATAAGGTAGCTGTGTTACCAATTTATGATGATTTAGCTGTGTAGTATAAGTTTAATTACCTAAGTTTTCGGCTAATTGGGGGGTATTTGTATTTGTTGCTTGACTCTTCTAGGCATGGTCGTGTCACTGATTATTTCTTGGTAATTCTGTGTTTTCAGCTTTTCTTACCGATAATCCATCTGATCGGAGCAGTTAAAAACTACTACGTATTTGGCCAATGTCTTGCCCATGTCTTTCACTGTCTCCGTTTTCCCCGTTCCGGCGGGACCGCACGGGGCGCCGCCCATACTCATAGTCAGGGCTTGGGCTAACGTTATGTAGCATCTGATGAATATGTTAAATGTGAATAAGAGCTGAATTTTATATATATATAAACCGTTATACAAGGAGATTCGTATTCGATTCGATCAACTCGTAAAGGGCTTATTAAATCAACAAAAAGATGTTTAGAAAAGAGTTTTAACAAATCAGCTATCAACTCATAACTTCATTCAATCATTATCTTTATCAGGCCGTATTCAAACGGCATGCGATATGTCCTTGATATGTCATAATAAATTCGTTTCTGGAATAGCCTCACATCCACTGAATAAAGTCAATTTTTAGTTTGACATATTTTGAGGGTGTACGATATACTCGTAGCTCAACAATATCGCAAGCTCCTAATAGTCAAACTCAAAATGAACTATATTCAATAGACGTAAGGAAAATTTTCAAATAAATTTGAGATGATTATTATCTTCACGGCTTCAGTAAGAACGTAGACCGAGAAAGGAAAGCCTAACCTGTCTGTTAGTGGCGTTATCACCAATCTGTCCGTGCATCCCAAATACTCATTCTGATAAGCAAAGGTAACATCGGTGACTGAGACCCATGTTTTATCAGCATCCTCTTTGAAGTAGAATCGACATTGTTTTAACCACTCAAAATCGTGAGAAGAACGCACGTTCAAACGTACCTAAAAACAAGAAGTTAAAGGCTTTCGTAAATCTCTTTTTATGGACACTCTCTTAAGAAATGAGATGTGTTGAGAGTGAATGAAGCGAAAGAGATATGGTAGTATGTCAGGATCGTAGCAAGTGGAAAGCCGTGGTCTCCGCCTACCCCTCTGGGAAATAGGCGTTATTTTATGTATGTTTTAAGAAATCGTGGTTCCGAATGAAGAATAGGCCCTTCCATTAACCTTGGACGTCGTAAGAGGCGACTAAGTGAAAAAAATCTAGGGGATGGGCAGCAACTGAATTTTTGGATTTACTATTTTATTGTATGTGTAGTTCCCTACACATACAATAAAATAGTAAAACCAAAAATTCAGTACATACGATGTTTTCTACAAAATCGCGTTTATTGGATCATAAATAACAAGTTGCAACGTTGTGACTTATGTATGTTCAACATTAGACAATGACGACAAATGATGACTGACTAAAGAAAAATCGTAAATTTAACTAGTAATTTTTAAATTTAACGTATAATTAAATTAAATTTAACTTACCAACATGTCAAATATATCTCTTTGATGTACATGAATCGTGATTAGAGTTTCGAACTTGATTCTTTCAATTTTGAGCAAATCTCTAGTTGTTTGGTCGATGAGGGTGTTCAGAAGCTCCAAAAATTTATTGTTTGTCTCCATCATTATTTTCTTGTCTTGTCGAGCTTGGGAGAGACCTAGTTCAGCGTCTCTTGTCCAAATAATTTGAATTCCTAGAAGTCCTATCTATAAAAAAAAACATTTGCGTGAATTATTACAAACTTTTCTATGTTTGAACCGCCTTGTTAATTACTACAAACTTCAATGTATAAAGCCGTCTTCGAACGGCATGCGATATGTCCTTGATATGATAATTAAAATTCGATTTAGAATGATCCTTATCACGTTTTGAAATCGCGTACACCACTACTGAATAAAGTCAATTTTGAGTTTGACATTCGAGGGTGTGCGATATAGCTCAACGATTTCGAAAGCCACTAAAAGTCAAACTCAAAATGAATACAGTTAGGGACATTATCAAACAAAATAATAGAAATAAAAGAATGTCTTATAAAGTTGTAGAAAACAGAGTTCATTCCTATAATTAATTATAGGAATGAACTCTGTTTTCTACAACTACAAGTTGAAAACAGAGTTCAGATCACCAACCACAGGCAACTTGCCGAAAAGGCTGGCGTCGTTACCTCGTTAGATCGCTAAACCGATCCTTTGTCCGAGGTAAGCAACAGTCTTTCGGTCCAATTACCGAAGGACTGTTGCTTACCTATTACCTAGTTGATGAGACATTGGTCTCATCTCTTGAGATAAATAAATCTCAAAATTAGTTTTAATGAACGTAGTGATAATTTTCCATTAAATTTTCTTTCTATGGCCTAATTTGGAAAGCCTTGTTCGCACCTACCTGTGCAGGCATTTTGTCTAGGAACAATAGAAGGTTAAATGTAGGGTCATTCAGGACTGCAACGGCGTTCCTTATGATTGAATGTAAGCTCCCTTGGGCAGACTGAAGTAGTGACGTAAGCCATGTTTCTACGGAACCTTCAGCTCGCACTGCCCGCTCCAGCTTTATCTCTTCGCCTTCAGATGACACAATCGCTATCATTTTATTATATTCTGGAAAGTAACATGTATTACTTTATTAATTCATATTAAAATGACAGAAAAATAAAAGAATTACGAATTAAGCTAGAAAGTTAAAATGATTATTACTTACGTCCGATTCAAATTTTTCTACAAGGTGATTCATAATATGTTTACTATGCAGAAACTGGCTATTCTATAAGCCAAATGAAAGAAAATTTGCGAAAAAAAAACTAGTTTTTACCGAAATTTATCAAATCAGCTGTTTTTGGTCTTTTAGCCTGGAATATAGCACCTAGACTATTTAGGTTTATCCTGGTACCACGCAAGCGAAGCCACGGGCGGAAGCTAGTTATACATACTAAGTTCAACATCAAGATTGCTTTTACAGCTGAATAATTTCCGACTTTATAAAAGTCGGAAATGTAATGTACAAACTTTAATGCCAGTTGTGTGTAGAAAGTCAAAGTTAAAGTCAAAAGGCGTTTATTTCAATAAAATCACTAGGATCACTTTGAAACGTCTTAGAAACTAGGTGAAGCTATGCCTATTCCTCGCGACCAAGCCTAGAAGAATCATTCAGTAGAAGAATAGGGCCCTTTTCGGGATAGCAGTTATACATAATTATGATGAATCACCTTGTATAATAAAACACGAAATCTAATGATATTATTTTATAAATAATATGTATTTATATATATTTTCTACAAAATATATATTTTCTACTCACCAATATCATTAAACTTGACGTAGCGAATATTGTCAAAAATCGAAAGCAAATGGTTTTGTATCGTATGCGAGTCCGACGCTTGGCCGAGGATTTCCAGCAACGCGGGATCCGAGACGAAGAAGAACCTAGGGAACATCGTCCGTTTCCTCTCCAAGTAGCCGCTGAGACTCTTCTGGCAGAGCTCGAGTTGTTCTTGCAGATGCGGCAACAGCTGCCGCAGCAGATCGTCCCCTACGCAGCATGAAACAACTCCTGGCGTCTCGTGAGCTCTTTGCATAATCTTCTGCCACGATTTATCTATCTTGGAAAACCTCTTGGCTTCCTTCGGCAGCTGTTTGGCGATGTCACCGCCGACAAACACCGCTTCAAGGTACACCCACATGTTCTGAACTAGGAGCCACCTTTCTAATATTTCGTTGGTCATTTGCAAATCGCAAAGCCATTGCTGAATTTGTTTACGGAATGGAGCATTGTATCTGAAATCATAAGTTTCATGTAAGTAAAATAATATAAAAGTTTTATAAAAGGTAATAAATCACGCCTGTTTTCTAGAGGGGTAGGCAGAAACCACGGCTTGTCATCGCTTCGATCCTGAAGAGGTATCTCTTGCTTCATTAAAGATTCTTACCTCCACTGAGTTAGACATTTGAGGGTATGCGTCAAGTATCATTTTAAATTATACTTTTAGATTACATCTCTCTCTCGCACTTGCACACATGCACACGCATAAATACTTACTCACCTATTGTATCTCATTCATTATATTAGACAGTCTAAAATAAGGTCCATAACATTGTAAGTACTTTTAGTACTAGATATACTTACTATTACTAATTTATTTAATCTAATTCTGGATCCTTCTGTTAGTTACTTTTGCATTATTATTTGACTTTGTACGCAAGAGCAACGACGCCCTGCCGTCATACAGTGAAAACTAGTACACTTGAATGCAGCTTTATCATAATTTGCAAATTTGCCTCGCGATAGGAAACTTGTTTGAATATAACTTCGTAATTTATGTACCTATATAGCTATTTTTTTTATGTAGCTAACTTGTAACATTTTTACTCCTCCCACTGTCGATAATTTTGTCTAGTTATAAGTAGTGGTAGATTTGCAAATGTGTACTGAATAAATAAAAATATTAATTTAAAAAAATAATAATAATAAATCGTACGCCGTTTGAACAATGCTTCAATTACACTCGCCGTATACACAGATAAACAAGATGATTCATAAAATGTATAGATACTATCCCGATTATGCACTACCACACGACATGGCCTTGTCAAATCCTTATACATCTGTACATCTTACATCTGTACCTACCTAATGTATTTTAGTACTAATCAACCCGCTTATCTATCTATATATAAATATTTACCTGGTTATATATATATTATGATTTAACAAGTACATGGTACCTAGCCTAGTACATAAAAAACCTACCACGGAACCATGCCTACCAACCTACTCGTACTTACCTACCTACCTGTTTTCTAAATTTAATTTAGTGCTATGTGTCAGCTGATGCTCGTGATATCACTACAGGTCCCGTCTGAAAACCAGCGCTGCACCGCACCACTCACTGGTATGGTGCAGCTTATGCTGAGATAGGGACCTTTTTGGCCCCATGCAACAATCACCTCTTATATTATTACTATACCTTATTTAATTATATCTTATAGCAACAGAAAAATAATAATAATAACAGTTAAAAATTAAGCTACAATAATACTAGGAACGAACTCTATTTTCTAGGACTACGACTACAAGTAGAAAACAGAGTTCAGATCACCAACCACAGGCAGCGTGCCCAAAAGGCTGGCGACGTTACCTCGTTGGATTGCTATACTGATCCTTTGTCCGAGGTAAGCACCAGCCCTTCGGTCATTGGTCTCATCCAATCCATCTTATAGCATGTTTTTTTATTTATCTTTTTCTATTTTTATTTTGTATACTTGCTTTATTTTTATTTCGGCATCAAGATTGCTTTAATTAGATTTTCCCCAAAACAGCTGATCTGTGCATATAGTTTTTCCAAAGAAAAATGTCGAATTTACAAAAGTCGTAGGTCTAACTTTATTGCCAATTGCGTGTAGATAAATCCCCTTTCGGGAAAGCATGTGTATTAAATAAAAGTATTAGGTAGGTAGTTGTCATACCGGTTAGAGAGCAATGAACCTAAAATCATCAAGCTGTCCTCCAGCTGACCGATAGTTTCGGCAGTAGTGTCGCCCCTCAGTAGAAGTTCACCTCTATTGTTGAAGGTTTGGAATGTCAACTCATGGACTGACCACTCGTTCGTAACTTGACGTAGCTTCGCTTCAATGTCTTTTTCTTTCATCGCTGATATACAAATGTCCTGGAATCAATCATGGCAATAAAAAAAACCAACGATATCTTTTTAGAGCGAAGTAAAAATGGGACAGCTGGAAGAGGAAGACCTCAGAGGACATAGCCTGACCAAATTATATACGTTTTGGAAAAGGCCCAGGTCAGTAAGTAAGCACTGGTGAAGGGTTGGTAGTGGCCCTGCCTTCCAATCCACAGGTCGTGGGTTTGATACCTGTCGTGCACCAAATTCGAAGACAAGTGCACGAAAGGAGCCTCTGAGAGGCGCACTTTAATCGGCACTTTAATTCTTTCACTACACTGATTCTTTTATCGACGGTCATAAGCCCTTTTCAGGGTCACCATACCTCAATTTGGTTACTGATCAAGAATGAATAAGTGACAAAACAAGCAAGCAACGTTAAACACAAATTTTTATCCGGATAAGCTTATTTGTCGTCCTCGTGAACCTGTCTCTATAATAACTAATAGCATCGCATTGGGTGCGCCTGTAATGGTAGGTGTATGTTGTGAAATAAATAAATAAATAAATAAACTATCAGTGGAAAATTACCAGCACCTATAGTACCTTTAGGTGCTGGTGCTTAGTCAATCTTATCCACAGGAAAGACATGGTCAATACGTGTGGAGCTGATTAAGCCGCGGGTTTCCTTGCGATATTAATGTTTTCCCATAACACATGCTCAGAAAGCATGTGTCTGTGCACGCATTTATTTTCGAATTGAAAAATCTTTGGTGCACGACCAGGATATGAATATACGACCTACGAATCAAGGGCAACACTGCTCTCAAAAAGTAGCAGGACGGAAGGCATCCCAAAACAAAAATTTCAGAATGTGATTCAATTATATGCAGCGAAAGAGGTACAAATACAAATACGAAACCTATCCATACACCTACGAAGTGGTTACTTTATTTGCAAATTACCAGACGCTCGTACTTTTGTAGACAATCCTTTAGGCATAAAATCATTATATTCAGTGTATACATCTTTCTTGGCGAAACCAACCTCGGCGGATTCGACCGTGAACTCGGTCGGCGATACCAGCCCAGTTACGTCATAAGTAGTGACGTCATTGAACTGTCGGTACGCGGTTTATCGATCGCTCGCTCACAGTAACACACAACACAATTGGAAGTATGAACAACTAAAGATTGATTAATAAATCAAACCTTCCCGCTAAGTCATTAGAGTTCTGAATCCTAATGAACAGGGGTTCGGCCGGGCCTATTTCTTACACAGACATGAGTCGAGCATGCGCAGCAGGGACTTTAGCAATTAGCGACCGCTTTAGCTCCTTATTAGTTCTGCTCGCCTGGTAGGAACGCGGGCAAAAGACCTGTTGCAGGGTCATGATTCAGGGTTTTTTGAGTAAGCCGAGCCGCACAACACGAGATCACAGTCGTATGACGATTTATGAATACTTACTGGTTTCCTTACGACAGCGACGTTTTACATCAACGTGCGAATCGAATAGAATACTCATTGGTGCACGAGTCACGACCGGGTTCGAACCCACAACCTTTAGATCGAAAGTCGGGGATCCTCCTACTAGGCCAACACAGCTTCCAAGGCAATTTAATTGTATATATTTTTGTAAAAAAAGAAAAGTATTTGTTCTCCGTAGTTTAAATGTAGTCAACATAAACATACTCGCACATACACTGCAGCGTATTGCTCTGACAAAAGTCATTAATAATCACATTGTCCTCACAACTACCATCAAGTTGTATAGACAAGTAGACAAAAAAAATCCTCCACCATAGCTGATGTTCTGGCGTAAAAAAAGAATTTATTTTTTGAGCCATTTTTCTTTCAGCAACCACTTTTTTACAGACAATTATACGTTAGATGGAAAAGGCTCAAGACCGTTCGTTATGGACTCTTACTCTTTGGGGGAGACCTATGTCCAGCAGGGGAATTCCAATCACAATATTGAACTACATGACATTTTCAGGACCAAAGTTATATTGCTGATCCGCTGAACCTCGATCCGCCAAATCCTTTTTTTTATTGATAAATATTATATTTTAATCATCATCATTTCAACCGTACGACGTCCACTGCTGAACATGGCCTCCCCCACAGACAGAGAGCAAATTCCTTATCATGTGGGGGGATTTGCCCATACTCACCACGCTGGGCATGCGGGTTGGCGAGCGCAGTTAGAGCTATCGTTGTTAAAATGAGGGACGCTGCTGCCCATCCCTAGCTTTTTTCCCTTAGTCGCCTCTTACGACATCCGCGGATAGGTAGATATGAGGGTGCCTATTCTTCAGCCGGGGCCACCACGGCCACTATTTTAATACTATTATCTTATTCAATATATATCATATATATGTATATATATCATATATCATATTCAAATATCATAAAATTTGGTCCAGCCGTTCTAGAGTTATAAATGGTGTAACTAACACGACTTTGTATGTATTTGTATGTATGTCTTTGTATACCTCTATGTCTTCCTTATTTGGCAGGAGCGGTGCTTCGAGAATATTCTTCAGGCAGAAGTCTTCATTATCCAGTTCAAAGTTGTACTTTGTAACCTCCATGATCCTCTGCCAGTGGCGGGGTTTCATTGCCTTGTTCGCCATCAGCTCCAGTAACGGGCACATGTCGTTGAAGTCGTCGATGGTCTTCTTGAGGGCGAAGAACGCAGGCCATTCTTTTAGTCTGCAAATTGTGTAACAGAATACTTACAACTTCGTCTTCTTGTCGTGTCACTGATTTTTTCTTGTGTGTAGGTTGGTGCGGGTTCGATTCCCGCTGCGGGACAAATGTTTGCATGATCTGATAGTATTCGTTCCGGATCTGGGTGTTGAGGTACCATGGTACTCGTTATTTCTGATATCCACGGCAAAGGGAATCCTAGTGTCGGGTAAGGACTATGTTTGACTGTTGGGTGTTATTATTATTATTGTGTAACATACCCTTTAGGAAGTTTACGGCATCTGTTTTGGAACTCCATCAGCTCATTATTTATCTCCTCGATATTAACTTCACCCCACGGAATATCGTAATAACTGCTCACTCTATCGATGACGTCATTATACAGTTTGTACAGTTTTTGCAGTAGATTTAGTTCCTTTCTGATTTGTGCTAGTTCGGGATACTCTGTATGTGGCAGACCGAACAGTTCTTCGCCGTTCTGGTAAGTTTGTAACTTTCGCCACATGCCGTCAAAACGATTCTGGAAATTAATTTGACTCGTTTGTAAGAGATTAGGGTGCATATTGCTTTGGAGTGTTGTGAGCCAGCATCCAAATGAATAAACAGAGTGACTCGAATATGAAGAAAAATAAATCTTTTATTATTGCTAAGTGTAGGTAATGCAGTTAAAGGCCAACATCGTATACCAAGTTAGGGGAACATTTATTATTTATTAGTTTTTAAAATAAGTGCCAAAATCGAAAGCCGAATCAAACCTGGAACAGTATCAGCCTATCCGACGCTTCCCTTGGGGTCAAGCCTGATTGCATCGGCCCAGCGTATCTATACTCATGACAGTATTCAGTGTTATCCTCCCTGAAGCGATCTAAATTGCCTCTGAGATCTGATTCGAATTGCGGTTGCATGTGAAGTAGCTGCACGTGGGATGCCAGCGCGGTAGCTTGCAGTTGCTGCCAGGAGTAACGCAGGTTGTCGACCTGCTCTAGGTCTTCCTTGCTGACTGGCAGATCGTAGCGAGTTATGATGTTAAAAGCTTCCTGTAATCACACAATCTAAACGTTGTCGAAGCTTGTGATGCTGAAATACTAAATATTTACTCTCTGGGGAATGCAAAGATTGGAGTGCGATTTGGCTTCCGCTGCGAGCGGAGCGGACTCATATGAGTCTGTTTAACTCACACCGGTGCATTTCTATAAAGTTCGACATCAAGCTTAATGGAAGTGTGAGTGTGTGCATCGTTGTGAGTTTAGCTGGCTCATCCATGAGTCCGTTTTGCTCGCAGTGGAAGCTACTCTTGAGAGTTGGACGTTATGCAAATTGCACATTTTGAGAATTGGATGTTTGTTCTTGGTAAGGACTCGGTGACGGCGGCGGTAGAAAATAGACCTTAATTTAAAAAAAAATATGTGTAAATTTACCTCCACAGGATCAATCTTCAACTCCATATCCACTTCTTGTTCCCTTATCTTCTTCAATGTTTCCATAACAGTTCTGACATCATCTAAGTCACGGATCGGTCTTTCTAATTTTCTTTCTAAATCATTCATGATTGCATAAACATAGTCCATTTCACGTTTGTATTTCTTGCGCATTGCTTGACTAATTCTATGGGTTCCATCTATTATTTAGAAAAAAAAAGTAGATTAGGCTCAACATGCTGTGACGGAGGCTCGCGTCTCAAGTAGCGCTGTTTGCGGGCCATCGAACATGTATAAAGAAACAAAAGAAGAAAACACATTCAATTAGGTAAAACTATATTTGCAATATAAATTCAAAAGGTAAAAAAAAAAACAGTCAAATTGAGAACCTTCCTTCCTTTTTGAAGTCCTTTTTAAAGTCCTTCCTTTTTGAAGTCGGTTAAAAAGCGAAGCTACGAAATGTAGGAGTGTGCGATGTTAAAGCACCAAAGTGTATTTTTTTAAACAAGCTCTTTATTTGGCTCGGAAAATGAATTTGCCTACGGTTTTATTCAAACAAGAAGGGTTAGGTAGAGCCGGAATTCATTGCGTATTGACAGCTTGTGTATTTAATGGACGAATTCAAGCGTTTGTTTTTCCAGTTAGCCTATTTAAGTTGTTTTCAAAGGATCATCGAAAAAAATGATAGGCACCAAGCCGTGTTTGTTGCCTGATTCTTCTAGGCTTGGTCGCGAGGAACAGGCATAGCTTCACCTAGTTTCTAAGACGTTTCAAAGTGATCCTAGTGATTTTATTGAAATAAATGCCTTTTGACTTGACTTTGACTTTGTTTAAAATCATATCAATCTTACTTTTCAGTTCAGTATTTAGTCCGAGTTTTAGCTTCTCTGTGGAAACGGCCATGCAATTCCCAATGATAAGTACATCCGGCTCAGTCGATAACTTTATATCAAGCTCGCTGTGTCTTTTCAATGAAAGTTCAAAGTCGTTCAGGTTCCAAGCCAGAAGTTGACGCAGAGTTTTCTCGCATTTCCACAAATAGTGATAAGGCCGCCACCTTTTTACTAAAGTGTTTAATTCCTGTGAGATACAAAACATTTTTGGTTTGGCACGAAAGTAAAAAAAAACCTTACCAACTTGACCAGCAATCAGCAACAAAAGCGCAATTACCGTTTTCACATTTTGCGAACAAGTAGACAACAGAGACAGCGTTTTGATAATCTCTTTGTTTTCCATCACATGATTGTAGAAATTCTTTTGTTGGAATGGAAAAGTCGGCTTTTCCTCAGACTCTAGTCTGTAGTGCTTCTTCCTCTTTATTTTAGCCGCATCTACCTTCATCGCCTTTTGCATGTTTACAGGTGCCGTCGACGAGACCTGTTGTTCGTCAAGCTTCGTGACAACATCGAGGAGCTGATTCGCTTGGTGGCCAGCGACCTTCTTCCAGCTCACCTGGATAGCATGCACGAAGCGAGAGGGAAATGGCGAAACAAACCAAAACGAAACAAAAGTGAAGAAGCCACATTTAGTGTACGGCGATGTGTTGTATAGAAGCAGACAGGTGTTGCAGACGAAGACACAGTCAAATTCACACGTGTTAGTGAAGTAGGTAATATTGAACGACACAATACAATTAACATCACACAATTGGAAAAAAAATAAGAAAACATTGAATTAATTTTTGGTGCTGAAATCATAATTTCGCAAGAATTTCAAGAATTGATTATAATTATGTACCTGTGTTGGTTTAAAAACCCAAGTATAAATGCGTTGCCCCAATTTATTGAAACAACTCTGTAAAAACTTTATTTACAGAAAACAAAATTAAAACTAATAGGTACTAGTACCTAAATATTATATATTTTGTATGTAATATTAGTATATATACTTTACATATCTGTGTATAATACAATAATCTACGGCATTCCGGCTGAAAACGTATGTACAAGTCATGCACAAAACAGTCCTTCAAATAGAATATTATTATCTTGAATTACTGGACCCCTACCGTGACGTCTTATTGTCATAAATGCTTGTCAGCACTATTTTGCACGAATTGGAACCTTAAATAAGACTGTCAACTTACGTCACTGCCTAAACAAAAGCGCAAATTTGAAAGTACTGGGGCAAGTCACCTGCTAACGTAACGTAAGTAATAAAATTTTACATCGCGTCGAAAAACTGCGAACTTTTTACAAGTCTGTTAGGAAAACGTGAGCCTATTAACAATTTTTCCAAGATGACTTTTGTTTGTAAGAAGTATAGCTTAGTTACCCTTGGCGTTTTCCCCCCGGTCCATTGGGCAACTCCTTTGGACAGCCCTGATATGTGCTTTCCAGCCATGACCAGTACATCTTGAATCTCTTCTAAGGTAGGAGTCACCGATACGTTAGGAATCATCAGGGCAGCGTTTAATAAAAATATTGGCTTCTTCAGAGGACCTGAAAAATAATAGTACAAAGCGGTGAGTATATCCATTTGAAGTCTCCGATACTTACATAAGAATTATCATGTTATTGAATATTTCTTTGAATAAGCTTATTTAAGACTCTTTTAGTCGATTCGAAGTTACGATTCTGAAAAGAAGTTGATCATGTAAAACACGTAGGATCATTGCCTAGCGAGTCTTTGTTCAATTCTTAGCCTAGGTACATGTTTAAATTGTAGGTGAAACCGATTTCTATAGTACAGCAGCATAGGCAAAACGTCTAAAAAAAATCGTGTGTTACTCAACTTATTATGTACAGCGCACACTGCTCAGGATATACCTACAGCAATTGAAGGTACCTACAGTCTGTACAGCCGCGGCCGGCACGCACAATGAGCAATCAGCGGCTTATAGATAAGGTAAAGTTTTGTACAAAATTTAGTCATGCAGGCACCTTTTTAACAGTGAGAGAGGCATGAGGATTTTGGTTTGTCTCATTTTCACGATAACGCTCACTGTACGCTCAATACTGATGAAAAATACCAAAATGTACAGTCAGTCATTTCGGCTTAGATTTGCCCACTTTTTAAACAAAACTACTCATATAATCTTTGTATACACAGAAAGAGTGTGTTCTAGTGGCATAAAAAACACCTAATACCATAAAGAAAATAAAAAATGCCATGTTCCAAAGAAGAAATGGCATAAAATCATGTTTATCTCCTGGGCCAAAGTTAGATGGTCAACTCGGGTAACATTGTCAGTGGCCCATCTCGTGTCAGTTTTCCATGGATTATTCAATATCTGAGCATTTTCTATCATCGGCCATTACATAAATAGCAAATAAACATGGGCGCCATTATATTTCTGGGTATGAATTTGGGGTTCAGAAATGAAAAGTTGCCATCACGAGGAATAAGATGTTTACCATCTTATAATTATTTGGTCTCATTAGGAATTATGACAATTTAAGTGATTTTAACACAAAACCAACACATATTATTTAAAATATTGATCCGCACTTTTATTTAACTATCATAATCATCATCTTCATCAGCCCGTAGAAGTCCACTGCTGGACATAGGCCTCGCCCAAAGAGTTCCATGACGAACGATCTTGAGCCTTCTCCATCCATCAACTTCCTGCAACCTTCACAATATTGTTGGTCCATCGGGTGGCCTTCCAACACTGCGTCGCCCGGTTCGTGGTCGCCATTCGAGAACCTTTACTGCCCAACAATTGTCGGTTCTGCGAGCTATATGGCCTGCCCACTGCCACTTCAACTTGCTAATTCTGAGAGCTATTAAACCATAAACCATAACCATATAGAAATTTCATACAAAACGAATCACCCCATTCTATCGCCAACATGTCATCTGAAATCAAATAATACCCAGTTTTTCATCTGATTTGGGTTTCTTGACTTAATTGACATTATTATTTGAATCGTCCAATATTTCGTTTTGTTTTGGCGATATCCAACCGTCTATAGCCTTTAGAAATAGGGAAATCCTGTACTTTGGGTTTTTATGTTATACGGAGGCAAACAGGCTTACGGCCTTCCTGATGGTAAGTGGTTACCGTCGCCTATTGACATCAGCAACAACCGGAGCATTGCTAATGTGTTGCCTGCCCCGAATGCTCTGCTTTAATGATTCTTCCAGGAAAGTCAGTTCCTTCGTAATTCAAAATGGCATACGTAATTCAAAATCCAAAGCTTTCAAGGAGCTTTGGACATTTTAGAGCTCCAAACACCATCCATAACTTCTTATTCATTGATGAATATTGTCCCTTAATCTCGTCTCTTTCTATGATATTCTGGAATAAATTATCACTGTCCTCAACTAAAATTCAGTCTTTCTGAGTTTTTTTTTTTTTTTTTTTTTTTTTTTTATGTTATACGGAGGCAAACAGGCTTACGGCCCACCTGATGGTAAGTGGTTACCGTCGCCTATTGACATCAGCAACACCTGGAGCATTGCTAATGCGTTGCCTGCCAAACCCCTCCCCCCCTTAAGAGCTCTGGCAACCTTACTCACCGCAGGAACACAACACTATTTGAAATAAATAATTTTATTTGGCTGCGATCTTCTGTAAGGCGGAGGTACCTCCCCAGGCGGGCTGCTCCAATTTAGAGCGAGAAAATCTCGCTGTGCCCTACCTCTCGTAAAAGAGTCTTCTTCATTGATCTTTCTGGAAGAACTTGAAGGTCCAGGCTCACTATTTTCAACGGCACCTGCTGAAGTTTGTTGATGCCCACGGTTTTATTTGCCAAGATTCCTGGAACATGATTTTAATTGGGACATTGCCGAATCTGTAGGACCAACAACAAAATAATTTGACAGTTACTTTATTTAAAAAGGTCCATTGATATTTTCCACATTTTTAAGTTGTTTTCATCTAATGGGAATCTAAAAAAATATGTAATATGCTAAGTAATAGTAACTTTTTCCGGGACAATGTTACCCTGATTTGGTTCAAAAAAGTGAAGTCGGGACAATTTTCAAAATGTTGGCGAAAATATTGCAGAACTCATTGTGATTTAGATATTGATAAGAGATAAATATGTAATAAACACTTTTTACCGCTACTTACCCCTGAAAGTTCACTATTTTCTAGTACACCTAAAACTTTTTGCGGCACTTTGTTGCGTGGTTTTCAGTCGAACAACGAAGCAATGATTTCGACGTTTGGTAATCGTCAAATTTCACTTTTTAGTACATTAAACCGTCTACAAACATCTGGCCCAGAATATGTTTATATGTATGTGTATGTATAAAATTTCAGAAATCGATTTTTGGGCCAATGTTCTGAGAGTTTAAGTTACCTTGATTGACTTACCAGGAGATCATGAACGAAAAGTAGTATACTCTGCTTTGCGTAGTGAGAGGTAGAGGGGTGATAAGGATAAAGTTACCGGGTATCTTAATACAAGCGATTTAAATTAAAATAAATTAATTTATTGATTCAGTGATTAATTTATTGATGGCCATGTTGGCCCTGGCTGAAGAATAGGCCCCTCCATATCTATCTAACCGCGGATACAAAACATCCACAATACAACAAAATAAAAATAAATAAAATCCACGTATTCCATTCTACGGTAAACGTCAAATTTCACTTTTTAGTACATAAAAACGTCAACAAACATCTGGCCTAGAATATGTTTATAAAGGTATAAAATATAAGAAATCGATTTTTGGGCCAATATTCTCTGGAGAGTTTAAGTTACCCTGATTGACTATACCAGGAGATCATCAACGAAAAGTAGTATACTCTGCTTTGCGTAGTGAGGAGTAGAGGGATGATAAGGGTAAAGTTACCGGGTATCTTAATACAAGCGATTTAAATTAAAATAAATTAATTTATTGTTTCAGTGATTAATTTATTGATGGCCATGTTGGCCCTGGCTGAAGAATAGGCCCCTCCATATCTATCTAACCGCGGATACAAAACATCCACGTATTCCATTCTATTTTTCATCTGTTTCTAAAAAAAGTTCACAATTTTCTAGTCCGTAAGTTACCGTAAAGTTACCGGGTATCTTAATGCAAGCGATTTAAATTAACATAAATTAATTTATTGATTCAGTGATTAATTTATTGATGGCCATGTTGGCCCTGGCTGAAGAATAGGCCCCTCCATATCTATCTAACCGCGGATACAAAACATCCACGTATTCCATTCTATTTCTAAAAAAAGTTCACAATTTTCTAGTCCAGCTAAAGCTTTTTGCGGCACTTTGTTGCGCGTGGTTTTCAGTCGAACAAGGAAGCAATGATTTCGACGTTTGGTAAACGTCAAATTGCACTTTTTAGTACATAAAAACGTCAACAAACATCTGGCCTACAATATGTTTATAAAGGGTATAAAATATCAGAAATCGATTTTTGAGCCAATGTTCTCTTGAGGGTTTAAGTTACCTTGGTTAACTATACCAGGAGATCATGAACGAAAAGTAGTATACTCTGCTTTGCGTAGTAAGGGGTAGAGGGATGATAAGGGTAAAGTTTCCGGGTTAATCTTAATACAAGCGATTTAAATTAAAATAAATTAATTTATTGATTCAGTGATTAATTTATTGATGGCCATGTTGGCCCTGGCTGAAGAATAGGCCCCTCCATATCTATCTAACCGCGGATACAAAACATCCACGTATTCCATTCTATTTTTCATCTATTTCTAAAAAAAATCCATAATTTTTTTTCCATGTACCTTTTGACTTAGCGCAAAATGGTGTAACCGCATGTACGCATGCGCTAATTGCGGTATCATGAAGGGGTACACAGACAAGCTAAACTCTGAGAAAACGACCAGATGTGACAAACTGCTGATGCTATACCACATACCAAACAGGCGAATTTTTGGTTTAAATACAAAAAAGAAAAACAATCTCAAAAAGAAAAACATGTCACTTACATGAGAATATTAATAAACATTATGCAATAGTTGTTAGTAGGTCGTTCTGTAGGTAGGTAGGTAATAAGTAGGTATAGGAAGTACGTAGTATTTAGGTAGGTTTTATTAGTAGATACACTCGTTCAATACATTCCGCCAACCAAAGGGATGACTAGAAGTAGTTTTCAATGACGTGTTGTTGTAATTTAGCTTTAAATGCATTGAACGAGTTTACATTTTTTATAATCGAGGGTATTTTGTTATAAAGCTGTGCGCCTTCAAAAGTGAACATCTTTTTACCGTAATTAGTGCGTATTCTCGGTACCACCAGAAAGCTGAAATTTTTCGTAATAGAATGGAGTCGTAGATGAAATGAAATAAATTAGATGATGTACGTACCCTACTAATACCATAGTTTTGGTACACGGTAGTCGCTCACTCAAAAAGGTTCTAAATTCTATCCTACTTATATTACAAATGCAAAAGTTTGTGAGGGTGTTAGATGTTTTGATGTATAGTCTGGATTAGCATATAGGCTACTTTTTATCTGGGTACCACGCCAGCGAAGCCGCGGGCGGAAGCTAGTCTTCCATAAATGTATAATTTGGTAAGTCGTAAAATACTACTCTAAAGTAAAAATGCGGTACTTCAATTTTTTCTCCATATTTTTATAAATCATAAACGAGTTCTACAAATGTAAAAGTCGATAGTCCTGGCTGGTAGTAAACATCGAAACATGAATAAAAGAAGTATTTGGTTTTATGATAATTTCCAAGTATTATTTTTTGTTTTTTGATTTATACGTGAAAATAGCCGTGGAAATTACCTCAGAATAGCTAATACAGGCGAGTGTTCCGAGCCGAGAAAATGTGTTTTGGTCGTGAAAAAGCTGTACAACGTAAGTTCCTAATAAGTATGTCCAAATCCTAGTGACCCGCATAAAGCGGGTCTGCAAGGTCTGTTACTTGGCGTTATTAATAAAAATTTTCACGTCGCAGTTTCTACGTGGCAATTAATTGTGTTTTTATATTAATATGTATGTTAGTCTTTAAGGTATATATCTTTATGGGCCGTAGTGTAAGAAAAATTCCATCTGTTTTTTATTCTATTGTTGCCTGAAATAAAGTTATTGTATTGTATTGTATTGTATATTGCCCCTAGCTACGACGCTATAGCTAGACATACCTAATCATTTTAGAGGCAAATCAGAACATTTGTTACGGCTCAGGAACAGTATTTTTATACAACTTAGGTTTCAACCTCAGCCCAATGGAGCTAAAGCAACTCACCCCAAAGAAAATCCTTCAGTTTTTAACAGCTGCTGGGCTTTGCGGTGAACTTTAAAGGCCCTGTAAAGGGGCTCCACAAATAACGTGGCGATCACAATAGGCCAGTTGTGGCCGCAGTGACACCATAGCCACAAAAAGTAAATAAAAAAAAAATTGGTTTCAACCAAGCATACAACACACCTGTTGTTAAAGATAAGGTAGCATTAGTGTAGCGCTAGTCTGCGAAATCCGTGAGTTCTCATATTTCGACTGTGAAAAGTGTATAGATTACCGTTTTTGTATGGAGTCATGAAAAGGGCCGCCTACAAAAACCAGTAATCTATAAACTCTTTTCACGGTCGAAAGCAAGTTATCATACGGCATTTAACGGCATAAAAGCATTCAAGGTATCATACGCACTGATTCTTGATTGGTCATCCAGTATTAGGTCAATGACCAGGTTGAGGTATGGTGGCCCTGAAAATGCCTATTATGTCATAGAACTACTGACTGTGGAGCATGCAAGATCGTGAATGCTGTATTCTAGGCTGTAGCAGCGTTCTGTGAAGGTGACGCATGCGCTGTACAGTAAACGAAGCACGTGGCGTTGTGGGATATCGAGCTCTTTCTCAGTTATGTGAGCCTGGTACAAGCACGGGTAAAGTTACCTGTTGCGTTTGTTTGATGTTACTTTGCTAGCTAAAGTTAAAGCTGCAACTGCATAGTTGAGGGTTCCCCGACCTATCCAAAGGGTTTGGGTTAAAAATTGGTCGTGCACCTGGCACATGGCGTAAGGGATTAGTGTTGATTCCCTATAAGAGTTAGAATTTCGCATTCGACTTAGCGTGTCCTTTAATTTTTTTTGCACTTTAAAGCGGTTTTATTAGTTCCGGGTCTGGGTGTTGTGGTTACCACGGAACTCATAGTTTCTGATACCCACGACTCAGGGAACCCTAGTGTGGGATCAGAACTATGTATGTGACTGTTGGGTGTTATTAAACATTATTGCCAATCGGGTGTAGAATAAGCCCCTTGCGGGATTCTTAACAGGTTATGAATTACCTTGTATAACTTATTTTTGGTGGGAAGAATTACCTATGTTTTCCTGTGAGTATTGTTCAAATATAGTTTTTTTAATACAACTAAGGTGGCAAACAAGCATACGCTCCATCTGCTGGTAAGCGGTTACCGTAGCCTATGAACGCTAGCAATACCAGAAGCATTACGCACGCGATTGGACCCCGATCCCTCCATGACAACAAACGCAGGAACACAACACTATTTGAAACAAATAATGTTTATAAAATTTACCATCGTCATTCAGAGCTCCGTCAGTCACTGCGATGAACTGCTTTATAATGAGGTCCAGTGTTCGTCTGGTGACTTTGATCAGCACATCTATCACTTTTCGGCTGTAGTACCGCCGCATTTCATTCACAGCATTTTTCACCATTTCCTGAGAAATAAACAATAGTAGTCTAAAACACAAGAGAGCAACATCATATTTTACTAAAAGTAAAATATGATGTTGCTCTCTTGTTCAAAGTTCCCGCCGAAAGTACATTCGGCTTAGATTAGCCCACATTTTATACAAAATTACTCATAGAATCTTTGTTATTGGGAGTCATACAAAGGAAGGGGGTGTTTTAGTGGTATAAAAATCATCTAATTCCAAAAAGAAAATAAGAAATGCCATGTTCCAAAGAAGAAATGGACTAAAATCATGTTTATCTACTTGGCCAAAGTTAGATGGACAACTCGGATAACATTGTCAGTGGCCCAGATATTTAATAATCCATGGAAAACTGACTCGAGTTTTCCATGGATTATTAAATATCTGAGCCTTTTCTATCATTGGCCTTTACATAAATAGCTCTAGGAATAGACAACGGAGAGGCAAAGTCAATAAACATGGGCGCTATTATATATCGTCCCACAATCTCTTCTCTTTCCATGATATTTTGGAAGCAATTGTCATTGTCATCGACTGAAATTCAGTCTTTCTAAGTCTTCTTCATCGATAGCTGATCTTTCTGGAAGAACTTGAGGGTCCAGGCTAACTATTTTCAACGGCATCTGCTGAGGTTTGTTGAGTTTTTTTTTGCCACGATTCCTGGAATATGATTTTTCTCTTTTTCGGGGAATTGCCGAATCAGTAGTACAACAAATTAATTTGACAGTTACTTTATTTAAAAACTTGCAACGTTCATTGATATTTTCTACATTTTTAAGTAGCTTTCACCTATTGGCAATCTAAAAAATATGATTGTAATAAGAGTAAGAGTAACTTTGTCCCGGACAATGTTACCCTGATTTGGTTCGAAAAAGTGATGTCGGGACAATTTTATAAATTTTGACGAAAATATTGCACAACTCATTGTGATTCCGATTTTGATAAGAGATACATATGTAATAAACACTTTTAACCGCTACTTACCCTAAAACTACCTAAAACTTTTTGCCGCACATTATTGCGTGCGGTTTTTAGTGGAAACCAGAAAGAATGATTTCGACGTTGGGTAAATGTCTTATTTAACTTTTTACTACTTCTAATCGTCAATAAATATCTGGTCCAGAACATGTTTACATAGGTTGCTACAAATACAAAAAAGTGACATCAGAAAAAAATAAAATATCAGAAAAAAATTTTTGGGCCAATGTTCTCTTGAGAGTTTAAGTTACCCTGATTGACTAATAGACCAGGGTAGAAGCCACTAAAATTAATAAAAAGTGAAAAAAAAATTCTAGTATGATATATAGTAACATATATATTTTTTTTACACCATCGGAAAGTAGAGATTTCAACGAACAGAAAGCACAACTATTTTTTGAAAAAAGCTGATATATTGACGTGTGAATTTTCAATATAAATTAGGGTGCTCTTTCGATTTTAAGTCAAAATAAGGTGAAAAAATAAATATTTTAAAATCAAATAAATTACAGTGTATTTCGGACATAAAAAGGTAAGTTTTCACCAAATTTCGTGAAAAAAAATACATTTTTGTAAAAGATAAAAATAAAAAACCAAAAACTTTTAATTGTTTTTTGAATTGTTCACTTCAATTTTGACGTTAAGTGAAAAAAGTGTATTTTCAAAAGTTGTAGATATTTTTACTACCTACAACTTTGCCTATAATATTCCTACCTATATACCCATAATATTCTCCTCCTTTTCCAATGGGTTTCATCCTACTATAATTTTTTCGGTTTCAAAAATTATCGACCCTGGGCTATAAAATAAATTGAGAGCACAGCAGCACATCTCTTCGCAAGTTCCCGCCGAAAGTGATTTGCCGCCTTTTCACTTTTTTTTTTAATTCAGGCAGCGCAGCGCCTCTCTTACCGTCCAGTAACTTAAATCATACAAGAGTACAAGAATATTTGAAAATTCATGTTCCAAATTCAAATCTCATTACTGTACTGCCGCTGTAAATGTCTGATTGAGAAAAGTGCTACGTTTTCATGCTCCTTATACCCTATGTTGGCCTGGTAGCTCGCGTCTTGTTGCTTTGAAACGTCGGCTTTGACCCTATCACGCCCTAGGCGGAGGTTAGATACCATTGTTCCCCTAAAGTCTACTAAAAACGGTGAGCAATATAAAAGGTGATTCATAACATGTATACCATCCCGAAATAGGGTTTTTCCATATTTTCATTTTATATATTTTCAAAAACTTGCTCAAATTTGCGTTTTTGGTATTTTTATCATCTTTAGAACTAATAACTAAACGTACAAGAAAAATATCGAATTTCCAAAATCGTAGAACAAACTTTATTGCCAAATGAGTGTAAAATAAGCCCCTTTCGGGATGCAATACATATGAATAACCTTGTATTCAGGGTGTAATAAGACAACTCCCGAATAATGAAGGTACATCTAAAGCTACCTAAGACATAGCCATATGAAATAGCTTTTGGCTGATTCACACAAGAGAAAAATAATAATTTAGTTTATTAACATAATTGACTGCCAGTAATGAACGCCGAACATGGCGGTAGTGTCGTGGCCGGCAATGTCAACGCGCCAACTTTTTTCAATATAAAATAAAATAAAAAATCCAAAATGAGCCTTATTTCCACCGAAATAAAGTTAATTTCAGTGGTATATTAAATTAGGGCACTCACGATCACTCCATCGCGCCAAACGGCGGATATACAGCCATTTGATCGTGAGGTTTTGTTTGTATTTTAAACTGTTTTACGCAGTTTTGTGATTTTTTTATATTTAGTGAAATTGGGTGGGGATGATATATGTCTACATACCTGCATGCCTTTGGAAAGTCCGCCGGCCGGCTGAGACAGCAAGCGGTGTGGACTCTCGAAGCATTCCCACACAGCGGACCAGTCCTGTTGACCGCTGGAGGTGCTCTCGTTGGCCGTGGACGCTGCGCCGCTGCCGGCTTGCTGCTCATCTGTTCAAGGATGACCCACTAGGATTCCCTGCCTCTAGGGTACCAGAAACTACGAGTACTATGGTACCACAACACCCAGACCCGGAACGAATGCATTTGTAACGATATTGCAAGCATTTTAATGTTTTGGATATAAAAATAGAGTTACCTACCATATTTATAGGGTTCCGTACCACATTTGAAAAAAAACGGCAACTTATTACGGCTGTGTAAAATTCACAAAACAGCCTGGAAGCCTGTGCAGTGGTGCAATTGCGTAAGCGTAATGGCAATGAAGATCGTAACTTTTAGGGTAATTTTAACAATCTTAGCAACATTCAAAACGTTCCAAACTTGACAAGGGAAAACTTCAAGATATTAGCTTTTTTTCTAATATCTTGACGTTTTCCCTTGTCAAGTTTGTGTTCTTTCTTCCTTTTCATGTCTGAAAAACTTCAGATGTCGCTAAAATTTAAAAACTCATCCTCAAAGCTACGAACTTCATTACCATTACGCTTACACAATAGCACCACAGGTCTGGACACCCCCCCGAATTAGAACACTAGCCTACCTTCAGCGATGAGGAATTCAAAGTCGGGGTTGATCTCCGCAGGCTTGATTTGCTGCGCGGCCTTCTTCACCAGGTCCAGGACCTCTTCCACCGCTTCCTCCACCATCAAGCTCTTGCGGTTCAACTCAACGCACGCGGTGCTACGAGTTTAGAATGTGTGGGGTAGGTGGGTAACTTAGTAGTTATTATACACCATACACGGGAATGACAGGAAAAAAACAAAATTTCAATGAAAAAAAATTGAATAGCTAGACTTTTACGCCAAGAATGGTAGACATCCTCTCAGATCTCCAGGTGAGCAGATCATTGAAGATTTCTAAGGGGGCTAGTCAGAGGCATGTGCGATCATAAAGCACTTCCCCGCATTTTGCGTTACGAGGTTATTTCATTGGACTAGATACTCACCGACATCCAGTCTCTACGTTATCAATGAATTCTTCCACCGACCACGGCGTATCCTCTGCAACAAACAACTGATGTTAGCAGGCCTGTGATTAGTTAGGTAATGTCTGTCAAGTCAAAAAGTGTTTATTTCAATCCGAGATTTGAAATAATCACTTTGAAACGTCTTAGAAACTAGGTGAAGATAAGCATATTCCTCGCGACCACACCTATAGAATCAGGCAACAAACATGGCTTGGTGTTTTTATCATTTTCATCGATGACCCTTTTTCACAAAATGGAATGTTCTGCAGTGTGGTGCCGAATGAACAAAGTAGAAAAATAATCGGTATTAAATCACCTGGCAATGTGATCAACGTCACGTCTTGCATCCCCGACAGCACATAAATAATTCTATTGCTGTAAATATCGTGCACTCTTGAAACCAGTACATCAAAGCTGTTTATAGCGGCGTTTGCTTTATCCACGAATTCGTCCCAATCTTGGCTGGTCCAGCAAACTGTCTTCAGGCCGGGGAGCAGGAGGGACGATAGCCGGACCACTTGTGGTAGAAAGAGAGGCCGGACTTCGAGTTTCACGCGGCGGACGGTGCGTAGGTAGTCTTCTAGGAGGAACTGCAATAAAAATATATAAAACAATAATCATTATCAATCACCTCCTCATCTAAGGCCATGTTCAGCAGCGAACGTCCTAGACTTAAAGAAGGGGACAATCAGAGGCAAGTCAGCCTCACTTACACACTGGAGCCCCTGAGCCAGCGCCGAGATATTGGCTCGCCTTTGAGCCTCTTCAAGAAAAATACAAAAAGATTTTTCCAGGGCAAGCAACGAATCAGAATAGCTCCAGCTGTTGCAGATGTTAATACGCGACGGTAACCTTACCATCTTAGCCCCCCCATTCGATGGACCGACGACATTTGCGCGAAAATTGCGGGAAGTCGGTGGATGGAGAAGGCTCAAAACCGTTCATCACGGAACTTTATACCTATGTCCAGCAGTGGACTTCTAAAGGCTGATGATTATGATGACGATGATGAACCCCTTACCCAGCCTCTTGTTTTACCTGCAGGGAGTCATTCACAAGTGTGAAGTAGTTCTTCTTTGCGTAGAGGGAATGGCAGACGATAGGCAGCTCGATGCCCATCTTGACAAGACAGTCGGATTCACGAATCAGCAGCCGCACCGTCTGGTCCAGGTTCACGCGGATCAGTCCGGAATCGTCTATTTTGAGCAGAGTGTTGGTCAGGCTATCGTCCACATCCCACAACTGCAAAAGAAAGTATTTAAAAATAAACACACAAAAAATCTTTTTTAAACTGAGCCCACATTAGGATTGTCTGTGGTGTGAGCATCAGCAGATGCGGTGGTACCACAAAACCAAAATACAAAATTGCATCAATTTTATTCTGAGCCCGTACTTTGATTGTCTGTGGCGTGAGTATGAGGAGGTACGAGTACCATGGTACCACAAAATTTGTGACACAAAACCTAGAACAAAATTGCAAACATTGGCCCCACTGCCGGTATCGAACCTAGCGTACTCTTGCGCTTAAGCCGGGCAATGCGAAGTCACCAATATAAGTATGTCGGGGTCACAAGTGTATGTCAATACGTACATTTTGGTTCATCCATACCGCCCGCATGGTGTCCTCGTAGGCGTGTATGAGCGCGCGCGTGTTGTTGTACTTGCGCATCATGTCGGGCGCGGCGGGCAGCGCGCGCAGCACCGGGTGCGCTGACACACCCTCCACTGTCTCCCGCATGTTGAACATGAGGCACCGTGCCCATTTTATGCGCCCTGCAAACATTACCACCGTACTATCGGCACTTGTAGTAACGGTCGCGAGGAACAGGCATACTACTTCACCTAGTTTCTAAGACGTTTCAAAGTGATCCTAGTGATTTTATTGAAATGAAAACCTTTTGAGTTTGAGTTTGACTTGTGGAGTAGTGGCAGCGGCTTCTGATCATCTTCTCATGGGTTCGAATCCCGATCGTAACAATATTCCATTCTTATCTAATCTAAAATATTAGATCAGATTATCAAAATTTACTTTCTTGTATTTTTAAATGGACAATATGGAAAGATTGGTACCTAAGTCATGTTTGGCTCATTGGTGATTTTATAAACTTGAATTTTCTGCGTAGCTTCTGATCCGATCATACTCAATAGTCATTGAGCGGCTACAAATGGCACCCCTTGGTGCTTGGTACCCGGGGCGGACCGCCCCTGCCCCCCCCCCCCCCCCCCCTTACGCCGCCACTGAGCGAAGGTAATGTTTACCTGCAACGGGCGAGTAGTTCCTAGGCAGAGGCGGGTCATCTTTCTGTCTCTTGAACATCTTCATAATCTTGTCCACTTCCTTCTCACTGTACCTCAGGACCCGGTCGTACTTCTCACTCAACTTGGTCAGCAGGATCTTTTGACTGACCTACAAATCATTACTGTTAAAGAACAACAACATCGACACGTTGGTATCTCGAACCACTCGCTTTACGAAATCCTTTCTCCCCCATACGTGCAAGTTGTGGAATGAGCTTCCTTCCGAGGTTTTCCCACTAACCTACAACATGAAGAGCTTCAAGAAAATTAAAAAAGATTTCTCCAGGGCAGGCAACGCATTAGCAATACTCCAGGTGTTGCAAATGTTAGTAGGCGACGGTAACCGCTTACCATCAGGTGGGTCGTAAGCATGTTTGCCTCCGTATAACATAAAAAAAATTGTGAATAAATATTGGCCAGTCATTATTTCTTGCCTGCAATAAAGATTATATTGTTATTTTTTGATATTTTTTTATTGTTATTTTTTTTTTAATTAAATTTAGTTTCTATATTGCCTGGGTAGGTAGATATTAAAATATTATGTTCTTACTTTTCTTCTATTTGTCTATGCCTGTAAAGTGCGATGTGCTTGTAGGACGAATAAATAGTTTTTCTTTCTTTCTTTCTTCTTCTTTCTATTTATACTGTACCTTTTCGAACCGAGTCAGAAACTTGATCCCTTGCGGGGTTTCCCAAACGCTGGAGAAGTTGGTCTCTATAGTGTTGCCTATTGATTCCTGCAAAACATTGGTCTTCTCCGCGAACGTGTTATAATCCTTATCGAACTCATTGTTCCTATAATCCAGGTAATCATATTGACATGTGGTTACGGCCTTCTTGGCTTCATCGAACACGTGCACTGCATCTTCAAGGTCTGCAGAGAAAAATTCAATTACTACCTATCAGAACTAGGTGCATAAGTTTAATGAAAATTCTTCTCGATTAATATTACGATATTTTTTTATTAGAAGACTGTCTGGTTTACGTTTTACCGCAATTTTTTGGTGATGCTTATCTTTTTTTCTGGGTCTAGAGAGACAACAGATGGTTACTTACTACCTAAGAGTAAATACGGTCTAGATACTTATTTAGCGCATCAGACACTTTGCTCCCACTCTGTTGTCCAGCAGAAACTATTATAATCATAATCATACTTTTTATTGCCTGAAATACATGTGTTATAGATGTTATACATTTTATAAAAGTAGCAATGTATTCTGCCTGTTCAGGCGTGCAATTTTTTAATAACAATATAAATAAATCAAAATTAGATAATATAAACTAAACATGCAAAGAATAAAAAAGACAACAATTCGAAACATCTTGATAAAATTGAATAATTAATGTCAGACAGTAAAAATAATAATAATATAAGAATAGAAAAATAAATTGATTAATTTAAGTTAGGAAAAAAAATATGTATTTGTCAGTCATAAATTCATCCATATTGTTTAGTAAATTGTAAAGTAATACCATATTGTCCATACCTTCTCCTAACAGCAGGCCCTCCATTCTTTTCTCGAACAGGTTATTGTAATCGTCCATCAGATCAAACATAGTTATTATCTTATTAAGCCTCTTACAAAACGTATCGAACTTCCCAAATACATAGTTCTCCGAAAAGCTGAATTGCTCTGTGTTGGGCAGAAACGTTTGGTTTTTGACGAAGACATACGTCTCCCTGTATGTCTTGTTCAGGTTGATGCAATGGATTAGTTTGTCCCTCACTTGAGACCGATCTTGAGACCAGATGGTCTCTTTGAATCTGCATGTGATGTACTGCTTGCACGTTTCTATCATTTGGTTTGTTATCTGGAGCAGAATCATGAATTAGTAACGAGGCGAGAATAAAGAAAATAAAGAACAAAGGAAAAACAAATAGTCTCACGATTTTAATCAGGATTTTATGAGGAGGTAGGGCACAGCGAGATTTTCTCGCTCTTAATTGGAGCAGCCGCCTGGGGATGTACCTCCACCTTACAGAAGATCGCAGCCAAATAACATTACCTATTTGTTTCAAATAGTGTTGTGGAACACAACACTATTTGAAACAAATAAATGCGGTGAGTAAGGTTGCCAGAGCTCTTTAGGGGGGGAGGGGTTCGGCAGGCAACGCATATGCGACGGTAACCACTTAGCATCAGGTGGGCCGTAAGCCTGTTTGCCTCGGTACAACATAAAAAAAAAAAAACAGACTCAGATATCCAGGAGATCAGTTCCTTGAAGATGTCTAAAGGGGGTAGTCAAAGGAACGTCCAAACATTTCTGGCTCATGACCACATTTTGCAGTGGTGTAGCTTTTCTAGTTGTTTTAATTAGTAAGTAAGCCACGTTCAGCGCGACTACCAAATGTTTGGGTGACCAATGACCATATGTGGGCGAAGTGGCATTAATAGCTTCGGAGGGCACGAACGAGGGAACGAATTAAGGCAGGGACGCCTATAAAATTAATTAGGCCACAACGGAAATTCAGCGGCCCAAAAACTCAGTCCCCGAGTTGGTCATTAGCTCATACCAAAGACTACACGGTAGATATTATCCTTGCTCATACGAACTTTGACTATCCAAGCCCTGATAAAAGAAAGCAATGCTTCAACAAAATGAATCTTCTTACCTTGACCATAAGAGATGATATCCTTTCGGAGGTATTATAAAACTGCGATACGCTATTGATTAGGCGAACCGTCTGCAAGAGACTCAGTATAGAATCCTTTATCTTGACAGGGTCGTCCAAGTAAAGAGAATGGCAACATTTCTCCATGGCTTGGATGAACTTCGCGTTGTCTCTAGCTTCATTGTAGCAGAACGTTATTTTGTGATCAGTGTCGCGCCACAGCTTTATAACTTTTGAATTGGACAGTTGTAAGCATGTAAGTGTTAATTGCACTTCATTGTCCTGGCAAACAGAAAACATTAAAGGTTTAAAAAAATGTGTTTCAGAAGAGGACTGTTCGAGCAATGACTGGCCTCATAGCTCAGTTAGTAGTAACTCTTATATACTAAGTTGTGGATAACGTTGTGGACTACATTATTAATAATTTGTTGCATATGAAATTATGTACCTACTACTCACTGTATCTTACATATATAATGTAGTTGTTTGTTGTTCCTAAATAAATAAATAAAAATAAAAATAAAAACTCTGCCTTCTGTGCTAGAGGTCGCGGGTTCGATCCCGAAACTGGACAAACATTTGTGTGATAAACACAGATGTGTGTTCTGTATCTGGGTGTTAAATATTTATCTATTACCTATATATGATATCAGTCTCTGGTACCCATAGTACATGCTATGCCTAGTTTGGAATCAGTTGACCGTGTGAATATGTCCGGAATATTTATATAAATTTATATTTAATTTATAACTTGGGCCCCAGAGAATCAATTCGTACATTGTCATTGGTGCGCTACGAGGAATCAAAACTTAACATCTATAGCTACTGAGTCAAGCGCACCAAAACGGGTGCGCTATGTGGAAGTACAAAGGTGAAAAGGTTTGCTGGAAGAAAACTCTTTTTAGGGTTAAGCTCGCCTTTACAATACAATACAATACAATAACTTTATTTCAGGCAACAATAGAATAAAAAACAGATGAAATTTTTCTTACACTACGGCCCATATAGATATATACCTTAAAGACTAACATACATATTAATATAAAAACACAATTAATTGCCACGTAGAAACTGCGAGGTGGGACGCGAATTGCCTTTGTACATACTTTTCTTTTTAATTTTTGTATCTGTATTTTTCTTGTGTACAATAAAGAAGTACTTTGGTGCGCTTCATCTGGGTGCGCTACGAGGAATACCTCAGATAACTAAGTAGGTACTAATAAAAACTAAGGAAAACAAAGCTAGGGGATGGGCAGCAGAGTTCCCTATCAACAACAAGAGCTTTATCTGCGCTCGCCAACCCGCATGCCCAGCGTAGCGAGTATGTGCAAATCCCCCAAATGATTGTTTCTGGTAATCTATGGGGGAGGCTTATGTTCAGCAGTGGACGTCCTACGGCTGAAATGATGATGATGAATGCAATATGATTATGACCTGCAAATAAGATACAAGTTGAGAAAACTGTGCCCCGCGTTTCTTCCAGTACTCGAGTTCATCCTGCGGCCCGCTGGAGTCGACCTCGCGTCTTAGCTGCTCACTTTCACTGAGAATCTGTAAAAAATAAACAATGTTTTACCTGCACAAGGTAATTCAAAATATGTATACTATCCCGAAACGGAAATTCGAAATTATTCATTGAAAAAACACTATAATAATAATATCTTTATTTCAGGCTACTTGACACATTACACAAAAATGTGTAACATGCCATGGCCCAACTATGCAAAAATCTGCATTGATTCAACTCCAAAACATGGAGTTGAATCGATTCAAACTCAATTGCTAGATGGTGAATTTATCTTACACTTAATAATTACCTGGGTTATAAAAATGTCAAAAACAGCTGATTAAAAAAAGTTAGGAAAAAATTGTTTTTCTTTTTGCTAATAATCTTTCATAAAGTTGACAGAATAAGCAACTTTAACAATAGTATTATGAACCACCTTGTATGTATATAGGTAGAGATAGTAATTTTAGTGTAAAATAGAATGTGTAATGTGTGTTAGTACTTTTATAATTCGATATCACGATTAGTTGCGTACTGTAAATAAAATACTCTGTGTAAATTTAAATAAATTAATAATCCAGATGCGGCCCCCGATGCTCGCTAGGTACATCGTCTGCCTATCTCGTAGACATATAATGTCAAAGACAAAGAGAGTCCTAAACCTAGCAGTGGGTTAAAGTCAGGCTGTGGATTTACCTCCATAACCTTCTTGATCCATTCATTCACTCGATCCTCCAGCATGGTGATGGTATTGGGATTCTTAGTCATTTCCTTAAGCTGACTGTGGTCGCTAAGACTACCCATTAGGGTTTGGCCGTCGTCGAACAGGTTTACTTGGCCGCACACATCTTCACACACTTGTAAAAAAACAAATGCAAATCGTATCGCATCCTAAAACCTATCATACTTTCTAATATTACAAATGTGAAAGTTTGTGAGGATGCACGGATGTTTGGATATTAGTGGTTCAATCACGCCGTAACAGCTCAAATGATTTCGATGAAATTTGGAACCGATAGATTTATTTTCCTAGTATTGCATATACGGTGTTTTTTTATCAAGTTACCGCGAGAGCGAAGCCGCGGGCACAAGCAAGTAATATTATAAATGCGAAAATTGTAAGAAAGTTTGTGGTTCAATCACGCCGTAACGGCGCAACTGATTTCATTGAAACTTTAAATAGAGTTCTTTACCTAGATAAGATATAATAAGTTATAGAAGAGATGTAGGATGTAGGCCTTTTAGGTAGGTACCACGCCTGTGAAGCCGCGGACACGAGCTAATAAGTAAATAAGTATAACCTATACTACTACCTACGTAGGTATATGAGTAATTTACCTTTCAAAGCGCTGCAGAATGAACGTAAGCCAGGCAGCAACTGATTTTTCACAATGGGAAACTTGGTCTCGTCTTCGTCACCGTCACTGCTGGGGTGAGCCAGTGCGTTCATGTAAACGTGTTCCATCACGCGCTCAATAGCCGTCACCAAGCCAACTTTCTCCGCGTTTAGGATTCCGCAGAATCTGAGAACGAGGATTTTAAAACAACAACTACATTTTCATCTATATTAGTCTGGGGAAGTCCACTGCTGGACATAGACCTCCTCCAAAGCGTCCCAAGACAAATGAAAATTTATGAAAATAACTGTAATTGGACATACCTATGTTATGCAATGTAACGCTAAGGGTGAAATAAATGAATATGAATATGAAATGATCTCGGGCAATCTCCATCCACTGACTTCCCGCAACCTTGTTCTCCCACAACCTACAATGTCCTTGGTCATTCAGTCTGGGGGCATTTAAGAACCCTTTATTCCCCAAAGGTTGTCTGTTCTGCAAGCTATATGATATATGCGGCCTGCCCACTGCCATTTGAACTTACTAGTTCTCAGATCTATGTCAGTGACCTTGGTTCTTCTGAGGATTTCAGCCAGCAACAGCCTTTTTAATGAGATGCAAAATAGGTGCATGTAAGCGTGTCTCTTGTTGTGCCAAGAAATGCCCTGACGGCGATAGATGGATGAAACTAGTTATAACTATAGGTAGGTACTCCTACAAAAATGTTCGGCCAGAAATTGCTTTAGACTGATATCAATGCATAGAGGAAAGGGAGGCCTTTGCTCTGCACTGGGAAACATCGGGCTTATGTATATAAATAAGCTGTCCAGCGTGGCGACGCAGCCAGCGCCTTGGAGACTAGTAGCGGTCTGGATCAGTTGAGCAATAAACGGATCTTTTCACGATCTTTGGATAGCTCATCTGTTATGTAAAATATTTGCCTAACACTGTTATATTTTATTTCTGTAAGTAAATAGTAAGTCTAGTTAATTAGGTACTCACAAATCTTTATGGAACCCTTCCTCAGGCAATTGTTTGCTCACATTTATTCGAAACATGTAGATACAAACACCCGTGAACCTGACATCCCATCCATCGGACAGAAATAGCTTTTTCTTGAGAGTTATTAGAGGAGGAAGTGGCTTCCCTTGTTTCGTCTTTGTGCCCTCTGGCTGAGGCCGATTTTCTATCTCTTCCACGTCTTGGTAGTACCAGAGAAGCTTATTCCTCATGTGCGGGAGAAAGAGCTGGTTGATGTCATCCAGCTACAAATATGATAGGTGTGTTTTATTTCTTTCATAACTAAAGTAAAAAACACAACTCACTTTCGAACTACGAGGGTACCATATTTCCTTCGAAAACGTGATCCATGATGGCATGTCGGGGAAGACCTGTCCCATCGATGAGGAGTTGGAATGTGAACTCCAATCGAGGGTCCATCTCCCCCCTTCTTGCTTTGCGCTCGCATTCTTCCCGTCTTTTCTAGAATACAACAGGAAGCACTTATTTTTAACACAGGAGACTAGTTCGTTGAAGGAAGACATTAAGCAGACCTGAAGAATGTCCATAACATCCTCCTCCTCCTCTTCTTCACTGGACCCTGGCTTAATTCCGTGAACAAACATCCTGCTTTTTTGTTTTCACCAATGTCTTAAAAGTTTAACCTGACGGACTGAAGCTATTCGCTCGTAGTAAAGTTAAAACGCCATACACCCGCTGCTGAACATCCTGAACTAACAAACGCGCAAATAATGACTTGCGTGCCGTTCGTATCGTGAAGGTACATTTCAAGCTAAACCTGATTTTTTAATTAACTAGTCTATATGAATCTTTGATTTCATTATTCAAGAATGACAGACTCCGCTAGCGACCTGTCTCCAACTATCCGAACACAAGGATAGACAAGACCATTACAGTGGTAGTTATGCAAATTAAATGAAGAAGTGGTGTCATTATGAGGTTGGGGGTGGTACGGCGTTGTTCTTGCTCGTATCCCTTAACGCTGACAAAGGCACGCAATGTTTTAAAATTTATCACCATTTCCAAGACTTAAAAGCTATAAGTACCTACCTTACCTACCTAGTGTTGGGGTGAGCGAATTTTTTTAAAATGAAGCTTTTTGTCATAATTACACTCATAATTCACACATCATAATTTTTACTTTTACCTACTTTTATTTATCTTCTGATTTTTAATAATATTGAAATATTCAGCTTATTCAAAGGTTTTAAGCCAGCTAGGTAAGTTTCGGCTGTAAAAGGCCACAAATTAAAATGACCAGTACGAGTACTTATGTGAAGCAGAGGAAAGGCCTGTCCCTATGTGTGATAAGAGTTCGTTGGGAAGTAAGGATGGGCATGGAGAGAGGGATAAAAAAAAGATGATTCACGAAACAGGATCTTTTTCTTCTTTTTTTGAACAGGATGCTTGGCGAATGTGAATGGAGCCGTTGGAAGGGGAAGACCTCGGCGTACGTTGTTGGACTAAATTGGTGACATTTTGGAAAAAAGCCAGGTCAGTTAAATAAATCCACACTAAAGAGCGCGGAGCTATTTTTTATCATCATCATCATTTCAGCCGTTCGATGTCCACTGCTGAACATGGCCTCCCCCACAGCAAATTCCTTATCATGTGGGGGGATTTGCCCATACTCACCACGCTGGGCATGCGGGTTGGCGAGCGCAGTTAGAGCTATCGTTGTTAAAATGAGGAACGCTGCTGCCCATCCCCTAGCTTTTTCCCTTAGTCGGCTCTTACGACATCCGCGGATAGAGATATGGAGGGGCCTATTCTTTAGCCGGGGCCACCACGGCCACCACGGCTATTTTTTATACAAACTTCAAACCTTGCACCTCTATAAGGGTTGAGGTTCAGAAATACTTTTCCTATTGCACCCCTTCAGTAGGTACAAGAGAACTGCTAGAGCATCCGGTTTAGGCGTCAGTCACTAGATTCCTACTTCAGTCTGTTTGGTTGTAGGTTTTCTCTTATTTTTGTTCCATCGCCATCATCACCATATTTTAGTCTGTGACTAGTAAACAATGACTGTTTTTAATATCCTAATACAAGATGATTCGTACATAATATGTACATACTATTTCGAAAAAGGATTATTCTACGCCCAATTTGATATTTTATTGGCACTATGCAAATCTGCTGTTTTGAGGTCCAATCAATTCTAACTCAATTCAGCTGTTTAATGTAGCATTTTTATGTCGGGCTTATCTTACTACGTTTAATCACGTCACACGTCGTAACGGCTCAACCGATATCGTTGAAATTTGGAATAAAAATAGTTCTTTACCTAGAATAGCAGGCTTTTTATGTAGGTACCACGCGAGCGAAGCCGCGGGCGTAAGCTAGTAAGTTATAAAGATGATAAAAATACCGAAACAACTGTTTGAAAGTTCGGGTAAAAAATATGAAAAAAAATACAATTTAAACTTTTTATCGCTTAGGTATATTCTTTCCTTTTGTTTATAGTAAGATATAAGTAAGCCTCTTTCATGATAGTGTAATATTTTATCACCTTGTATTGGTCCTACTGTAACAAATATGTATTGTATTTATTTAGTTTAATTTTTTAATGGTCTTTGCAATGTTTCTAGTCTAAAGATACCTACCAGTTATTGCACGGCGATTTTATACCCGCGCCGGCTACCCTGGATCTCAGATTTGTCTACATAATATTATAGTTAAAAAGTAATACTTACAAAGTTACTGATGACTTTCCCAAGAACTGTTAGATCCATAATGGAATGTAAAACACAAAATCAAATACGAGAAACACCAATTTACTGATCGACGACAAGCCCAAAGACCACCTAGCGTTATATAATGCACTAATCGCAAATAAAACTATAAGTTATAGCCAATCATTAAAAACACATAGGGCCCAAACTGAATACTGGTATTCGCAAACCTCCGTGTTATTAAGATATAAATATCTGTTTTCATTGAAACATAAGCATGTTTTAATAGGGCCGTTAAAACGCAGTGTTTCCACATATCACAAAGTGGAAAAAAAGCCGTTGAATGTGTGTGAACGAAATCGCGCGACTAAACGCAAATCAACATTTATTCGTTATGTGCTGTCAGCACAGTTCATATAATATTACTATTTTTATATCCATATGCCAAACGATAAAGCCCAACGTCGCGAATGTATGCACGAAAGCAGTTACGAGAAAAGTTTAGTGATGTTAGTCATCCAAGATCATAAATTTCTGCTTTACGTTGCTTGTATGGTAATTTTAGGAGGAGGTAGGGAACAGCGAGATTTTCTCGTTCTGAATTAGAGGTACCTCCGCCTTACAGAAGATCGCAGCCAAATAACATTATTTGTGTCAAATAGCGTAGTGTTTTTTTTTTTTTCTTAATAATTTCAATAAAATCACTAGGATCACTTTGAAACGTCTTAGAAACTAGGTGAAGCTATGCCTGTTCCTCGCGACCAAGCCTAGAAGAATCAGGCAACAAACACGGCTTGGTGCCTATCATTTTTTGTTCCTGCGGTGAGTAAGGTTGCCAGAGCTCTTTAGGGGGGAAGGGGGTTCGGGGTCGGCAACGCGTGCGTGATGCCTCTGGTATTGCAAGCGCTCATAGGCTTCGGTAACCGCTTACCATCAGGTGGGCCGTAAGCTTGATTGCCACCTCTGTTGTATAAAAAAATAAAAAATAAAATACCCAAAATGTAGATAAGAAATAGAAGTCGCCATTTCTTCGTCTACTGCATAGAGTACCTAGTAGGTACCGTTGTATTCTAGCTTTAACTTTCTTTAGCAGTGGACTTCTACAGGGTGATGATGATATTCCATCTTACGATGACTTGTCTGGTAGCCTTTATGTTACTGTTAAAAGATTCAAACTGCGATTATTCACGAGACTTGGTGATATGGAATAACTACATTACTTCTGCGCTAGAGGTCGCGGGTTCGATTCCCGCACTGGACAAACATTTGTGACTAACACAGATGTTTGTTCTGTGTCTGGGTGTTAAATATATATCTATTATGTATATCAGTCTCTGGTACCCATAGTACAGGCTATGCCTAGTTTGGGATCAGTTGACCGTGTGTGATAATGTCCGGAATATTTATTTATTTATTTATTATTATTACCTATTCATACGAATTATTATAAAAAATATCTTCATATGGAAATACAATGAAGTAAGCTTAATCTTGATAAAGTGCTACAAAAAGATATGCGACCCTGCCAGGATTCGAACCTGGAATCTTCTGATCCGTAGTCAGACGCGTTATCCGTTGCGCCACAGGGCCTTGTGGCAAAAAGACAAAATTAGTAAACACTTGCATAAATAACGCGACATTTCGTCCAATCAAATACTCGTATTTGCATCTCACTTTCCTGCTGAAATTCGTAGATGGACTACTATAGGTCAAAAATCTTTCAAGATGGGTTAAGGAGAAATTTTCAAAAAAGTATTTAAGGCTTAAACTATGTAGGTACCTAAATAGGTAAGAAATAACGCTCATTTACCATGAAAGTAACTGGCATCAAATGGCAATAATTGAATGTAATAATTAATTGCGTGCAATGGCATTCATGAATTGAAATTGAAAGCAAATGTTTACATACAGGTCAGTAAATATTTTCAATACTTGTATTGTAGTTAGTTACACAAGTTTAGACAAGCATTTATAGCAACATCAATTTGTTTACACCACGAACATTTTTGAATGGAGCTAATTGCTTTCAAGTTTTTGACTTGTCTAAACACTCGCTGGTGCAAGTGTTTAGTTAGTTAGTTTCTGATGAGTTGCTCCAAGTATTGCATGTATTTTCGGAGGCATTGTCATTCAATATGCAATTGAAATTTCAAGTGGCAATTTTTGGTACAGGATAACGTTAAACTAGTCACAGTTTTTAATTCAACTTATTTATCATATTGTGCGGACATGTGCCCACATTAGTCCACTGCTGGACATAGGCCTCCCCCAATACACGCCACTGAGCCCGGTGCTCGGCCCTTGTCATCCACTTACTACCCGCTGCCTTTCGTAGGTCATCGCTCCACCTAGCCGGGGGGCGCCCCACACTACGTTTGCCTAGACGTGCATTTATTGTGCGGACGATGCAGCATATATAAGTAGTTGCTTTATCTTATTTATTGTATGCAAAAGACAAGAAACTTGTACGGTGTAAATGGGCCTTTATCGTCATTGTTTTGTTCACGGTATGGTGGTAAGTTGCTCTGCCGAAACTGACCTTACTTAGATTCTCTTTAACAAAAAGATTTAAAAAATCTAAGTTTTGTTAAGGGTTTTTTGGGATATTTTAAGAGCATATTATCTGCCATGCTTGGGGAGTGTTGTGAGCCTATTTCATTTCATTTATTATACAAATAATAATGAACCGACGACATTGTAAAGGTTGCGGGAATTGTGAAGATTGCGGGAAGTCGGTGGATGGAGAAGGCTCAAGACTGTTCGTCATGGCACTCTTTGAGGGAGGCCTATGTTCAGCAGTGGACTTCATCAGACTGCTGATGATGATGAATAGGAATACGTAATAATGATGTTGTGACTTCGTTTTATTTTAAATCAACAAATCTAGCTTTAAGTTAGATAAAAATTAAAGTCTAGTGATATTTTTTTTGTGTTAATTAGATTAACGAACGCGAACTGATCGCTAGTGCCATAAATTTACATAAACACATTTTACCTGTATTGATTCCTCATCCATTTTGGCAGGCAAGTTGGTAATTACTATAATGCTGGTTACAAAATTAAATAGTGTTGATGTTGTTGTTGTTGTTGTTGTTTGCATGATCGCATGTTACAATGCTTTGTCATAATCTTTATTCGTCACTTTCTATTTGGTCCCAAACAGTGGTAGATCAAAATATATGCCGATAGGTATATTGTGGTCTTAGCTGCAAGTGTCTATTTATATTTATTTAACTTGCGGATTCTCGTAACAATCAAGGATCATAAAATTCAAGTGACCTTAGTGAGTTGATTTTAAGGCTAATATGATAACACAATTTATCACAAAGTATCAACAATAGTAAGTCAACACGATTGATCATTTGATGTATGATAAACTTTTTTTACGATTTTCCAAAATGTACACATGTCAAGTTGGTAAGAAAAAGTATTTTTGACTGAGTAAGATCGTGTGTGTGCGATGTTAGAAACATGTTCGATGGCATGTCGGATATAAAATGAAGGGAGGAATGGTGATTTGCATGATTTTACCGATATAAACGATTGCGTGGGCACCGGGACCGTTTATTTTTGATGGACAGAAACACACCAAGTTCTAAGGAACGAGCATATCTGGTTTAGACCTCTGTTACCTCTGAGTCTTCCTCGTCTTCCCCCACGTCATCGTATTTAGCGAATGCAAACCGCAGTTGGTTCTCAAAATGCACTCTAGCTTCTGCCTTTTCCAACTCACTAAGTTTATTCACATTCATAGTTCAGTCTTTTACATATTTTGAACATAACAAACAGAACCGGACTAAGAAGAGTTTGAAAAGCCAAGGGTTTCAAAATGAAATCCACTTGAGCAATGTTTTGGGGCCGTGGCAAAGATACTAATACGATTTAAGGTGTAAAAATATCGACAAAACAAGCGAGGTGTTTATAGGATGGGGTGGCGAAGCCGCCGTGTAGGTACCTACTCACTCACTCAACTATAATTGTTATTTTTGCCAAATGTGAATAGGCTTCAGACATGCAGGCTTTTATTAACATTTTCCGCCTGAACATAAATAAAGCTTTTCACATTTCTTGCAGCTAGATCATAAGTAATTATACTAAGTACCTACCTATGTATGTACCTAAGGAGTTAACTAAATCTTCGGAGCCATAAGGTATATCTTATGAACCTATAGAGGGGTTATCCAAGGAGTAAAAGTTTGTATGAAAAATCTTTTGTATTTCCTTGAAAAACTGTTGTTTTTCCTTAATTAAATTCAGCTAGGAGCCAGGTGGGCCAGCTGGTCTACATTTTATACTTAGGAGAATACTCATTCACTCATCACGAAAGCTCCGAAACCACATGTACCAGTAGTTTATATTTTCAAAATAACTATTATCTATTATTTAATTAATTGTACTACCTATTTCTATTATATTTGGTTCTACAAGGTGATTCATAACATGTACTTATTTATACCATCCCGAAACGGGGTTATTCTATGAACAAAAATAAATAATATAGCGAAAAAACATTAAGGCGCTATGAGAATCATAATAAACTGTCGAGTGGGCGGAGTGAATAAAGTGACAGCGCTACGTACTATAATTGAATGCGGAAAGAGATAGCAAGCGTTAGAAGGCGCTCGAAAGTAATCGACGTAAGCGACGTATAAGAAAATATCGATTATCTTAAAAACAAAGTATTTTATAAAAAAAAAGTGTTTTGGATTTAGTTACCCAATGCTATTGTCTCACACAATATTTAAAAAAAGTTATTATTGATTGATAGTTTCTGAGTATTTTCGAAAAAACTGATGCAGAGGACCGAACTTTAAAAAATAAATCTATCGAGAAAAGTTTTACCAATCGCGTTTCTGTCTTAGGTTTAGGTAAATAAAATTCTCAAGTTATCTTTTTTATAAAAAATTAAAACTGTGCGTTTTGCGGTTATTGAGAAAAAACTGTTCAAAAATCATTAAACAATTTAACCCTCACCTTAATATCTTCATTGAACTGATTTGACCTCAAAACAGCAGATCTCTGCACAGAGTTTTTTTTTTTTCATTATGAGAATTAGCTTTTCGAAAAGTAGTAAAACTAACTTTTTTGGATGTAGAATAAGCCACTTTACATATAGTAAACATATTACGAATCATCTTGTATATGCTGTTTGATACTTACTTAAGTATGTACCTACGTTTACTTAGGTAGTACATACTTTTTTTTTATACAACAAAGGTGGCAAACAAGCTTACGGCCCACCTGATGGTAAGCGGTTACCGTAGCCTATGAGCGCTTGCAATACCAGAGGCATCACGCACGCGTTGCCGACCCCGAACCCCCTTCCCCCCTAAAGAGCTCTGGCAACCTTACTCACCGCAGGAACACAACACTATTTGAAACAAATAATGTTATTTGGCTGCGATCTTCTGTAAGTCTACCTAAATTGGTACATCTGTGTCATAAAACAATAACTCAACCAGCAGTATATGAGATTGCTTCTGGCTAGACCAGATTTACTTGGTATTTTGATATTTCAACATGGATTGTTAATCTTCGGATTGTAAGAGCAAATTTCTCCTTTTTGCTGGAGAGGAAGATTACGAATACCTCTCGCTATTGGAGAGATACTTCGAAACCTACTCGATCGTAAAATATTCAGCGTTTTACGATTTTGATGAATAAATAAATAATATAAATAAATAACACTTTTAATAATTATATATTTTTTTTTTTATTCATTGGTCTTGTACACGAACCCTACCTCTATAACCACCTATCTCTAGCCTCAAAGGTTTGCTGGAAGAAAACTCTTTTTAGGGTTAAGCTCGCCTTTGTACATGTCCTTTCATTTAGTTTGTTTTTTGTATGTGTTTTCTGTGTACAATAAAGAATAAAGAACACCCAACAGTCACATCCCTTACCCCAAAATAGGAATTTCAACCCTCAAACTATTCCCTTTGAAACTACGAGTACCTACCTACCATGGTACCACAACACCCAGACCCGGAACATAGAATATAATAAAATCAAAACCCAATAAAAACTGTCAGATACTTTGTTAGAACCTTTCAAAACCATTAACAAAGCATTTAGAACTGTGTTTCATGTTATCTAATTTATCATACGTTCGTCGACGTTTAATAAATCAAACTAGCTGCCATCCTTTATTTTGAACCTGACAACACCCACGAAACTTATAAAAGTCGCCCGTAGCATAGTGCCATAAACACACACGAAACGATAGCGTGCAAAGTTAATATGCTAATCGACGCGGTATCTTACATATTACATACCCTACTGATTTCCTCCTCAGTCAGCTGATTAGGCTGTTTCCTTTCCGTTTCATCCATCTTTAATTAGCTATTCTATTACTATTCAAATAATAACAAACTTCCCAAAACTAAACCAATTAATAAAACGTCACGAAATTAATTACATTTCAGAGAAAAATATTACAACGACCGCAAAAAAAGTCGCCCGTCATGATGCGGATTTAAAAAACAACTGATAGGTACATATTACGGAACGTTTTCCAGTGGCTTATTAAAAGAAAGAGAAAGTATGGTAAATTAGAGTAATATGGTTTATTAATGTTAAAAGTAATTTAGTTTGTCCCATGGTGTGCGTGATGTCACGCTCGGCTCGAAGCGGGCACCGCCTGGCACCGCCGCGACCTGGCACAGAGTTCACTCAATACTACCACGGCACCACTATGCTATTCTTACTAGTTATGGTAGTTAGGTAGTTAGTTTTTTCTGCAGTGCAACAAATATATACGAATTGATAGCGTAGCCCAGTGAAATCTATAACATATACATTTAAAACAAAATGTTGCCTTCATTGTGCGTTTTCCGGCGGGTAGGTACTAAGATTTTTTTTTGGAAATATTTACCCTTCTTTACTTAAATACACTTCCAGATCGAACAAAGAGTCTTATTTTTCGATCCTACATCCAGTTTTGAAATTCCGAAACTTCGAAACTCATGAGGCCAATTTCATACGTCAGTTTCAAAATTGAGAATCTATGAAACTGCAACCCCTAGTCCTGACCCATAGTCATGGGTACCAGAAACTGCGAGTAGGTACTATGGTACCGCAACATCCAGACCCGGAACAAATAAATAACAATAATGAATTTGACCCATGGTTGAATCTGGTTAAAGACTATTTATAGTTACTCTTTTGTCTTTGATCTGGCGTACACTATATTAGGTTAAAATAATAAGCCTTATTTTCTTAATATATTTTATATTCATGTAAATAGCAACATTATGTTCTGGTTCACAATAAAAAATTATTACGTATTGTCACATGTTGAAAGATATATATCACATTCGACCTTCTTCAAGCCGTGTTCATACTGTCATCTAAAATGTATTTCATAATGATCCTTATCTCTTCTGGATAAAGTCAATTTTGAGTTTGACTTTTAAGGAGCTTTCGATATCGTACGCCCTCAAATGTCAAACTCAAAATTGAGTTTTATCAAGTAGAGAAAGGGTCATTTTGAAATATATTTTTGATGACATATCGCCGGTCGTATGAACACGGCTTCATGCATAATAAATTATACTCTCTTCATTTATATATTCATTTTATTCCAATTCCATTAAGTTTGTAAACTTGTAAGTAACGATGAATCTAGAAACCCGGAAATATAGGTAATGCACCAAAGCTTAAGCTTCCAGCGGCCTTGGAATGATGAGCATCCTCGTATCTAGGGGAGGGCCGCGGGTTCGAAACCCGACGGACTTTTGGTGTATTATAAAATCTTATAACGAGTTTTAAGATGTACTATTTTTGTTTGTATAGAAAAGCCGCTGACCGCATTTCATCCAAGATATGTAGGTAACTTTTTGGACACTTTGGCAATGTTTTAGTATCACGCGATTAAAAAATATATAATAATAATAGAAAAACTACAAAATCAGTGGATTATTAGCCTAAAATATATGAACTTACTTGCTTTAAAATATTTTTACAGCGAGATTGTCGGGAATATTTACCTTCGATGGAAAACATTCATTAATTTTGCCGTCATAACAAGATGTCTTGTGAAAGGATAGAGATACCTAAAGCTTATCAGCGCTTTGAATGTAAAAGTTCCCGCTGGTCCCTGCCTGTTCATTATACCCAAAGACAATAGGTATAGTAGAAAAATTGTCAATTGTTGATTATACCTGGGTATGTGCGGTCCGAAATATTAATCTAGTAGCGGTAACTAACACTTAAAAATACTATTAAAACATAGAACTGCTTACTCTTAGAGTGTTTTCTTAAAGAACTTACTACATAAACGTTCGATTTATTTTACAAATTAATACAAAATGCGTGTGACTTTATTTGAGCCAATACTTTGGACATAATGCCTTTCTGTACATCTTGATCAGAATGCCTAATTTAAGAATCGTCTAAAAAGCATAATGTCTAAAATGTGACTACATCGCCGAAAACCTAACCAGAAAAGGACTAAATTTCATAATGCCTCAAAGTCTATGGGTATGAATAAAATGCCTAAACTTTCAAAGGTGTAAAAAAGTTTTGTATACCTATTTATCAAATCAAATGGGCATTATCAAGTAGGTAGATTAAATGTTCAACACCAACGAAAATATTTATTCCTTCGAAGTTATAAACACAATGATTATTTAGAAAGTCAATATTGTGTCATCCTGCAATGTAGGTAGGTGTATAGTGCTTATTTGCATATTGCCATTTCTGACAATATGCTTTTAATGAGTTTCGCATTTTAGGCATATTACATTTTAGATGTTCTTAATATGAGGCATTTTGAATCTTAGACAATTTGTAAATTAGGCTTTCTGGTCAGATAGCCTTTCTGTTTGGTGTTTTAATCTATTCTAAAAGACGCATGCAATGTCATATAAATGTGCTACAGAACCGCTAATCAGTCCCAAATTTACCTAATTATATAGCACCTATAATCATCAGACTTTTTGTACCAAAACATGTTGTAAAATGGCAATAAGGCTTGTTTACAATAATGTACTTATTCACTTATTTAAAAAATTGGCATCTGAAATAATTACTATTTAAAAATAGTTTTATTTACGTTAACACATTATTCAATTAAAATCGATGGTACAATGAGTACATATTAAATATTTGGGGTATAAGTTATCGTCAATAGTCATAAAAACTCGGATTATTCCAGCGACACAACTCTGGTCATTCACGCTAGTTTTACGCTTACGATGCGATAGTCAAATATTAGACAATGACATCGGCGAGTCTAGAAATCTTTTAATTTTGATTGGCTAATAACTTTGAACTGAATTTATCCGTTCTTCCCCACTTCAGTGAAAATTATGTTCTTAACTTAGAAGGTTCTAAACCATGGTAATTTCAAAAATTATATAGTGAGTACTATATTTTTACTAATATAGGTACGTAGGTAGGTATATGCTAAGTAATGACAAGCCTCGGCGTCGGTAATATGCTCGCGTGTTCCGCGAACATCATGGCAGTCATCCATTTGAGTCTGTCCTCATTGACGGCCCCGGCGATAGTGCAGCCGAACCACGGCTTGTCCTTGCTTCTGTTAAAACATACGCTTTTCTCTATAAACTAATTCTATTCTTTATAATTATATACATACAAGGTATTGATTAATATGTATGCCACCCCGAAAGGGGCTTATTCTTAAAACAAAGACAAAATAACCAAATATTATTTTGAGTTTTTTTCTGAACTTTCTCAAATTAGCTGTTGTATTTTTATCATTTATAAAACTTAAGTTCGATACAACGATTGCTACCTAAAAGAACTGAATAGTTGAGTTTGAACTGATATTTTAACCCCAAAATAGCAATGAAATTAGTTTTAGTAGGCATATCGCTGTTTGAAAATCGTGTTGCATATAAAACATTTCATTTCATTTTTTGAACGAGGCTTAACTTAGCTGAATTCCTGAATGTTTGTGATAAAGAAAATAAAAACTAGTTACCTTTTTTGTTTGTTTCTAGGAATAAATGTGATTGCCCAGCGTGACTGCGGGTTCCTCTTCGGTTCATAGCCCAGGTACCACAGTATGTCCTTGATGTACCATTCTTCAATTTTGTGGGATCCCTGCAACAACCCGTTTATTATCTAATGTTACAGTCGTCGTTCATCGTTTCAGCCGTTCGACGTCCACTGCTGAACATGGCCTCCCCCTACAGACAGAGCAAATTCCGTAACATGTGGGGGGATTAGAATAATTTTTTGCCCGTAGTCCCACTAACCTGGTTGGTAGTATCAGTAGTACCACGTCACTAGGACCATCGGTAGTACCAGGTAAGTAACTGGAAAATTACTACCTACTACCCAAATTTAAATAGAAAGGTATTCTATTTATTTGTTTGTCGTTCGTTTTTTGAATCATTTGACATTTAATTTAAAATATATGCGTGGCGAAAAGGCGGTAAGCTACATTAATTATTAACAAATACCCAAATCCTGTTATAAAATGTAGTATTGCAATACAAAGCTATAGCTAAGTTTTTTTCAAATAACTTACAACAAGGCCGAGTTATCGAGCCGATAAAGTTAATAAATAAATAAATATTCCGGACAAATCACACACGGTCAACTATGCATAGCCCATACTACTACGATCCCAAATTAGGCATAGCCTGTACCATGTAATGACTACTAATGAAGAGGATAAGTGTTGATAGTAAAGATATGACTGGCCTCATAGCTCAGTTGGTAGTAACTCTGCCTTCTGCGCTAGCGGTTCGATTCCCGCACTGGACAAAAATTTGTGACTAACACAGATGTTTGTTCTGTGTCTGGGTGTTAAATATATATCTATTATGTATATCAGTCTCTGGTACCCATAGTACAGGCTATGCCTAGTTTGGGATCAGTTAACAAAGTGTGATATGTCCGGAATATTTAAAAAAAAATGTGTAAAATTATTTAAAAATACACACCTGCTTATCCTTGAAATAACACAAACAGCCGTGCTGAAATTCAAACATGTGCAGCTTGAACGCTTTCGTAGATTCAGTCGCGATTTTCAGTTCGCCACAGACTAGGGACATACTGTTCTTCAGTGACTCCATTTCGTGCAAAAGACTGTTCTCTTTCACAACCAAATAGTTGTCCTTTCTGTCTTCCTCGTCCCAGTATCCCCAGCGGAGTACAACGTCTAGTACTACCTCGTCGATATGAACTACGCGTCTCATCGATTCATTGCATATAACTTCCTCGAGCATAAGCATATGCGAATCAATATTGGCTTTATCGCACAGTTCTATACAAACGTCAGCCGACGTTTTGCTTGGCGTGAGCTGTGAACAATGTTTAAGATGCAGTGACATTGCGCCTTATGCCTACTTTAGGACGCACGCAATAATCCAATAACATGCACTGTACTCCAAAACTTTAGGTAATGTAAGTTAATCGGAAATTTTGAGTTTTTTTTTCTACGAAATAGGCTAACGTTTGACCACAATCTCACCTGATGTTAAGTAATGGTGTGGTCTACGGTGTAGCACGTTTGCCTAGAAGAAACCTATTCACTCTGGTCTTGAAGACACCCAAATTATAGGTATTCGGAAACAGAGACGTCAAGAGTGTCACAGAGTCAAAGTTAAAAGGGTCACTATGAATAGTTTTAGAACCTAGGTGAAGCTAGTCTGTTCCTTGCGAAGCTAAGAAACCAAGCCTAGAAGAATCAGGCAACAAACACGGCTTAGTGGCTAACATTTATTTCGATATCCTTTTTAACAAAATGTTATGTAGGCAGAGCTTCTGTGTGGTGCCTATCGAACACGGTTTATCTTCATTTTCCTTTACGGTTTTCTAGCACGTGTTATTACGTCATTGTGGGTTCGAACCCACAATCTTCGGATCGAAAGTCGGGGAACCTCCCACTAGGCCATTGTTTTCTCTTGTTTTTAACTCATAAATACGTACCGCGACTTGATAACAGGAGCATTTGTCTTTGACGTAGATCCACGCTCGAAGGTCGCCAGCCGCTTTGGGCGCTGACGGCGCTGAGTTGCTAAGCACCCTCAAGAGGATTTTTCTCATCGCGCCTTCCCTTCTCTTTTCAGATTCGGTAGATTCCCAAATTGATTCATAGTGAGAGATTAGATCTCGCACAACGAAAACTTCTTTCGATGACCACGTGGCCTGCATTGCGTTATTTGTCTGCAATAATATACAACAGCGTTACTAAAATTGCCAAAGACTTGCCACGCTTTTAAATCGACTTCATAAAAAGGAGGAGGATCAATGCTTATTACATTAAAATTCAACAATTTATTTAATAACCAAACGATATACCTATTACTGTTCACATATTAGTTTAAGATTGTATTTTGACTGTATACACTGACTGAATTTTTATTTATTTTATTATTTATTTTTCGCTAACATAGTATCCAAAATACTATGTTAGAGAAAAAACAAGTCAGTGTATAGAGATAATTAAACAAAATTAACCAAAATACTATGTACCATGGTGGTACCATGGTACTCGTAGTTTCTGATACCCACGACACAGGGCATCCTAGTGGGGGTCAGGACTATGCATGTGAATGTTGGGTGTTATTTATGTACTGGCGTCACTGACTAGCTCAATGTAAACCATCCATCGGTTGTCTTACATTGCCCACCTCCTGTACAGTCGTAGAGTCCTGGTAGAACGGCGCTTAGAATGGAAATGCAATCAATAACCTGCACTTTGAGCCCGGGCGCACGCGTGAGATGCAGTGAGACAGATATACTTGCGAGATGCAACCATGTCACAATATCTTTTAACTTAGTAACAGACGCCTACACTAAGATGAATACATTTCATTATTTTCAAAATTATGTTTCAGTACTAAAAATAAAGAAGCACACATCATGAAGGTTCGGGGTCGGCAACGCGTGCGTGATGCCCCTGGTATAGTAAGCGCTCATAGGCTACGGCACCTGCTTAAAAATCTTTTTGATGAGAGCTCAGTAGAATAAAAAAAAAATTGTGTTCCTAACTATGAACTAAATGGCAATTTCGCTAGCTTCAAACCTAAATAAACATTTATTCATTTTCAATACACATTTATTCATCGTTTAAATCGCACGGATTGTTTTGATCTAAATAGTCGGATATTTTGTGAGATTTTTTAGAGTTTTCGCACACTTAAGTTTTTAAAGTTAACTGAAACTTCGTCTTGGGGACACTTCCCACTGGTAGTGATCTGACCCAATTGAGCTATCTAAAGATCGTTAGTAACGGTCTCTTGATAGTTTAACTGTTTCTTGTATATTTTATTTTATTTTCTTTCCATAAATAAAGTGAGTAATTAATAATTAACCATGAAGCTGTAGATGATTTATACGGCGTAAGGTGGAACTACTTACTCACAAGACGCTGTCGGTCGGCCTTATCCACAGGAAAGACAGAGTCGTGTGGAATATAAGTCGCGGGTTTCGTCACGATGTTTTTCTTCACCGCTAGAAGCACGTGTTAATGCGGACATAAAATTTTCGAATAGAACCTACGACCTTCAGATCGAGGGTCGAGCTATCTCCCACTTGGCCAACACGGCACATTTTACAACTTTACTGTGTAAGTATTTTGAAACATTATTAAAACGAATAATAAAACATCTTAGTGCAGGAGACGTGATAAATAAAAACGGGAAAATCCTAGCTAATTTTTATTTTTAACCCGTATACAACGGGTAACATATATTTTAACGTTACACCATACAACGGTCCCGGCTAACGCCCAGCTAAAAGTAATTTTCAGATGCAAAAATTTGGGCTCGTCCGGGATTTGAACCCGGGACCTCTCGCACCCGAAGCGAGAATCATACCCCTAGACCAACGAGCCATATATTAGAATGTCTAAATTACCGTTCAGTTCAACAATCAAAATTGATCGATAACACTTCATTTTTCGCATTAGCCATAATGAAAGAAATATTGTTTTCGTTATACATGGTGATTCATAATATGTACGCTATCCCGAAAGGGACTTATTATAAATCTAACTTGCATAAAGTCTACGACTGGTTCTTCGACTTTTGGGAATATGTACTATATTTTTCATTATCAAAAAACTCTATGCAAATCTGCTGTTTTAAGGTCAAATTAGTTAAAAATCAATTATTTAGTTGGTTTAGGATCTTGACGTCAAAGTTATAAAGATGATAAAAATACAGGAAACACTTTATTTAGAAAAATAGGTAATTATTTTTTTTTGCCGTTATGTATCTTTCTTTTCAGGGGGAAGAAGGCTAGGGGTGGGCAGCATCTTCACCTATTTTAGCAACGATAGCGGTAACTTCGCTCGTCAAGTCTCATGCACAGCGTGGTGAGTGGGTTAATTCCCCCCCTCATGACAGGAATGCGTTTTGGAAATCTGCGAGGGAGGCCTATGCTCATGACGACTTACGGCGGAAATGATAATGATGATGGGAACCAAAATCTTCCAATAACAAAACCCGGATAGAAAAATGTGTAAACGGTTAAATAAAATGGGGGATATATGGGGTCATTTTTAAAAAACACAGTGGTTGTTTTTTTTTATACAACTAAAGTTGCAAACTATTTGGCTGCGATATTTTGCAAGGCGGAGGTACCTCGCAGGCGGGTTGCTCCAATAAATTGGACATTTTCACACACACACAGAAATACACTCTTTAGAGACTCTTTAGAGCTTTTTAAAATGTCGCTGTGCCCTACCTCGCATAAGATTGTTGCGATTTGAGTCTGCATGCATCCATCTAAATTCGCCATACTAACACGAGGCCCTGTGGCGCAACGGATAACGCGTCTGACTACGGATCAGAAGATTCCAGGTTCAAATCCTGGCAGGGTCGCATATTTTTTAGCTATGATAGCAATTTCTATTTTCGAAAAAATACATCGTTGTAAAAAGAATATTAATAACTTCTGTTAGACCACTACATTTAACGCTGGATAATGTTATTTGTTTTTAATTTTAGGAATTATTGCAAACACTGTCATAATGTCCGTAAAAAATAGGTACTTTCGTATTTTGAGAAATGAACTAAGGCGACAAAAAAAAATATTTTCCATTTATTTTAAAGGAAATGAAATTTGTAGGACGAATAAGATTACTACCTACCTAGTTTGAATGTAGATACAGAGGGTCAACAAAGCGAAAAAAATTGTGGTTACATGATCTCATAGACCAATGAGACCAAATTTGCCCAGAATGCGAGCAAACTAAGTTTCCGGACCAAAATAAAATGCATTTGAAGACCTCGGCGGCGTAGCGGGTGCTCGGGATGAATGTATGTATAATCTGCAAATATTTGTTCCGGGTCCAGACCCGGAACAAATATTTGTACCTCAACACCCAAGTACAAATATACTGTGGTACTCGTAGTTTTTAGTACCCCCGACTCAGAGATTCCTAGTGTGAGATCAGAATAGAATAGCATTTATTTGACACACATATAAAAACACACAGAAAAGACCAATGTCACAAAAATCTTAGAATTAGATAGGTACCTAGTCTATACAATTTAACACAAAAAACCTTAAAGCAAACAACACAATAGTACCTACCTAGGTAGGTACACACTAGCTGGACCGATAGGTAGGTACCGATGCTGTCCCAAATACCTAGTCCTCTCTGCGTGGTTGTGCATGTGACTATGTATCAGGACTAAGTATGAGACTGCTGGGTGTTAGTATATCACCTTTCGGGAATAGTTCAATTTCCATCGCGTACCGAGCATTCAGCTGCGTCAAATTGATTTTGCCACTTGCTATATGGCAAGGGGTTGCACAACAAACGACGGACGTATGTGAGCTATATAACAACGCTCGCCGTTTGAAAGTACCATATAAGTTGAGACTCGATCAACATTCTTACATATAACAATAGTACTGAAACCAGAGCCCGAGCCAAGAGTACTAGGCGAGCATAAATTCAAAAAGCTGGCAGAGGTGACGTAGGTGCAGTCTGTATACCTGTGTGTGTGGATGTCACATGCTCGCATACAATGATAAGTACTTACAGGAGAAAGAGGAGGGATTATACATTCGAATTTGGTAAACATGGCACTGCTAGATAAATATGCCATATTGTGTTTGTACTCGGCGCGATGAGGTAATAATTTTCTACGTTCTAATAAATAGTAACAATTTATCGCATATTTTTCTAGTAATACAGTTTATGATGTCTGTGGTTGTATGGATTCTAGAGCTAGAGGATTTTGTTTGTAGTTTTTTCTACGTTTGGGCACACCAATAAGTCTTGTCATAATGTTTAAAGCGGGCGTAACAAACTAGAATATCAACTGTGGCTTTAACTAAATTAGCGTAAATATGGAATATCTGAGTGTTTACAAGGGCCAGCGGAGAGTGTGGCGGCGAAGCGAGTGATTGTTAAACAACTTAAATAAACTCAACCTTTACTTTTAGATAGGCTGAAATCACAAAAGCGATGCGCTTAGTACCTCTGTGTGAGTTTGTAATTTCAGCCGCACCTAGAAGTACCTAAGGTAGAGTTTCAATTGCAAGTCCGTCGGCGCTGACCCATGGTCTTACCATAGGCGCTGGCATGATAGTCGGCGCCCAGACGGAGGCCAGGTTCTCCGCGTTCATCTTGTTGGCATGCGACATGGAGTGCAGGAAGTGGAGATGCGCGAACAACTTGCGCGCGGTTTGTCGCGCGACAAGAGGCAGCGACATCATGATGGAGCGGTACTGGGCGAACCGACTCGCTTCCTCGTCCAACACTGAAACGAACAAACAATATTAAATATGACGTCATATTAAGCGTATTGAAGATTATCGAAGTCTAACTGATCTCACGGTACCTAAATTAGACGTAAATGATGTAGCTTGGTGAATAATCTTTGGTATAGTAAACAGTGCACACCAAATGAACTCAAAGACTGTGTCTTGAAGGAATTTTCTAGGCATTGAACTGGTTCACCGTACATACCTTGGGTAGGTACGGTGCCCCAATCTGGTTTCGTAATCAACCTCGGTAACGAAGAGCTATTATGGCTCCAATACATAAATAAACAACAGCTTTATCAGTACATTGGTGACCTATGACTGACGAAGCCCAAATGAAGTATTATCTAACTACTCAGGGGAACCAACAGTCAAGTATCTGACCCCACCCTAGGATACCCTGATCAGAAACACAGCACAAATATTGTGCATATCCAACCACACTATGCTATACCAGCTATATCTTCGCTAGCACGCTAGCGAAGCTATAGCTATATATTATATTTATATTGCATATTTATTTCAAAGACAAATAGCTCGGTCATTGGTGCAGAAAGGTTCTAAACCAGAAACGCCCCGGAAAGTGCAGCGTAGGACGGCCCCCCACCAATCATAAAATCCTAATAAGGGTTGTCGAGAGCGGTTGAGTAGTTACATTCATAAATAAAGGCTTTTATATATATATTAAATAAATATTGCGCATTTTAAAAATAAGCCTGTACGAACAAATTACCTACTAAAAACCTAAGTTCATACAGTTGATATGTCACACGGCAAAATAAATTTTATAGTAATATAAAATAATCGCGCAGTTTCAAAATCACAAAGTTTTCGCACAAAAAATGCAATACGCATTCTAGCTTGGCAGGTGAGTAGGTATTGATGGCCCACCGCGGGAAGTGAACAGGGCATTCCTTGGGTGAATTATGTACTGAGCTACTTGACTTAATGACTATCTTCACCTTCACAGGTCACTCATTCACTGGTTAACGAGAGCACTGGTGGTGAGGTGGTAGTGGTTCGAATCATCCAATCCAAAGGTCGTGGGTGCGATTCCTGGTCGTGCAACAGTGTATTTTCAATTCGGAAAATTAATGTGCGCTATACTAGTGCTCTCAATGGAAATGGGCGGGCCACTTGGTTCGTACAGAAGACGATAGGTGGACCCGAAACGTAACGTTATGGAAGGGCCCAACGGGGAAGAGAAGTAGAGGGAGACCACAGGAAAGGTGGCGGGACGAGATAACTGAGATATCAGGCAAGTCATGGATGAATAAAGCGAAGGAAAGAAAGAATTGGAAATTATTGGAGGAGGTCTATACCCGCCGAGGGGACCTTGATTAACCTTTTTTTATATATAAAATTATACATTGTTTAAAATACCTATGTTTGTAATGTTAATTAGGGAATAATAAAGTATTTTTTATTTTTATTTATTTATTATACTAGTGCTCTCAAAGAGTGAAGGAAAACATCGTGAGGAAACCGGCTTTTCCTAGAACCTAGTAGGTAATTCGTAGACATATGACATGTGCACGAAAGAGGCCTCTACGAGAGGCACTTTAATCTTTTCACCATACTGGTTATTTCCAGGGCTACCATACCTCAACCTGATCATTGATCTAATACAAGATGACCAAGAAAGAACAAGTGAAATGACAAACAAGCAAATGGTAAACGAAGCCTAGATGGCTGTAAAGAATTGTTATCAGGGCCATCTCTTAATTGACTGCTGTACTATTTACTGGCCACCAAAAGACCAACCCTTCACCTTTCCACCGCTCAGCTAGCACCCCTAACTGGATGAAAGACGCGAGATGAACATTTAGTTGTATGCTTCCCTGTATAGATGGCGCTCGGGGAAGTTTGACCGAGGTTTTCTTCACTTCCATGTTTTTAAAATGTATGTAACTTATCTAAGTATTTTGTATATTTCTTAAAGATTATTATACTTATAGTTCCATGGCCCAGACCTATTTTATGCAGAAGAAACTTAAGTGTGCACGTCAGTACGATCTTGCACAACCAGGGTACAATCAGGATGCAGCTACATCGGCATCATCATCATGTAGAAGTCCACTGCCACTGGACATATGCCACCCCCATAGAGTTCCACAACGAACGGTCTTGAGCTTTTTCCATCCACCAACATACCACAACCTTCACAATGTGATCGGTCATACATCAACATACGGTGTGAGAATTTTACAAATTATCCTCTTAAAATCGCTTTTGTAAAATCGCTTAAATGCCTCTTAATGTCTAAATGCATAAAAAAAACCATACAAAACATTAAAAACCAAATAACATGCTAAGCTAATAATGCAAAGAACATAATGCTTAAAGTGCTTATTAAAAAGTAAGTAACTAAAGTGCTTTATAAAAATAAACATTAAAAAAATTAACAACTAAATAAATAAACATAAATGTACAAAAAATTAAATTGTGTTACCATAAAAAATATGAGAATTAAAACAGTTGCGCGCTGTTACAAAATAGTTTTATTCGATACACTATTGTTATAATAAGATCAAGATTAAAAGACATGCCGGCGATCTAGGCGAACATGAACTTAGCCGTTTGGATGCGCAGAAGAGTTTTAAAAAAATCAAAATTGGCCCCAGTCTTCAATGTCTAACATCACGTTCGCCTTGATCCGTGGTTCACTCATAAACTTTCGCATTTACAAAAGACCGCAATGTTCGTGAGTAACTGTCACCGTGAGACGGGACGTGAAGTGAATAGTATGAAGGTTTTTGTATGGGGCGCTTTACGGGACACCATAGAAAATGGGTGTTCACTTTTCACAACTCACAGTGACGAATGAGTAACTCACAAACATTACGGCCTAGAGCCTCTTGTTCAATCATTATATTATCTTATCATCTAAAGTTAGTAATTAGTATGCTTATATCGCAATGGCCTGTTATAACTATTTATTATACCATCCAGCACATTAAAGCCGAGTTCAAACGGCGTGCTTTATGTTATCAAAAAAATATTTCAATATGATCCTTATATCTACTGAATAAAGCCAGTTTGAGTTTGACTTTAGGGGCTTGCGATATCGCTGAGGCTACACAGTAAACTCTAAAATGTCAAACTAAAAATTAACTTTAATCAGTACCCGTAAGGATCATTTTGAAACGAATTTTAGATAACATATTGCACGCTATTTGATCTAGGGTCCAATTCTACAAATTCAACGACTTGAAAATGATAATGACCGCACCATTATGATTAAGTTACGATAGTCGCCACCTTAGTTTCTTTGATTTCATTGGTTCATTGGTTCCACAATGACTGCTATTGATATACGACTGTGATAGCAGCATACCAAAGGTGTCAAAAGTGGCCATTTTGCCATTGAACCATTGTCATTTTGAAGCCATTGAATTATTAGAATTGGGCCCCAGATCACATTACAAAACATACATTACCATTATAGGGTTGTTAACAGCGAAACCGTATCGAGAAGTGTTTTTGTAGTAAGCAACCATGGTTACTATATATCACCATGGTTACTATATATCACCATGGCAAATTTTCTATACGGTTTTGATGTTACAATAAACACAGCACTCTCTTATTTACAACACTAGGTTTGTTCTTAAGAGAGACAAGAATAGCTTGCAGGATTAAACATACGCACTTATTAGTAAGTAGGCTCGAGCTAATGATGACAGAGGTGAAGGCTGAACACTGCATCATCATCGGAAGCCTATGAACAAAACTTCGCATGGCATTGTTAGTTTATAAATTAATAAATCATTTTTACATTTTACCGTAAGAAACAGTTTAGTGAATGGATTAAAATGCGCCTAAGTGTATCATTTTTGATGAGATTTAAAGTTCCGATACATTGTAAGCGTGGTATGGGCATGTCAGGCTGATGGAAGAATGTCATGTGACTAGAAGAGTGGTAAATATGAACGTGGAAGGATATAAGGGAAGAGGTAGACCAAGGAAAAGATGGATTGTGTGTAAACCGACATGAGTAAGAAAAGAGTGATTGACATGACGGCTGATAGAAGTGAGTGGAAGAGAAAAACGTGTTGTGTCGACCCCTCGTGGAGCGGGAAAGCAGGGAGATGATGATGATAAAATTCCGATACCTATAGCTTCGAGGAGTGCTTTGTTCTGCTGGGTGGGTATCAGGGGTTCTGGTAGCTCTCGCAGGAACCGCTTGAGGGCGCCGGCGACGTCGTGCTCAGAGTGCTGGCCCGGCGACAGGTGCACGGACCAGGCGTCGCGGCGGAACTGAGTCAGCAGCTCGCCGAGAGTGCAGCTGCCGCCGTTCCGACGGTAGATACCCTCCGACAGACTGCCTGTAAGCAATAATAATAAATAAATAAATATTCCGGACATATTCACACGGTCAACTGATCCCAAACGAGGCATAGCCTGTACTATGGGTACCTATATATATATATATATATATATATAAATATATATTTTATAATAGATGAATATTTAACACCCAGACACAGAACAAACATCTGTGTTTATCACACAAATGTTTGTCCAGTGCAAAGATCGAACCCGCGACGTCTAGCGCAGAAGGCAGAGTTACTAACTGAGCTATGAGGCCAGTCAAGCAATACCCTCAAATAGCATAAGCAATATTTACGAAAGAGTACACTATTTTTACAGGGGCATCTAATGCAATAGTGTACATACTTATTAATATACATACATACATAAAATCACGCCTATTTCCCAGAGGGGTAGGCAGAGACCACGGCTTTCCACTTGCTACGATCCTGACATACCTCTTTTGCTTCATTCACTCTCATCACATTCCTCATACATGCTCGTCGGTTTAGGGTACTCTTGACCTGGCCTTTTTCCAAAACGTCACCGATTTGGTCACTAAACGTACGCCTAGGTTTTCCCCTTCCAACGGTGGGACCGTTGGAGGGGAAAACCTAGGCGTTCACACTCCCCTTATACACCTGTTTCGTCAATCTTCTTTCATATTATTAATATAATTATCATTAAATATATATTAATTGAAATTAATTGCATACTAATTAAGTTAATGATATACCTGGTAGTAGACATTGAACATAAAATAGACTTATTGTAGGTTCTGTTTCAATAAAATTTTATTGTAAACAAGCCATTTTTTTACCTCTATTAATGTACTGTATACTATAAGTGTGTGCTTGAAATGAAACAAATACATGTCTACTACAGTTGTTTCTTCCGTTTGCTTTTATCTCTGTCTGATCTACTATCATGTAATATTTGTTTTTATTTCATTCAGTTCAGTGGTGGGAATACAGTCCTACTATAACTACATTATTCATGTACTCTTCTATGATTTAAGAGCTTAGCTCTTGTCGGTGTAATGATGCAATTTACTCCATTCTAATATTTCCAATGCGAGCTCCTTTACTTCCTTATACGAAATGACAGCAATCTTCTCTTTTATCTGGCTCATGTAACTAATTCTTGGTCTTCCTCTTCCTCGTTTTCCTTCTACCTTTCCTTGAATGATAGATAGATAGATAGAAAATTATTTATTGCACATAAAAATAGTACAAAGGCGAACTTAATGCTAAAAGCATTATCTTCCAGATAACCTTTGTGTTTGTGGACAGAAGATGTGAAGGTAATGCACAGGAGAGGGAACAGTGGAGATCATAAAAACGAAAATAAAAGGAATTATGATGCTAATAAAATTACTTACTAAAATTTTGCGAGAAATAGGATTTTTTATATATACTAGTTTAAATATAGATAAGATCAATACATAAATATATAGATACCATAATAAATACACACCGACGTGGATTCACGAAAAACAGGAGGGATATGGTTCCAAAGACGCAAAATAATGTTGAATGAAAGGTAGAAGGAAAACGAGGATTAGTGTACTACATAAGACTAAAATGTAGATCAAATGATAGCGACTCGACTTGCTAAATATCACGCACCGTATGCATACACGAAGCTTATACATTTCTCGACAATGGCGGGCACATCGTCTTTGGTTAACTGCTGGTGGTGGATGTATGCGCCGTTCGTTTGAGCAGCCAACTTTATCATGTAGCGCCAGTTCTGCAACAATAAATACAGCTTTCGTATCACTCGCTTCCGCCTGTGGCTCCGCTCGCGTGGGACCGGATAAAAAGCCTAGATGTTATTCCTAGATTATTTACTACATGCATACCAAAATTAATTCCAATCCGTTTAATGTTTACGGCGTGATTGATTAACAATCATCTTCGCATCTTAACAAACTTTTGCATTTACGATATTTGTAGAATAAAATTGCGTTTGCTGTCGATTTATAATCACTCTATCAAATATAAATAAATTTTGTTAAAAGAAAGCTAATAAAAAAAAATGTTAGGTATGGGCAGTTTATTTATAAACATTTATTGATATCGAATTTGGCTGAAGTTTAAAGTATATAAACCAACGGTCATAGGGGTCATATAATACCTCATCGTGGTCACTGACCTAATAAAGGATGACCAAGAAAGAATCAGTGACACGACCAACAAACAAGCACTAGGTTCTAGGTTTAGCTGTTGAGCTGTCTGGGTTATTTGTGTGCACTAGAGGTCGCGGGTTCGATTCCCGATACCTATAGTACAGGCTATGCCTAGTTTGGGATCAGTTGACCGTGTGTGATATGTAAAAAAAAACTCACCTTAAGCAACCTTTCGTGGGTGAATTTCAGATATATGGTAGCATTTGGGCAGTCCAGCAACAAGTGCGGGCTGTCGTCCGAGGGGCAGGCCTGGTTCTCTTCTGGAGTAGCTGCTTGTGTCACTGCGGAAAAACGATTTGCAGGGTTCAGTTTCTCATTTGTAAAATAACGGAACCATTATAGTATCAGTTTGTTGTACGTCTGTCTGTCCGTGTGTCAAGGTATTAAGTTGAAATTGATATCGAATACTTTTGGGTTTATGGCATATACCCATACCGCTGCTGTAAATAATCTAGTTCCAGTGACCTACAAATGAAATTAGGCATGATTTTGACACAAGTAAAGGGAAAAAAATCGCGTAATATTAGGCTGTATTTAACTGGCAACAGTGTTGGAAGTGTTGGAAGGCCCCCCACCCGATGGACCGACGACATTGTTAAGGTTGCGGGAAGTCGGTGGATGGAAAAGGCTCAAGACCGTTCGTCATGGAACTCTTTGGGGGAGGCCTATGTTCAGCAGTGGACTTCATCAGGCTGATGATGAACTGGCAATATCAACACGTGATGATAATGCACTACCAGATATTGGACAAACCGACATTACACAGTCTGATATGAAAGAGCCAGGTTTAGGAATACTGGCTTCGTAATACTGGGCTGTGTATTATCAACGCGGACTCACCAACGCATTTGGTTTTCCTCAGATCAACGGTGACGAGGGTTTGCTCGTGGCCCGCGGTGTAATAGAGCAAAACGCGTCGGACCAACATTACCCATGCGCCTCGCCATTCGCCCGTGACGCCCTCCTGTTGGATCAAACACAGCGATGAGACAATTTGATTTTCTTCTCTCCAGTGACTCGAAGGGTTTTTTTTTCCACTGAGGTGGCTAAAAGCAAAGGTTACCGTAGCTTATGAGCGCTTGCAATACCAGAGGCATCACACACGCGTTGCCGACTCCGAACCCCTCCCCCCTAAAGAACTCTGGCAAACTTACTCACCGCAGGAACACAACACTATTTAAAACAAATAATGTTATTTGGCTCCGATCTTCTGTAAGGCGGGGGTACTTCCCAAGACAGGCTGCTATAATGTAGAACGAAAAATCTCGCTGTGGCTAAAAGCAAAGGTTACCGTAGCCTATGAGCGCTTGCAATACCAGAGGCATCAAGCACGCGTTGCCGATTCCGAACCCCTCCCCCCTAAAGAACTCTGGCAAACTTACTCACCGCAGGAACACAACACTATTTAAAACAAATAATGTTGTGAGGCCTTTGTCCATGGACTTCTACATGCTGATGATGAATGACGATGGGGTTATATAGGTTAGAGAAAAACCATGCATGTCATACGATGGAGAATGAATTAATATACTATACTTCATGCAAATAATGGCTTTATTTGCATGAAGTATAATATATTAATTAATTCATTCATTCATTAATTCAATGGAAATTACTTATTTTTTTAATACAACTCCGGTGGCATACATTTTTTTGTAAGGCCTCGCTGTGCCCTGCCTGGCATAAAATGATGAGTTCTAATATTCAACTACCTATTCAGTTATAACATGGGAAAGTACCTACTACAATTTCATTTAAAACAACCAGTTCGGCAATTAATTTGGACCAAGGAGAAAAACCCAACTAGCATGTAGGTACTTCATCTGGCCGAGATGGTAAAGGATTTTTTTGATAATTTTATCACTAGATTTTATCGATTCCAGATCTTGTGATATCGAAAGAGATAAAACACATAATTAATAGCAAGCGAGAATTACGTGTGTGATACATCCCGCCTTTTGATGTACAGTCGCATCAATAAATGTAGCCAAAGCAAATTAAGTAAAGACAATGTGTTGGAAATTATCAAACTCATGTGGGATGTGTGTACGTAGACACGTCGTCGTCCCCCTATCACCTCAGTGAGACATCTCAAAAGGCTATTCACTTTTCATTGTCGTAAAGTGAATAGTGCAGGCTTTGCAGAATAAAGAGTCGGCAATGTGAGTTACTATATTCTGTACTAGCTTCTGCCCACGGCTTCGCTCGCGTTGTATATACATATGAAAAAGTAGCCTATATTATAAAACATTTCTACTATATTATTATCTTTAAGTGTACACAATCAAGTAACTGTGCCATTTTAAACTTTGCTATGTAACTACAATGTTCACCTGTATTGTGGAATTATTTTAAAAATTATGAAATGTATAACATCTTAGTGCAGGCAACTGTACTTCGATCCGAACGTCGCGGAGTCGAATCCCGATCGTATCAATGGATTTTACTTTGAAAAATGTGCTCAAACGGGGAAGGAAAACATCGTTAGGAAACCTCGTTTAGTCAGCACCGCACGTATTGACCATGTCTTTCCTTTCCTGTCTTTAGCCGAGAGGAGCGTCATCATTTCAGCCGTACGACTGACGTCCAATGCTGAACACTGCCTCCCGCACAGATTTCCAGAGCAAATCCCTATCATGTGGAGGGAATTTGAACATACTCACCACACCGGACAGGCGGGTTAACGAGCGCAGTTATAGTTATCTTTGTAAAAATAGGGGACGCTGCTGCCCATCCCCTGGCTTTTTTACCTTAGTCCCCTCTTGCGACATCCCATATCTCCATATCTACGAGACGGGCAATCGTCCACTGAGCCACCGTGGTCTTTAAAAAATAAAACAGATAGAGTTCGATACCTAGAATAGCATATAGGCTACTTATTTCAAGGTACCACGCAAGCGAAGCCGCGGGCGCAAGCTAGTACATCATATAAAATAAGTATTTATTTGCAAAAGGAAGGTTTAACAAGGCTCTTATTAACCTAGAAAAACAAGGCTCTTATGTAACTTATAAAATAAGCTTAATAATAAAAAAACAATGTGCATGAGAGTTCCTTGTCCAACAAAAACCTTGTGTAAAGTCGATACTTGACTAGCTACTCACTCTAAGTATAAAACTTGTATTTAGACGCGAGTGATCCGTTCTAGATAGTCAAAGTCAAAAGGCGTTTATTTCAATAAAATCACTAGGATCACTTTGAAACGTCTTAGAAACGTGAAGCTATGCCTGATCCTCGCGACCAAGCCAAGAATCAGGCAACAAACACGGCTTAGTGCCTATCATTTTTTTCGATGATCCTATTTCACAAAATGGAATTTAAAGCTTCAGTGTGGTGCCGATCGAACTAGGTGAGGCTCAAAAGAAAAGTAATCTAGAGTAGAATAGATGTTACATGGCCTTATAGGCAATTTAGACATGTAAGTTATAACTGCAATTGAGAACGTGGCCGTACAGTGCAGTCAGTTGTGACGGGGTATCGTCAGCATCTATTGATAAAGTGATACCGGAAACCGCACTCAATGCGAAAATTGTTCGTATCAGCGTTTCCACATCGGAAACAACAGACATTCGTTGAAATGTGCATTACCTAGAAATAGTTCGTAGCCTGAAAAGGCATTTTATCAACTTTTTCCTCGCAGCGATAACAATGTCTGGCATACGACTTTTGCGGACATTTATATTGAAATAACACTATGTAAAACTCTGCTGTCTTGGGGTCGAATCAGTTAACTCAATTTTTCAGCTTTTTAGGTAGCAATTTCAATGTTGAAATTTTCGTAAGTTTAATAATTAGTTATAAAGATATTAAAAAGACAAAAAAAAACAAATAAAAAAAACGGAAAATGGAAATGTTGACCGCTGACCGCCTGTTCGGGATAGTATACTAGTTACGGAACACGCTGTATATACGTTCTATTAACGCAAAAATCTGCAAATATTTTCTATAGTTTCGAATTTCAGTGTGCGGTAATGGGGTACCGCAGACCGAACTGTAAACAAACATCTTGCACAGTTTTCCATTGATTTGTAAATATCTACAGTTGTTTTAACATAGGTGCGCGTTGGCTATTATTATCTCGTGCAAAGTACCTACTTTTAAGTCTATTAGAATGCAAGGCAACGCGTGCGCGCGTGAATATCATAAGCTACGGTAGCCACTCACCAACAGGTGGGCTGTATACTTGCATGCAAACTTAGTTGTATATTGAAAATTTAAAAAAAGAGCTTCAGTGCGGTTCCGATCCCATCTAGTGGGGGACAGTCCTGTGCTGAGCTCTCTGGTAACTGGTGGGTGTTTTATAATTAAGGTACCTACTTACCCTGAGATAGCACCAGCCCATCCGATTGTATTCTGCGTTATATTTGGGAGGAAAGCCCGCAGCGAGGTGCTCAGCTATCTTCTGGACCCAGTTGCGCCGTTCAGAGATACTGCTGCACGTGAAGACGTGTTTGCGAGGAGCCACGCGCGGGCCCGTCGCGACGTGGAGCTCGAACGAGTATGTGTTCGTAGCACTGTATTGGCAATTGATCAATTTAGTACTCCAAAACATTTTGAAATTGTATATAAAAAACATCTTGAAATGACCACCGTATCTAGACTCCGGGCTGCCTGGAAAGGAGCTGGGCTGGCTGGGGTAGGGTTAGCATAGGGGGACAATGCACAAAACACCCCACAGCGGGAAGTCAGTGCAGGTCTAACCACCCCCAATTAGAATTAGACCACCGAATCTAACAAGGTGTTGTTGGCTCTCCAATTTCCCAGCGCTACCAGTGATCAATTAACATATATACTCCTAATAATGGTGAAAAGAATTTCACCACTATTGTCTGTACTAAGTGTCCAAAATTCTATACCAATCAAGAGACACAAAATAAAAACAAAAAAAGACTCACCTTGATGATAACGGCAGCACCACTTGAACACAGTAAATGGTACTTAAATGGTGTATTTCCTTTACTATTGCATTGGTAGGATCCGAATAACAAACAAGTTTCTGCTCAGAGAGCACACAATACCGTGATTGGCTGTGCTTAAAAAGCTCCTCTACCAATCCTGGAGCCGGTGTTTTCAATATATTGCCACTGAAGTACGGAGCAGGCAAATCATTAATGGGAGGTCTCTCCACAACTTTAATTATGGGCTCATTTAATTTGACTGGCTTATTCAGAACATTATCAAGCTTGAGTTTCCGAGAAAACTTTTGCATCATAGAATTGGTGCGTTTCACTTCTGACTCCGCGGGTTTGTTCTCTTTGCCATCTTCAGTTACGTACCAATTTGATTGGCGTTCACTAGGCCCAGCAGAAGCAGTGTTCCGGCAATCCAGCTCAGCCAAGCTATCAAATCGTTCTGGTGGACTTGGGGGATTGAAGTAGTCATTCTCAACATATTCCAGGATGTCTTCACTGTTATCTATAGCAACTACAGTGCCATATGTATCGCCGATCAGGAATGACTCCAGCAACAACAGTTCATTGCTTATCCCCTTATAACGTGGTGAAGTTGTACTGGTATTCAGCGGGTCAAACTCACAGATAGTGCTATGGCTCGGTCGCAGCCGGCCCTCGACCTCTACCTTACTTGGAGCATTCCCAGGCCCAATAATCGTAGGTAATTGATAGTTTTCATATGAAGTGTTTCGCCTTCTTTTTTGAATGCCCTCGAGATTTCTCTTCCTTTCAGGGACCTCTGGTATGGTAATGCTGCTAGCTACACTATTCGCCCTTGATGATCTAGGAGTGTCATAAGTCAGTTGATCAATGCCTAAGGATATCATAGAGGGATCTAAGTCACTGAAACTGTCAGTGTTTGTATCGGAACTTGAAGATATTAGTGAAAGATCATCAAAGTTTGTTTGATTGAGATGGAAACACATTGGGTCTTCATCATCAAATCTCTTCTGTTCACTCATGTATCTCTTTTGAAGTGGTGATATGAAACTTATATTCTCGAACAAATTCAGATCTCCCCCTGGCATAGATGCACACCTTTGTGTTTGTGGTGATGTATTAGCCGCTTCAGTTTTCTTGTGTTTGAGTAGTTTCATTCCTGCTGTAGTGCCTTCTATAACAGATTTGGCGACAGTATCTCTGACGGCCCGAGAAGTTGTTTTTGTTTTTTCGAGAGTCCCTTTGGCGGAGCTGCTTAGTTTCGCAGCGACACCTTCGGTAAACTGCTTGGATTTAGTACTTAAGGTACTGAGGATGTCCGAAGCACTACTGGTATCCACCTTTTCTTTAGATGGCGCTCTTAGGTTACTGAGGATATCTGAAGCGCTAGCAGTGTCTACCTTTTCTTTAGCTGGCACCAAGTTACGGGGTAAAGGCGTCGGCGCTCCGACATAGCGACCGTGCGAGGAAGCTGTGCTACGGGGCTTTGGAACCGGCGGGTTATCCATGATCGGCACTCTAACAAACTACTCTCACTACACTAGATTGTACAACGCATTCATTGTTCCGGAAATGCTCTGGGAACGAGATTAACTACAAACAAACCGTGAGTCAGACACATCGATTGTTAGTTCCAATTCTTTTTTGTGTGGCACCAAATGTTGTGGTAAGTGTATGTACACCAATAGTTTTTATGTATATATATATCGCCTAAATTTGAGTGCAACTTAATGATTAATTTGGAAACTAAATAACATTGAATGAAAGCCAGTAGAAAGAAACACTGATTCCCATTCTAACTTTCATTATGAAAGACAGACGGCAGTGCTGCCAACTGGTCTTGTCAAAAGTTACTTACCATACCAGAAATGCATAAAAAAGTAACCTTTTAGTGTGGAAAGAAACCTTTCATATTTTTCCAGTAGTAGGATTAAAAATTGACAGGAAATGAAATAAGGACCAGTAAAATAAAAAGAATGGACATAAATAAAACTATAGATGGAATAAAAAATGTCTTACAAGATTAATTTAAAATGTTTTGTAAAAATACATCATTAAATAAAATAATTTTAGATCACCCAATAAAAAAATAACATACATAGTCCGGAGCCCACACTAGGAGTTCCTGTGTCGTCGGTATCTGTCGGAGAAAAAGAGAAAGACTTGTTTTTTACGAGTTAGTGCAACTGCCTTACGAAGGAAGTTTTAGTTTTGCGTTAATATTGCGTTTCGTGTTAGTTTCATTACGAATAAAATCACCTAAAAGTAACCTTTCAAGTCATTTGTAACCTTGAAGTAACCTAAAGGAGTTAAGAATCCTCTAATAGTCTGTTGCCAGAAGGTTACTTTTGTAACCTTCTGGCAACGCTGACAGACTGACTGACTGACGACTGAATGAGGATTTCTTCTTCTTGCGATTTTTTGTGACTGCTGTCTGAATAAGACAGACACTTGACATGACATTGACACTGTGTGCTTTTTTTCCTTTCTCGCTTGCTACGGCATCTTAGGGCCTATTACATAGAGTAATTTTGTATATTATATCTAAAATAATAATATATAATCACCTAGCCGTTTTCGGCTACACTGACTTGGACTTTGGACTCTATCAAGTTTAGGGGCCTTGATGTTTAGCCCTTAAGTGACTGGCGTACCCAATTTTTAACTCGCTACCTGTGAACGTGCGGTCACAGGTAGCGCACGTCAGGGTACCGTTCACATAATTGTAGTGTATTTTGGAGGACGGCCTTGCTTTTAGTTGGTCTCGCTTAAGGTCTAGTTCTCGCCTTGCCTCCTCGAAAGCATATACCTTCTCCTGCACGTGTCTTCGCCATTCTGGCCGTTTACCAGCATTAGACTCCCAACGAGAGGGTTCTTTACTGCATCTCTTCATGTGTCTTTTTTGAACATCTTTAAAACGTAAGAACTGGCCACCGCGTTTCCGCTTACCAAGTTCGAGTTCAGAAAAGAAGATGCGCTTCGCCTTTCTCTCTTCGGGCATTCTTGCTAAGTGCCCACACCATTGCAGCTGACGCCGCATTAGATATGCCTCTATGCCACATATATTAGCTCCTCGTAGAACTTCCGTGTTGCGAACCCGATCCGACCATTTGATGTTCATAATGTCGCGGAGGCATTTCAGATGGAACCTGTCTAGCGTGCGTAAATGACGGCGGTATAAGCACCACGTCTCGGATGAGTACAAGATATTCAGCAGGACAATAGCCATATAAACCTGTATTTTGGTACTCAATTTGATGTTGTGGGAGTGGAATACCCAGTTTCGAAGTTTGCCAAAAGCAGCCATAGCAGAGCCCAGCCTGCTGTTGACCTCCGAGTCAAGATCGCCTTTGGCGGTTATGCTGCTTCCCAGATATTTAAATTTGTCGACCTGCTTGAGTACATTTTCCCCAAGATGCATATTTAGTGGTCTTCAGTGCCCATAGACATCACTTCAGTCTTAGCGATGCTAATTTTAACTTAGGTCTACCAGATGCGTTAGCATCCTATTGGTATTATATCCTATTTTATATTCTTATTGGCCTACCAGCATGACTTACGTACTTACATATATAATACGTGTATTTTTTATTGTTATTTTTATAACTTTATTTTCTTCATTTTTTCAGTCATGGGAAAACAGGCTTATCTAATCCTAGAAAGGATCCTCTACGAGACGCACTTTAGTATCACCACTATGGTTCTTTTACTAACGGCCATAGGCCCTTTTCAGGACACTATATCGCAAGTGACCTAATGCTGGATGATCGCGACATCGATGATCAACATCGACTAGCCGTATGTTGACTGCGTGAGTGCAAAACATCGACCCGACCGACGACGTATGTTGATTGACCACATCTGCGGATTCCCCCAGTAGTAGAAACTTAGACCTTGTTTGATTATTTTTAATGCCTACCTATTTAATCGTTTTAGAGGTGAATGACTGGTTCATCGAGCGAAGCTCTGTCGCTCTGTAGGTACTCAAATAACAAAACAGAAACCCTATAGGTATTAATAAAAAGTTTAAATTCAAATTGCACGTTTATTGAGGAATAAAAAACAATCACAAACTGTATAAGCCGTTAGAATGTATTCAGTCTTGTCCTGACCGTCGACGTTCGACGTTCGGTCGTCCGTAGCTATCGTTATTGAAACGCGTCCGCATATGCCGCCGCTGCCGTACTGGCAAAACTAAAGGAGCGCTTAGTGGCGCGGACGCAGCGATAGCTACCGTCTCAGTACTGACTATCAGAATAACACTACATACGCCCTAAGAAAACTGCTAAGTTACAAAACAACAAGTTTTTAATTCTAATGTAAAATCAATAAGAAGGCACATAAAAACTTCAAAAAATTTAAACAAAAATTGTGCGTTAAGAAAACTGTTAAATGCAAATTGATACGTAGAGATACAGTGGGAGTGTTTCATTATATTTTATAAGATCGTGCGTTGACGTGCCTTTTCATTGGATAACTAATGAATGACCTTTAGTCAAACCTCGCTCGTAAAGTACACTGGTGTGTAACTATGATTAATATAAGAGATGTTGTTGGTTAAACATCTGACATTATACTACTTGTATACCTTATGAAAAATGACTACATGTTATTATAATTTGATACTTATACAACTAAACGAATAACAAACGTTCACACCGATCGCAAAATCATTTAGTGTCTGATAAAACATTCAATAACTCTCCGGCTGGTCGGTCAAAACAACGTAAACCTTAATATAGTGAAATCATTTAACGTAAAATTAAATAACAAAAATATATGTACAATTTTAGCAAATAAATAATTACAAATTTGTTAAATTATAATTGAAGAAAGTTATAAAGTATTGCTATAAAATGATGAAGTAAATTCAATTTGATAATGTATTATTTTAAATAATCTTCGTTCAAAACGTTTAATGGAATGAAACAAAATTAAACAATGGAAAATAAATGATTTGATTTAATCTACAGACTACGACTGTTTACGTTAACATAAGCAATTATTAGAAAGCTCTTTTATGTTGACACCTATGTAATTGAAGATATTTATTATATTATATTTTGACGACAAGTGAGTGACTATATAAACAAGTTGTTAACAATGGCTTGTGGTGGAAATGCAATATCAAAGATTAGCAATAACGCTTACGTCAAAATGACAAAATTTCAAGAAACCGAATATGTCAAATAACTTTAAAGTAGAATATACGATAAGTTTTAAATTAAAAACTAGGCCTAAAATGTGGCGCACACGCTCAGTCACATGGAATTCGTACATAAATTGCTGGGTTTCTAACAGCAGTAACTATATTTTTTTATCATATTGGCACTTTGGAATTGGAGCATCCTTAAATTTTGATGTGATTCTAATGAATTGGCCAATATTGTAAGATAATAACTAGGACAATGATACCAACCAACTCGGCCACATATATACAAAAAAACGGAGAGATAACGGTGTCGATTCCGTAGTTGCCTTTTCCAAAACTAACTTAATTTGACAGCTCTTAAATTATTGCCGTACTTCTTTTGTTTAGACAGGGAAAGCAACATTATTAGCGCTGTTTTTTTAAAGTTAGTTTAAGATTGACACCATTATTTCAACAAGGGCCAATACATTGACAATTAGAAGACCTACAATACATATATTTACGTTCTATGTAGGTGATTTATTAACTGCTGGAAACATTTAGGATTCATAGAAGTATTAGAAAAAATATATGAGACAGAACTCAAGATTAGAAGACAAGTATCTTAACGATCATAGAGATCAGAAAAATCGTCTAATATTGTCAACGATAAATAGAACAATAAACTAACATTAACACATTAAATGCAGTACACTTTGAATACAACTATCGCTAACTATATTATCAATCGTAATACATTTACATCATACTAAAATCCAAGATACATACATTGATGAATAATCACAACAGTATAATTGTGTAAAGAGTAAAACGCACGCTGTTGCTACTCTATGCTTCCCAAGCCGTGGCAGAGATCCGATCCATAGGGGACAATAATAAACAAATCCAAAGTAAAATAAAAGTTCAGACTAACATCAGTCTTGTCGCACGAAACATTTGAAGCGAGTGACAGTTTCCACTTTCGTTCGCAAACGAAGGCGACCGACGGAGCCGGTATTCGGCGGGAGAGGGTACATGGCTTATTACCGCGAGTTTAACAAAATATTATGCTAGTATCTAGGCTTCAAAAATACTGTGAGAAACGATCATAGAAATAACTCGGGATTGTGCTAGGCATGATTTGCTGTCATCCCATTAGCTTGATAACGCATATATCGATAACGATACTGACTAAAATTGAATGCAAAACATGCTTTAATAACAGCACTATTATGGGACAGCGCCGACGGGCGGATTGGCGAAGCTATTTATCCGCTTAACAATTGAAACTCAAACGTATTTACTTTAAAGATAAGGCTGATAGTATAGTTAGATTCGAAACACCGCATAGCGCCGTCAAGAAGCGCGGCAAATTTGTGATTTGAACCGTATATAAATAAGTTTGATTTTCAATTGTTAAGCAAATTAGTAGCTTCGCCTCTTCTCCGCCCGGAGTTGACCCAAGATTTTACTTTTAGTTTGCGTTATATAAAATCGTTTGACTTCAGTCATTGTTATTTATAGCATACATCATAAAGGGGAAAAAACGTCTTTACTCGTGTTAAAAATGAGGCAGAGATCGATTCGAATAGTAGGTAATACAGAATATAACGAAAACTCAGGCGTTTCGATCGGTTATTACCTTAAGTCCACTGTTCACCAACAAACGTGGGTTCTATGACAATCTGTCGAAAAGTCGTTCTTATTTACCTATGGTTTGCTACGCGATGCAGAAAACGTGTTTCATTATTTCAGACCGAATTTAGTGCCATTCTAACGGCCAGTGAGTATGAGTCCACTACGATACACATGCACCATTCCGTCAGAATCATTGCTCAAGATAATTTATACACGTCAGCTATGGATGATTGATTTCTGGACTGACAAATAGCAATCAGTATTGCAATAAATCCGAATTTAATACTTGTCAAAACTCTAGAAGTAAGAATTTCTTAGAATTCGTATCTGTAGGATATTTCATTACCGTGGAAAATTGATCGAGAATTTTCCCCGATCTGCGTTGATCCTTATTTGGTAAACAGTGGTCTGAACTTTAAGCCTAATTTACATTACGAAATTAGTGCCATAAAATTAGTGTCATGACATTAATTTCATCGACAATTTCCATTCATGTAAACTGGTAATTTCATAGTGCAAACATTGATTTCATGAAACCATGGTGTTTTGATGAAACTAGTGTCATGCAACTAATTTCATGGTGTAGACGCGTAGTTATTTTCAAATGCACAATACTTCGAACCCAATCTATCTTCATTCATTGAATACACAATGATTAAATCGTCCTAAATCTACGTAAATTTATTCCTGTTCTTCGCGACCCAGCCTATACGATAGAACGTTTTTGTACAGATGCTTTCGCGCCACTACGAAGCCACTTACACTAGTTTTTGAAACTAGCGTCGTGAAATTTATGTCATCATGCATGAAACTAGTTCTGTAATGTAAATTCGGCTTTAGTGAAATGTTATGCTCGCTTTACATATTGTAAGCTATATAAATAGCATCAATTTGATCTGATAAGAAACCATCGCGAAGGTGCATCCTCTGCTTTTCCCCGCGCGAGTTGATCGGCACGACGCCCGGGTCTACGACGACCACGACGCCCACGATCAGATGATGCTCCTCCAGCACGGTGTTGGTCACGAGTGGTACAAGGTTGAGTGCCTCGCTGTCGCTGCCGTCGAGCTCGACCACCACCACCAGCAAGTTCGTCCAGGTGAATACAGCGCTGGAAATAAGATTACGAGGCGTCAAGAAATATATTATTTATTTGATGCAATGCACAACAGTCTGTAGAATAGCTGTGTATCTAATTTTAAGTGTGTTATATGATTTTTGGTCATATTTCCTAAATTCTGTCTTAAACACAATTTTAAAATTGTTAAGTTTTTAAATCTTTCCCTTTCCCACACAAATGTTTGAGGAAATAGCATGCTTTTTAAATCTCGCCTACTTAGGAGTTCGAAGCTTTGTAAAGTGTAACCTTCAGCTTCAAATCTTCGACCAGGCTTTAAATCTTGAGTGATGTAAGTCTGAAATCTTATTTCATTTATTTAAAGAATAATAATCGTTTTACGTAAATTAAGGTTTTAATGGGGATAATAGATAACTGACCAAGTACTGTTAGCGAGACAATTTTTTAACTCTAAAATTAAAATAAACTAATCAACTCACCATTCGGCGATCTTTTTGTGGCATCTCATAACAGAGTTCTCGATATCGATGGGATGGTACCTCATCCCGCGCAGCATGATAGTCTCATCTAATGCGCCCACCACGAAAACAGCATCGTGCGTGTCGTGCGAATCTGCCGCATGCGTCACCGCGCTGCCGCAGGAAGCGAGCGACTCGGTGTCGCTGTCGCGCGACATTTGTAACTCCTCGAGGGAGCAAGCGACGGCTCCAGCGCTGCCGCCGCCCCCACCTAGTTCCGTGCGACGCAGAAACCCTAGATACCCAGTCCGGGCGTAAACTTCCCCAGTATTTCCAGTCACAAGCTGCGCGCTGAAGTGATCCGCGTAATCACTCTCGTCTCCGTAGATAGTGAAGTATCCGCTCGCGTTGTGCGGCGATTGCACCCATATTTCACCCAGGTGCGAGTCACCGCATTGGCCTTTGGTTTCCGGATTCGCGGTGATGACTTTCACGCCGGGCAGCAGTTTGCCGGACTCCATGAGGCAGAGGGAGTGCGGGCTGCCGCGCTCCACAAGCGAGACGCGGTCGTTGCGTAACGCACGCAAGTCTACGTACACGGTGGAGGGTTCGGGTGATGAGGCGCCTTGCAGACAGATGGCGATGTTTACACGGCAGCCAAACGACGTGGACACCGCGCGCGGGCTCAGCCCCAGCGCCGAAAACAGCTTCGAGAAGGAGTTCGTAAGATTGATGCGAGGGCGTTCTTCCGCGACAACCACGCAGGTGCGCACGCACGCGAGCGCTATCCCCTTCGCCTTCAGCTGATTCACGGAGCTGCCCAGCCCTTTAGTGCATAGCTCCATCACGCCGTAGGAGCAGAATGTGTCGCGGACCTTGTATTGCGACACGGCGCTCAGCCAGAGGGCCGGGTTGATCTCCACCTCGGAAGGTGGGATGAGGATCGAGTGGTGTCCGGAGTAGATGCTGCTGAGGCACCAGAGCGCAAAGCCTAATCCGCAGTAGGGGTCCAGGCAGAGGGCGATGTGGCGGGAGGGGTATAGCTCGCAGGCGATCTTCATCGCGCGGCAAAGGGACGTCACAGCCGCGTGGGACATTTTGATCCCCGCTAGCATGCCGGTCGTGGACACGCTGAAGTCCAGGTACGCAAGCATCTCAGCAGTGGGCGCGCGGTACAAAATCGGCAGCTTCTTCTTTGGCATGTCGTCGGTGTCGAGAGTCAACGGCCAAGCTTTGGAGTCGAGCACGTTACTTGCCTCCTTTGAACGGAGTAGTTTGATCACAGACTGGTTGGATAGGACTAGGGTGGCCTTGCTGACGTCAACGATCATGCGCACTGTGGGCAGAGTCGTGTGGAGGTTCTGGGGGTGTGGAGGCCGGATGGTAACAGGCACCGCGCCCACGTACAGGCAGCCGTAGAACGCGCAAATCAGGTCAAGCCCCGGGGGGAATATCAGCGCTACATGGTCGCCAGTATTCACCCTCCCCTTCTCTAGAAGCAAGTTGCCGATCCTCTCGGCTTTCTTGTGTAGTTCAGCGCAAGTGAGCGTCTTGGCGACGGCTCCTTTGGAATTGAGCAATGTGAATATCACGTGGTCGGAGGTGCTTTGGGCGCGCCACCGCAGTATTTGGGATATGAACTGGTACTGAAACAAATAACGAAATCAGAGGCGGTAGAAGCAAGGGATACGCTTTGACAAAGTTACTAGATGTGATGGTTACCTTTCTAGCGGCGTCCGAGTCGTCGGTGTAGCCCATGTCGCGGCCCTGAGCGGAGGCGAGGCGGTTGCCTTGCACCAAGTTGCCGACGATCACAGAGGCAGGGCCCACATCTGTTAAACATTCATATTACAGTACGGCAGATATCGTTATGCTCGAGCCATGCATATTTAAGATCGAGGCACCTACACTTTGCAGGGGAAAAAGAGATGTAAGTAAAAAAGTTTATTTTTAAAGAGTGCGATAATTTGTCATAAATAAATAACACCAACAGTCCAACACCCAAAAGATTTCCTATTAGTTATCATCAGAAACTAAAGTACCAAGGTATCGACCTACACTTTTCGAGTCTCAGCTAAGTGTACTACGGTGGCAACAGACTTTATTTACTAACTAGCTTGCGCCTGCGGCTACGCTTGTGTGGTACCTAGATATAAAGTAGCATATATGCTACTTACGGCTCCACCGATTTCCATGAAACTTATAGGCTAGAATATAGGCTAGAATAGATAAAGGATAGGATAGCATATACGCTTTTTATCAAGGTAACACGCGTTACGTTCAATAAGTTGTTGAGTTCTTGTAATCTTACAAGAAGATTTAAATGATACCCAAAGTTTTCGAACCCGCATCTTCGCCTTGAATGGGCGATACCAACTGTTCTTGTGTGTGTTCAAAATGAATGTGTTTCATTTCTTCCAACTACTCTTACCAGAATGTATCTCTCTCGGCTTGGGCAGGTTGGTGACGCAGGTGTGCGGGCACATGAGCACGTTGGCGGGATGCAGCGTGCCCTCGAGGAAGCGACGCTTGCATTCGCTCAGGTGGATCCCTCCCAGCGGAGTCTTGGGCAGGAAGTTGGGCTGGACTAGCGCCAGGCAGTAGATGCCGACCTGGTGGATCGAATCCACCGCTTGGAGCACACGCGACATCCATTGGAATGACTGAGGAGTAAAAAAAAATTGTACTTCTTCTGTAACTACTAGTTTACTATCCCGATAGGGCAAAAAAAACCAAACATGGAAATCAGTTGTTTTTGGTCTTTTTATCGTCTTAAGAGGTAGACCAAAGAAAAGATGGATAGATTGTGTGAAAGACGACATGAGTAAGAAAGGAGTGAATACTGATAGAGCTGATAGAGGGGAGTGGAAGAGAAAAACATGTGGTGATAACCCCACATGAAGTGGGATAAGGGCACGGAGATGATGATGATATCGTCCTCATAACTAAATACTAAATTCAGTTTTAGCACTCTGATTTTTGCTACTCCCAGATAAAAAATATATTCATAAGTTTTTTATAGTCTTAGTTTGTAATCTTAGTATAGTCCTTATGGTGTTGGGTAATTTTAAGGTTTCATGATGCTATGAATAAAGATATTTCTATTTCTTCCATCTCTCTCTTTGACGAGTAAACAGAAAGTAAGAGAACTAATTTTTATTCGTCAAGTAGAACTTTTTTGTCTATAGAGAGAGAGAGCTTTCCTGAGAGCTATATTCATACGACTCAGGGAAGAAGGCTAAGTTACATGATTCTGACCTCTTCCTCGCCGCAGTCCGGCCTTTGCTCCGCCACGATGCAGATGCGCTCGTCCCGGAGCACCCGTACTGAGAACACAGCGATGCGGCCGCGGTAGATGAATTTCATCGGTTCGACAGCAAGCACGGTCGCGATTATATCGTCCATGTTGTGCTTGCGACCGGTGACCGTCATCAGCCCGTCGCGGGAACCGCACACGAACACCAGACCTGAAAATTATTGGATTTTAGGATAAACTAACACAAACAATCGTGCGCTTTACGAATAAGGTGTGTAAACATTATTCGTAAAACGCACGATTGTTTTTGATCGGGACCGTTATACTGATTTGTGAACACAGCTTTAGGTGTTCAAACGGCGCGTGCGCTATGTCAGAATCAATTTTGAGTTTGACTTTTAGGGGATAGCGATATCTTTCAGATATAAAATAAATATATTTAACTAGCTTCCGCCCGCGGCTACGCTCGCTAGCTAAATAGAAGCCTATATACTATTCCAGAATATAATCTAACTCTGTGCAAAATTTCATCCAAATCCGTTCGGCCGGATTGAACCACAAACATCCACACAAACTTTCGCATTTATAATATTAGTAAAATCGTTAGAACCGCTTGGACAAGTAATTCGCATAAAATCAGAATATTGAATTTAGCTATCTACATTCTCTGGACGTTCGCATTATCATGCGATGTAATATAAACTTATCACAAGTTATTATTACATCGCTTTTTTGAAATCCCATCGCTTACTAGCCTCATAGCTCAGTTGGTAGTAACTCTTCTGCGCTAGAGGTCGCGGGTTCGATCCCCGCACTGGACAAACATTTGTGACTAACACAGATGTTTGTTCTGTGTCTGGGTGTTAAATATATATATCTATTATGTATATCAGTCACTGGTACCCATAGTACAGTCTATGCCTAGTTTGGGATCAGTTGACAATGTGTGATATGTCCGGAATATTTATTTATTTATTATTTATTTACAAGATATACATATCACGTTGGAAGACTTATTTTTAGCTTTTAAAAAATCTCTATAAAAAATAATAATCAAGCTTAAAGTATTGCCATCTCTTATCATTGCATAATGACAAACAGGTAATCATAAGTCATCATCTGCCTGCCCTTATCCCACTTCATGTGGGGTCGGCACATGTTTTTATCTTCCACTCATCTCCTATCTATTTAAGTTAGCTTTAATTTATAGTTCAAATTTATCATAATAAAAAAGATTATTTTTGTACGGTTCACGGAACGTACATATTTGCAACGCATGCATTTCCGTGCAATAGCGTGGAAGCCGGGCGGCGCGGGCAGTCCACATCTAACCCGCGACTCATCGACATCTTTCCGTAAATCAATAAATCGTGTGTGTAAAAATAATCAATCTTTATATTTGATGTCCTGTACAATTTTCGTTTATATTGCAAGAGTTTAGCTTAGTTAAAATTAAGAGTTTTTTTTTTGTTTTTCTTTCATTGAGCACTATTTAAGTTTATGTTTATTTTAAGAGTTTTTTTTTGAGAATGCTATAGTGCACTTTTATTTTTATGTATATCAGACCCTGTTTTTATGAAGATATTTTATGTAATTGGTAATATACATAATGCTTGTGCACTTTCAAAAAATAAATAAATAAATCTCTATCAGCCGTCATGTCAGTATTCACTTCTTTCTCATTTCATGTCGTCTTTCACACTATCCATCCCTCTTTCTATTTAAGCATTTATAAGTAAAGAGGGTAATTCATTATTGTGAGACAATGCAGCAAATCTATACAAACGCTATAGATCTTCAATTTCAACGAGCGATAAATTAAGCGTTGTTTTAAAATAAAATCGCATAAAGGAAGCAGGCCAAGGCTTATTCATTTCGCGCGTATTGCTAAAGACTATACAGAGTGAGTTTTTTTCAGGGCCACTTAGGCGAAATCGGAAACCGAATCGAAAAGTGATCTTAGGAGTTAGGGGCTCGATTTAAAAAAAAACATAATAGGAATTAAATGTTGAAATTTATTTACAGTAGTAGATAATATATCTCATTTCATGTGGTTTGCGGTCGCAGCGAGCAGTGTATTTTTTCTGCCGTTTATTAAAAACTAGCCTGTGCCCGCGGCTTCGCTCGAGTAGTAGCTAGACAAAAAGCAGCCTAAATTCTATTCTAGGTAAATAACTATCTATTCCAAGTTTCGTCAAAATCGGTTGAGGCCTCACGGCGAGATTGAACCACAAACATCCTCAAAAACTTCACATTTATGTTCCAACAGTCACATACATTACACAGTCCTGAACCCACACTAGGATTCCCTGTGTCGTGGGTATCAGAAACTACGAGTACCATTGTACCAGAACAATCAGACCCGGAGCAAATGTTTGCAGACCATGCAAATATTTGTCCCGCAGCGGGAATAAAACAAGAACCCCTCGGTGGCGTAGCGGGCAAGTGCCCGTCGACGGGAAAATAAGACAGGCATGTTATATTATTAATAAAGCTTATATATTTTCTTTTTAATGTAATATTTTTGTCGATAAGCGCAATTCGCCGGTTCGACATTGGGCAGAGCTAGGTTTTATTTGTCACCGCCACCATTTTCTTCTGAGCAAACTTGACACTCTTATTACTTGACACTGGCAAGATTGACTGTAATAATATGGGACCACCCCGGGATCATACTCTATACACAGCGAAAGAATTATCAAAATCGGTTTAGTATTGGCGGAGATATCGAGTAACATAAACAAAAAAAAGGACTACTTGAGAGCCACCTCTTTTTGAAGTCGGTTAAAAACAGCAGATGCCATCAAATGAAAAAATGACATGAAACAGCTGTTCTGAAGTTACCGCCATCATATAAAAAAAAACATAGTATAATTCGCAGTGGCAAGCACGGGCGTGGTCAAATCGCAAGTTTGCTCAGCATCATTATGAACGGCCTTCATGATTTAAGGCGGGAATCGAACCCTGTACCAGATCACAGGCTATTAATAATCACACAGTCGCCATAGCACAAATGGAAGTTAAACATTGTATTACATCGCATACGCAGCATAGATATTTCATACCAATAAGATATCACAGTTCCCAAAAACACCTAACCAAATAATAAACTACACTATAATTCGCTCGCGTTGTACTGTAATTAAAAGTACGCTGATTCCAGTACCTAAAGTAACTAAATCTAATCAACCTTTACAGAGCTGAGTGGTAATATGTTTATTACCATGTCATAGATCTTACCTCCAGGTCCAAGGAATCCCAGCAGTCCGCTCCGCACGTAGCTCTCTTCCCCGATAGGTTCTCCGTCCGCGTCGAGAGGGCGCACGCGGAACACAGTGTTCGTGAGCCCCGGTAGCCCCCAGTACCCAGACCCCGTGGCGCCCGATAGGACGCATATCTCGCCGACCTCGTCCGTCTTGCAGAGAAATGAGGGGCCCTCCATTTTGACGACTACGATCACGCCTGGAAACATATATAGTACTTATATTTACCAGGAATATATAGGTACGGTGGGGAAAAATAATTGATATCAAGAGTACAGTCAAGAGTACAGTCAACATGTTTGATTTGTAAGCGACTGTACAAGGTGATTCATAATATGTATTTTAACACGAAAAAGGCTTGTTCTATCGAGAAAAATAAAGAATATTAGCAGTATAATAAAAAATATATATATCCTACTTATGCTCGAACTTTTTAAAATTAGCTGTAAATGGTCTTTTGAACATATTTACAAGTCATTATTAAACTCGCGAGAAGTTCGACATCAAGATTGCTATCTAAAACGGCAGAATAATTGCGTTTGAACTGATTTGACCCCAAAACAGCTGATTTATAAATACTTTTTTTTAAATTATATATTGTATGCCCTTTGGGTTCAGAATAAGCCCGTTTCGCGAAAGCATGTATATATTGAATCACCTTGTTTATGTAATAAAAATCCCGAAAACCTCAGGCTGGAATTAAATAATAAATAATTTATTGATTTTTCCACCTGTATACTGAAATAGATAAATGATAATAAACTAGGTCTTACAACTAAGCATTTTTATGTAGATGCATGCTTACATCATCATCATCTTCCTGCCCTTATCCCACATCATGTGGGGTCGGCACAACATGTATTCTTCTTCCATTTCCCTCTATCATTCGTCATCTCAACATTCACTCCTTTCTTCACCATATCCACTTTCACACAGTGCATCCATCTTTTCTTTGTTATTATTATTTATTATTATTATTTATTTATTCCATTCAGGACAGTGAGCTTACAGTTTACACGAAAACGCTGAACTGTCTTAATTAATCATACTTAACCTATACTTATCCTAAACAAAGGTTTAACTTAAATATATTCTTAGATTATTATAAATAGAATTAAGACTATCGTTAAATAAATCTACATGTTGGAACTCATATATAAATGCATTCAAAAGGTTCAAAGCCCGAAGGGTAGGTGCGTTGTTAGCGTGCTGAGTTCGCGCTATGTGGCAAGCAAACAACTGGTGTGGGCGACGACCGCAACGTATGTATGTAGTTATTGGGCACATACAAAGTTAAACTACTCAAAACGGTCGGATTGTTAACTTTGTTGCGCAGTATGAGACAGTAGTGCATAGCTAGCTGCAGTTTACGCCTCAGTTCAAGAGTATCCAAACCAACCATACCGGACACAAATAGGGAAGGGAAAAGATATGGGTAATAACCATACATCCGCTAATAGACATACCTAGCGAATTTCCGTTGTAGTCTTTCTATAATAAGTTTGGTTGGTTTTGGCCTACCTCTACTCCTACATCCATCCACATTCATATCTAACAGATGCATGCTTACATATTATAAAAAATATTATTTTTACCGTTTAGTGTAGGTACATGGATAGCAGTTGAGTGGTTTCTCAGGTTAAAGATAGTTCACTATCTCCCGAGCCGTGGAGGCTAGTTATCTTTCGTATATGATTTAGGTTTAGGTGGTAATTGGCGAGAGCGTCTCAGTACTCACACGAGGGCATGACCTGGCCGCAGTCCTGCAGAGTGAGGGAGGTGAGCGAGTTCTCCGCGTCGACTCGCACGACGCCGTACGAGAGGCCGGACATGGAGAGAACGCCCCGGCCCGCCGTGGAGCCGCCGCGCCCGGCGCGACGCACGCACACCGTCATAGACTCGCTGCTGCACGCGCATGGACAGATCGCATCGCCGCGCACGCCTGGCGAGCAAACAATAGTAGTCAGGCCTCTTAGCTCAGTTGGTAGTAACTCTGCTGTTGTAGTATGAAACCTTCTTGTAGGTAATCAAAACTAGATTTAAAAAAGGTGACAATTATTAGAAGATCTATAAGAAACAGTGTGCGTGTCAACATGTGAAAATTCTGAATAATATTTTTTTTCCTGAGCTTTGCGTCCTTTTATTTCAACATCTGCCTTCTGCGCTAGAGGTAGCGGGTTCGATTTCCGCACTGGACAAACATTTGTGTGATGAATACAGATGTTTGTTGTTGCTATGCCTAGTTTGGGATCAGTTGAGCGTGTGTGATATATCCAGAATATTTAATTATTTAATAGTTGATCATCTGCCTTTTAGCTATCATCATATCATTATACAATAGAATACAAATGTTTTATTCCTATCCTACTAATATTATAAATGCGAAAGTTTGTGAGGATGTTTGGATGTTTGTACTTCAATCACGCCCAAACGGCCGAACGGATTTGGATGAAATTTGGTACAGAGATAGATTATAGTCTGGAATAGCATATAGGCTACTTTTTATGTGGGTAACACGCGAGCGGAGCCGCGGGCGGAAGCTAGTCAGTTATAAAAGTTACAATAGTTTTAACCGATAGTTGAAAACACCTTTTAAGTATTTATATAAAACTTGTGTTAGGCGTTTCCGCTCTTCCACAACTTTAATTAAAAAACTTTGACGTAAATTTTCTGTTATACTCAGCACCACCTTCCTTTTTCCTCCCTACTCAAAGGTTAGCAGAAAGAAAATGCAGAATTAAGTTCGCCATGTGCTTGTCTTTGTTCTGTGCGATAAATAATATCTATCTACCTTATTCCACTTCATGTGGGGTCGGAACAACATGTTTTTCTCTTCCACCTCTATCAGCCGCCATATCAGTATTCACTCCGTTCTTAGGGTGTTCCGTTTTGGAATGTATGAACAAAGTTCTTTCATATGATACCCCACTTCATGTATTTGTATGATTTTTTTCTGAAAAAACCCCATATATCTTAGCAACCCCTTGGCCGATTTAACTCATGTTGTTAGCCGTCATGTAATTTTAATATGTAGTACAACCTGTTGACCTATTAAAGTATTTTTTTTAGTATGCTTGAACAAATAAACATACAAACATAACGCCGATTCGCCCAATTTGTTTGAGATATCTTCGCTCGCTCGATCAATAAGAACACTCATCTTCGCCTCGAATCTGACAGTTCTATTGCACAACATAAAGAACAAGTTACAAGCGACAAGACATGAATGATAAATATTTACCTTTGCTTTGGAATACTGAGAGGAACTGGTCGCAGGAGGACAGAGACCACGGGTTGGCTCCGTCTGCGACGAGAAGCATTCGCAGCGAAGTCAGCGAGATCTCCTTGTGGTCGCGTGTCGCGAGCAATCCCCAGTGCAAGTCGCGCGACTTCACTATAGCCACTGACGCCCTACAATATAAAACGGAAGTTTTTAGTCAAAATTGATGTACACGGTGATTCATAATAAGTATATAACCCTGAAAGGGATTCTACGCGCAATCGGGTTTGTTCTACGACTTTAGATAATTCGTCAGGTTTCATTGAAAAATCACTTCGCAAAAATCTGTTTTAGGGTCAAATCAGATTAAACTTAATTTTCATCTGTTTTCGGTAATAATCTTAATGTCGAACTTTGTCGTTTAATCATTAATTAAATAATGAACATACCAAAAACAGATGAGTTGTCAAAGTTTGGAAAAGTCTAGTTTACCGGCAAGAAGGGGAAAATGAGAGAACTCATATCTACTTTTTGGCTTTAACATACAAATATACAAATTGGTCACGCTTCGCCCACTTAGATGTAGAACATTGATCGACAGACCCGGGGTAATGAAGAGAACGAGAGATGGAGACGTCGCATTTTGTCCGACTACTTCATTCATCAATCGACGGGCGATCGACGCTCGATCGATTGGTGTAAGTGAACTCACCTGTACTTGGTGATCATATGCATCCACGAGGCGGGGCTGACTTTCATCAGCGCGTACGGGATGAATATCACGTGCATCCCGTTGAGCACGCTCGCGAGCACGGCGTGCCACAGTCCCGTCTCGCGCTTGAAATCGAGCACGCACACCATGTGCTCGCCTTCCGTGTAGTTGCACGCCACGGATAGCATACGGCAGTGGGCCAGCATTGAAGCCCTTTAATATAAATAAAAAATAATAATAATAAATAAAAGGGCATTTATTCACTTAGAATTCCTACACACAGTTAAGTAGATACCCGATAAAATTAAAGAAAACCAAGTTATTGGTATGTAGGTAGGAAAGTGAAATGGTCGAGGGCTCAGCTACGCTTCTTTTCAGCCTCGCCATAAAATGAATGCTGTCGTCTCACAGCAGTTTTGATCCTCGGAAGCCATCAGCCATTATATTAAGTCACTATGAGTTCTGCGACAGCTTCGATTAGGTAGATATGACGTGTAGGCAGCCTGTGCTGCCCTTCGAACATTCGTTGAAGCTCACCAAATGTAATTTTTTCACATTTTGTAAGCATATATTTAATACCTGATTATTTTTCGTTTGAGCCTCACCTAGTTCGATCGGCACCACACTGAATCTACATTCCATTTGTGAAAAATGAACGTCGAAAAAAACTATAGCCACCAGCCGTGTTTGTTGGCTGATTCTTCTAGGCTTCGAGTAGTCGCGAGGAAGAGGCCTAGCTTCGGCTATACAAGGTGATTCATAAATGTAAGCTATTCCGAAAGGGATGTGTGTAAAATTCAGTAAAAAAAAAGAAAGAACATTATCGATATAAAAAACAGTTTGTAAAACATGTACATAATAATTTTATGCCTATGTTAGAAGCTAGAACCAAACCTCAAAGTACATAAAACAGGAACATAAAAATCGAATGTAGGTCACTTAAAGTTGTACTAACAGAATATTGGAAATTTTAAAATTCAGGTCAACTTTGACGAATGTTAGTTGTGGTGTATTAACACAAATCATGAGCGATGCTATAATACAGAACTGAAGGGGTTCGCTAGATAGACAAAGCCACCCTTTACAAATGTTCATTGTCGTGTACTAACATACAATCATCAGCAATGCTATCACCGAACCGACTGATTCGCTTGATAGGACAATGCACAAAGCTACCGGAGAAATCTATTGAGACAAACTCAGCTGGTTTCAACTTATAACAACCATAGAACATGTTTTCAGCTAGACACGGATACAATGCACAAAAGCACATCACACAAAAGTTTTCAGTTATCAGAAAAGTTATAGGCATTGTAGCTCTCGGTACCTACCTAACTATTGCTAGATATTGCAATTTGCAACATCGCGATCGAGAAGGTAAGGTTCGTCTGACAGTATGTTATTGACTTTTGTGTGTGTAGAGAAAATTGAGTACATCAGAGTAAGTTTGAAAGTAGCGCCAGTGACGGAAGTTGAGAAGTAATAGTTTAGCATGACAGTGTCGTATCATACTTTGCTAGGTATCCCTTCTTCTTTAAATATTTTTAGCCAACGCCTAAAAAAGAGGAGGTTATCAATTCGGTGACTATGTATGTTTTTTTTATGTTTGTACACCAATTACTCCGTAACGAATGGTCCGTTTTATGGTTGGTTTTTTCACCATCATTTAGGGCATAGCGGATAATGTAGTAGTTTTAAAGTTAAAAACTACTTTAAAAGTTATGGAAAGACGTATAAATTTTGTAAGTATTCTAAAACACTGAATCGAATCCGGAACTCGGCACACTGAATGAAACTAACCCCGTTCGCTCGTGAAAATGCGTTCGCGTCTTACGCAATATCAGTACATTCTTGTTTGGGAGCGTTGCAACTTCCACTGGTTCCATTCTGACAGCATAGCTATTGTGCAAGCAAAATGGGAATGACGATCGAAACTTCGAAGATGAATTTAACGATCATAGCATCATCAAATGGCATAAAACATGAATAAAATAAATAAATAAATATTCCAACATATTCACACGGTAAACTGATCCCAAACTAGGCATAACCTGTACTATGGGTACCAGAGACTGATATACATAATAGATATATATTTAACACCCAGACACAGAACAAACATCTGTGTTAGTCACAAATGTTTGTCCAGTGCGGGAATCGAACCCGCGACCTCTAGTGCAGAAGGCAGAGTTACTACCAACTGAGCTATGAGGCCAGTAATGAAAAGAAGTTGAGGTTAAGACGTTTACAACACGCAGAAATCAACTTGGCACCACCCCCTCCCACCACAACCCACCGCCTACCGCTCTCGCGAGTGAGAATGAGACAACAACACAGCGAGGTGCCTAGTTAACTTCTGCATACATACATTTTTAAGCGTTTTGGATATGGCTTATTTTGTTAAAACCATGCTTATAGTTGCGAACAACATTCCCATTTTGCTTACACGATAGCACCCCAGGCTGGATTATTTCAAACATTCGATAATAGAGCGAGCCTTGACTACAGAATTTACGATTCAGTGGAAATTACGACACGGCTGTGAACCGGTAGGTAAGCAACTAGCTAGGTACTTGACAAATGCACTTCGGCTATTTGCGTAATGAAAATACAACTGGATATTCTGAGCTCGATTGATATCTCAAAACAGTACCAAATAGTGTTCTGTAACCGTGACAAGGTACGTTATTTGATGCAGAATTTGTATAAGGAAGTTCATTATTATACAAGGTGATTCATAATATGTATACTATCCCAAAAAGGAGTTATTATATCAACAAAAAAAAGAACATTTCTGAAATAAAATACCGCTTTTCCGAAATTTTCTATTTTTGTTATTTTTACCATTTATATAACTGATTAATAAGCGTACGAGAAGTTCGACTTTAAGATTGCTACCTAAAATAGCTTAATAATTGAGTTAGAACAGATCTGACCCCAAAGTAGCTGATTTTTTAATAGTATTTTTTAATTAAACGTTTAGAATTTCTAAAAGTCTTGCTATTTGTAGCCATTTGGGTTTATAAGCCCCTTTCAGTTATAGTATACATACTATGAATGTATAAAGTTGCACACGAGTATTTTGTGTGGGAATGGGAGTTTGAAAATATGAATGCTAAGTTTCGCAAAGTGCTACAAAGACTTTTTACTGATATCACCTTGTACATACAACTGCACCCTGAAATGACGATAAAAATATGAGAAGCTGCAAATGCCTTACGAGCAGTGATTACTCTCCGTCAGTAATGAAAGACTAACGTGTGTGCTTAACGAACTCTAGCCTAAGTCGCATTTGCTATTCAAATCCTATGCAAATTGCAGCAAAGCTGAATGAAAGCCGCCTGGTAGTTCTGTGTGTTAAGTTGCGGCCTATTTTATCGCTAACTATGACTAACGCAGAGTCATCCGACTAAAAATAGAGCACAACGTTCATACACCTAATGTTTAAGAGTATAGCATTTACGATTCGATAGCAATTACGTTTTAAAAACTAATTAACGTCAGATTTCAGGAATTTGTCACTGATTCATTCACCTAATACAGGATGACCAAGAAAGAATCAGTTAAACGACAAGAAAGCAAGCCCACCGTTTCGTCGTCCCACCTTGTAATTTCTAACCATTTGACTAGTACAGCAAACCAAAAACTAATTAAATTTCGAGTGAGTCAAGTCTGGACGTCGCGACTCTCAGCAATTTAATCAAATTCTGGTCTTAATTAATTCGCCGAAGCGGAAGTTTCAAGAGTTTGACAATTTCTAACTGCACAAATACGTAACGGGACGGAATTTGAGCGAATGCAATTTAATTTCCCCGTAACATCAACTCTGCGTTTTGATTGTAACAGTCTCAAAGATTTAGGTTTCAAATTCGTGTAAAATAGTGCTTGAATTGAATAATATTGTGTGATTATGTGGTGTTTTGCGTTATATTGTTTGAGTAAACCGCACAAGTGAAGTGAAATGAAATAATTGCATGTGTCGTGATTTTTCGAGTTGGCGCCAAAGGGTCCCGAAGTCGAGATGTTTTAGTAGAACAACCACCATCATATCTTACTAAAACTAGACATGACGGTGACTTGACCATGAATAAGAAGTAAAATGAAGAGGAAAGGTTAAAAAGACAAACGAAAAATACAAACGTAAGACTTGGCGGAAGGCCTAGATGCCATAGCCATCCTGGAAGGGGAAAAATAAAAAAAAACTGACCTTGTAACAATGACTCCCATAGCGGAGCCGTCAGCTGCCGAAGTATGCTCGATGTGCGCGGGGCTTTCCTCCGCGGGGCGCGGCGGGGGGATCCAGTCGCGCGGGGGACGCGGCAGCTTCTCGGTCGACACCCATTGAAGGGACGGCCAGCCCCTGAACGAAGCCACGTCACCGGACGATGTCTTCGGTAACCCTGCGAGGGAAAACCTAGGGTGACAATGCGTTCGCCGTCAATGGTTCCTCTGCGGTGGTCAATGAGTAGTAAGATCCTACTATTCCTATCCTACTAATATTATAAATGCGAAAGTTTGTGAGGATGTTTGTTGTTTGATCTAACAACAAACATCCTCACAAACTTTCGCATAACGGCCGTAACGGCTCAATCGATTTCGATCAAACTAGGAATAGATGGAGTACTTTATCTAGAATAGCATATAGGCTACTTTTTATTTAGATAACGCGCGTGCAAAGCTGCGGTCTAAAGCTAGTGTTGTAAAATAAAGTGTCAAAATAATAGAGTAGTTTGTGAATTTACAAAAAAAAATTAAACAGTCTCACGACTCTAATCCTAAAAAATCCTGTAGACCGGTAGACTTCCGGATCCTTGAAGATGTCTAAGGGGGTATTCAGAGGCATGTCCGAACATTTGGCAAAGGCCCAAAATTTGCAGAAGTACTCCATACGTAACAGCATGCACCATTGCAAGCACATAGTCGCTATTATTTATTGATTTGCTGGTTTATTATGCCTCAGATTGATTTATTGGTATGGTAGCCCAAAAAAGATTAAAAGCGCCTTTTTGAGGAATTTATAGCGAGTAAAACACCGATGGTACAGCTAGGTTCAAAATAAAATTCAGTTGTATTTTCAGTTCTCTAGAAATGCGGTGAAAAATGTACACATGTTTATTCAATAAAGAAACCGTTGAGTGCACGGTACGACAGGATGTTATGTTTGTATTGGTTATAAAGTTTTCTGCGATGATAGAACTGCTAGTTTGTTGAACAAATAAGGCGCTTTCACATTTACCGTCAACGGCACGACATCGGCACCGGCACGGCAGAATGCATACACAATAGGAAAACGCCCATATTAACTTTGTTAATTCTGAGAGCTATGTCGGTGACCTTGGTTTCTTCTTCTTTCACAATTCATATGTACTACATTGACACACACTCACACATAAACCTATATTACTATATTTTATTCTCGTCTGAATTAAATGTTTTGTTATTTTAGGACTCCTAGAAAACTTAAAAATAGACCTAAGCAAGAGCGAGATCTCCTATGACAAGTATTTTTTACTTAAAAGGAGATCTCATCAATGTATAAAACTATGTAACTTTTGAAAAGCAATAAAAACATTTATTATTATTCTACGGATTTCCTCATAGACTTACTATTATCAAAGATAGTAGTATTTTTAATCAATCAACTATAATGTCTTTGCTAATATAATGGAAGAAAATTCTACAAAACCACTCGCCTTTCAGACACGCGTCAGATGTAAGCGCGTACTGGACACTGCACGAGCCGAGCAGAAACCCGACTTGTTGCAATCCCGCATCGCGTCTCGTGAGCGGCACTTCTATAGGCACCGGTACCACCCCAGCCTGCAGGCACCCGTAGAATGCGCAGATGAAGTTGATAGGATCATTGTTCGGGTAAACCAGAGCCACCCGGTCCGATGGCTTGATGGAATTGTCCCCGGCGAGAGGACCGCCACTGCTGTTCCTCGATGTGAACGTCTTGTTGAGTAGTGCGTGAGCGATCTTGAGCGAGCGGCTTAGCAGTTTACCTGCGGCAGGAAACAGTGTTATGACTAACCACTTTCGTAGTTTGACGAGCACCCTGACCTTTAAAATCAGTTACAATATCGATAGGTCTATCGATACTATCTTCTTCTTCTTCCTGCCCTTGTCCCACATTATGTGGGGTCGGCACAACATGTTTTCTTCTTCCACTCTCTTCTGTTAGACGTCATCTCCGCACACATCTTTCTTACTCATGTCATCTTTAATACAATCCATCCATCTTTTCTTCGGCCTTCCTCTAGTCTTATATCCATGCACATTCATACCTAACGCTCTTCTCGTTACATGACTTTCATCCTTCCTCATGACATGCCCATACCATGCTAACCTATTACTTCTCAACTTTTCCGTCACTGGCGCTACTTTCAAACTTCAAGTGACTATACTATCGATAGTATCTATACAAGTACTATAGTATTGGATGAAGTCGATAGTACATTTTGGATAGTGTTGTGTTCCTGCGGTAAGGTTGCCAGAGCTCTTTAAGAGGAGAGGGGTTCGGGGTCAGCAACACGTGCGTGATGCCTTCGGTATTGCAACCGTTCATAGGCTAGGGTACCCACTCACCAACGGATGGGCCGTAAGCTAGTTTGCAACTTTAGTTGTCTATAAAATAAATATCGATACTATCAATAATGTAGTATCTATCGAAAGTATTGGATGAAGTCGAGAGTTTTGCCACGTATCACGCTTTCCATGGATAGTTTTGGATAAAAAAACTATAGATAGTATCGATAGATATCAATTTACTTTTGACGTTTAATACGATCGATATTATTAGACGTAGTTGATCGAAACTATTGATTTTAAGATTATTTAGTCGTGGCCAGTAGTCATGGCTGTTTTGAATTACTACGTACCGTAAGTGAGCGAGCTGCTTAGCTTTCCGTTCGGATCGAGAACGGTAGCAATGTTAGCTTTGAAAGAGGCCGTTCCGTATCTTTGTAAGGCTGCTTCAAGGTTCCTGGGCAGGCCGGTTGGCACAACCAGCTGCTCGCCTACGGCTGGGGTCATAGTACCACCTTCGGGCTTAGGTGCGTTTGGGTCTTTGGGATTAGCTGCCAGCTCAAGTTCTATGTCGTCGTCTTCGTAGAATTCGGGCAAGGGACGCCGCTTTGGCCTCTTTAAAGTGTTCAATAGCTGCTGGATCTTAGCGGAGACCTAGTCAAAAAGAAATTGTTAATAACGGAACACAAGATCATAAAATTAAGCTAAGCCCTTGTTTATTTAAGCTTATAACGTTTATATGGTTCAGTGTTAACAAACCTGACAAATTAAAGAAAGTTTTGTAAACAATGGCATGGATATGTGATATAAAATGTTCCTACAGATGATCATCAGCCTGTAGAAGTCAACTGTCGGATATAGGCTTCCCCCCAAACAATGCCACGACGAAAGGTCTTTAGCCTTCTACATCCAACGACTTCCCGCAACCTACACAATGCCGTCGATGTGGGGGCTTTCAAACACTGCGTCGTCTGGTTCGTGGTCGCCATTCGTGAACTTTCACTTTCAGGTTGTCGGTTCTGCAAGCTATATGGCCTGCCCACAGCCACTAGCTAATTCTGAGAGCAATGTCGGTGGCCTCAGTTCTTTTCCGGATTCCCTCGTTTCGGATTTTGTACCGTAGTGAGTGTCTTTGCTATAGTAATCCTAGCTGTACCTCTACTGTTACAAGCAAAAATGTTCAGATGATGAATGCTCGATGATTTGTGCTCGAAAATTAGACTTTTCTGTTATTTTGCTTTTAACGCGATTTGTCTTCATGACTGGAACAATGTTGAGCAAATGTGCGGGTAATACGTCGTGCCCTATTGTTACTTCTAGGAGCAAGATTAGTACGACACATGGACATACTCGTATGTTAGCCGTTTCGACACACTTTCACTGCAACATTTGTAGTAAAACTGGATACGTCTATGAAATTGTATAGATCGAAAGTCTGAAAAATGCTTCAATGGTTTCAGAAGCTGATTATTTCTTTATTTCCGATTAAGTTAATAAAATAGCTTTAAGTATTTACTAATAAAAAATATGTATCTCGAGTCTGTGTGAAAATATGACTGAACGGAGTTTAAATAATTTATTTAATGTTTTAAAAATATACAAAGCCAAAGGTTCTTTAATTAGAATTGACCGAATATTACGAGAAACCTAAGTAAAAATTGCATGTTTGTTGATAAGCGATCTCAGCTACCTTTGCATATTTGTTTTGAAAATTGCATATTTGTTGATAAGCAATCAATTTTCACCACTCACCGGTGACTAGATGCGGATTCGCTACTCTGGTTTTTGGAGGCGCCCTTTTCGTGACACCATACAAAAACGTTTAGCTTTTCACTTTTCGCGGTCGAAGATTGAGAAGTGAGAACTCACTGACATTGCAGACAATATAGCCCCTGATAATATCTATCCTTTCGGATCCAAGCCTTTCTCTGCCAAGCACAGGCACCACTGCTAAACCTGGGAACAGTGGCTATAGTACAGTACCTTCCATCTGCCGGTGCCGGTTCCCGAGTCCTCGGGCTGGGAGTAGCATTGCACCCGGTCAGCCACTAGGCCGCCTCCGCGGCGGGCGGCCGCTGTCGTATGTGTCACATCTGGCGGGACATCTGAACAAGAAACTTTCAGTTTAGGGATCAATGCATGCTTGCTTGTCGTTTCACTGATTCTGGTCATCCATCTAAAACCTAAGGCTTATGATATAACTTTATAAAATCTAGCAGATAAAATACAACGTAATAATTTCCTTCGTCTTAAAATTATGATCGCTAAAAGACCTATCGCTTCAAATTCCGTATTTCATAAATATTTTTCTTGAATTCCGTTTTTATTAAATTGCGCAGGAAATACTGAAAAGAGTAGCCTGGCTTAAGTTCACGAGAAAGCATTCTTTAAAATGCCATTTTATCCCTATCCTTGAAATGCCAACTACTCGGGAAATAATAATTATGAAAAGGGGACTCTAGCCTTGAGTTTCCAAGTAGTGAGTAGGTACATACTTGTGATGACGGATAGAAAAGCTTAAGGCACGTTTGTGTCGTGGTGGCCCCGGCTGAATAAAAGGCCCCTCCATATCTAACTACCCGTGGATGTCGTAAAAGGCGACTAAGGGAAAAAAGCTAGGGGATGGGTAGCAGCGTGCCCCAGTTTAACAACTGAGATAGCTCTAACTGCGCTCGCCATCCCGCCCAGTGTGGTGAGTATGAATTCCCTTCATATATCCATATGAATTGTCTTCTTGAATTAAACTAATAAGGATTTAGTTAGTAAGGTTGACAATTTAACGGCGATTAAACTGGTGAAAATTAAAAGCTGAACACAATTATTCAGCTGTTTTAGGTAAAAACAGATAAGCCTTCATACTTTCAGGATTACAGGTTGCAGTTGGTGAATTTGTTTGTTTGTGTATACAATTTTCGGGGAAAGAATCGATAAATGTTTTTTGTTTTTCTCTAATATGTTTATTTTTGTAGATAGAATAAGCTCCTTTCGGGATTGTATACATATTATGAATCACCTAGTCAAATTAGTCGTTAACAAATTTATTGATGCCAACTTATAATTTAATTCGCTTGTGCAATTTATTTTGTACCTATAGTTTCGCAGCCGTTTCTCGACTTTTATGAAGTCCAGTTTTGTGGCTGATCCAATTAAATTCCTAATACTAAGCCCTGCTAGTTAAATTGACTAGATTCCTACTGTGTAAGTACCTTTTAATTTTTTTGTCACCCGATTACTGATACCACAAAGATTGACGGGGGATACTCACATTGTGGCAGATGTGTGGATATCTCAGAGAGGTCGAGTTCGGTTCTCTCTCGATGTTTCTTATCCCTTGGGTGTGGGGGATGCGGAAGCGGATGCGCGTGCGGATGGTGGTGCAGCACCGGAGGCAGGGGATGCGGGAGCGCGCGCGGGTGCGGAGCGGCCGGCCGGCGCGCCGGCGGTGAGCCCAGCTCCGGCGGCGGTGGCAGCTCTTGCTCCCCGGCACACGAATCGTCGTCCGATGATGACGCTATAAAATAACGCCTCTAAATCTCACAGTCCGTCAGGAAAAACATATATAACAGCTTATAAATAAGCACTATTATAAAAAAAAATATTCTTTATTATAATAGTATGGTGAAAGGCCAATAGTTACAAAATTAAAAAGAAGGGTGGGTATTCTCTGGGTGTGCCGTTGTTTCAGCAAACAAATAAAACAAATCCAGGGTTTGGCGTTCGGAGTGCAAAAAAATAAGAAGGAGCAGCAAATATACCGTGCGAGTATATCTCATCATGGATTCAACAAGTGGAGCAGATACTTTCGCGAATAAACATCGAAAGATAGTCCATCTGTCAATGTCTTCAAGAGAAAAGTAAAAGAGCACTACCTTTCCTTGTAAATTCTGTATTATATTATATTTATGCATATATATGTATATATATTTAGTTAACTATATATTTTTACAGGTAGGTATTTATTGTAGTAGTATTATAATTTATGTATGTTTATCTTCATTTTTAGGTGTTTTAATAGGTAACAGTATTTTTGTAATTTGTATATGTAAATGTTATTTACTATTAACCATATTTGTTTAGGTACACGAACCTCCCTCTATAATCACTTCTCTCTAGCCTCAAAGGTTTGCTGGAAGAAAACTCTTTTTAGGGTTAAGCTCGCCTTTGTACATACCTTTCTTTTTTATTGCTGTAATCTGTGTTTTCTTGTGTACAATAAAGAATAAGAATAAGAAAAAGATTTAATAATTGATTTATTTAATTAACCATGTTTGATTACACTTATTTCTCCGTAAGAGATAACGGGAAAGGTTTTTGACCTGCAGTGAAGCTGTGAAAAATAAGTCTTCGCTACGAACTGCTTACGTGAAAACTACCCAGTTTAGGTGCTTGCTTTACACTCAATTACGATTATGATATCCGAACTAATATTCGAAATGCTAAAGTATGTTTGTTTGTTGGTTAGTCCTTATTTTGCGCAATTACGGAGTTTAACTTTTAAAATAATAGAATATTTTTTTTTATTGTTTAACTACTCGTACGCAATAGCATCTACTCCAATTGCTTCGCAAGTATTTTTTTCCGCTAAAATAATATCGTACAGCTTGCTCAAAACTATTTCGAGCAGAACTCACGGGGCCGGCGTCCCGCGGGCGGCGGCCGGCGCGGCGGCAGCGGCTCAGCTAGCGCGGCGCCCGCGCATGAATCGTCGTCAGAGGAGGACGCTAGAGAAAGCAAACACTCTAGAATCCAGATCCTGGACTGTCTTAGGATATCATAGAAGCCAAAGAGGCATTAACTCTAAATCCCAGTTGCCTATGAAAATTGAAGCGCTTATTTGTTATGTATGAAAATCCATTATGAAGTTTCAATATTTTCTGATTCATCTATTTGAGTAAGTGTATCAAATAGACATCCCTTTCAGAATATTCACTGGCATACATTCCGCATAGAAATGGAAGAGTTATTTAGGTCCGATTCCTAAAAAGCTCTTGAAATAACTTACATAGGTCATGTCGTTCGCGGTCAGGGCTCTTGGCCATCATAGAGGTCCTCTTGGAAGGCATCGGCAGCGAAGGCTTGGGTCTGTTTTGCATCTCCGCCAAGGCTTGCTGTACCGCCTCCTGCCTTACTTCTGCAACACAACAAGTGTATTAGAATTGAGTGTCTTGCGTCCTTTAAAATGCAACGGATGCATTCTACAGTCTGGGCAAACGTATGGCACAAGGGCTTGCGTGTATTACGTTGTCGATCTCGACAAATAGAAACAGTAGTTGGAGTAGCTTGAGCTCATTGAACTGAACACAGCGCAATGCGCGCATGAGCACTTGTGACACCTAACGTTATGCACAGACTATGTGATCAAACTATGTACATTCAACGCGTATTTCCGAACTAAACTAGGAATTGAATTAAAATGTTTTATGTCAAAAAATGTACCATGAGATTAGTTCGTAAATACATGATATGCATGAAAAACTAAGAACACTATCATGCACAAGGCGTAAGAGAAACATTGAAATTATACTTCGATATTCCCATTATACAAGGTGATTGATAATACGCATACTATCCCGACAGGGGCTTATTTAACACTCAATGGATTATAATGTTCCTGCTACCACTTTTGGAAAAACTACATTTTCACTGAAAAATAGATAGTTCCTAGTTATAATTCATTTTCGGTTTTGGGGTCAAATCAGTTCAAACTTGATTGTTTAGCCGTTTCAGACAGCAATCTGGATCTCAAACTTTTCGTACGTTGAATAACTAGTTATATAGATGACAAAATACCAAAAACAGCTGATTTGAAAAAGTTCGGGATTAAATAAAACGGAAGTAAAACAATCCTATATTTTAATTATAGCTTTTATTATTTCGCTAAAAAAATCTTTTTGTTTATAGAATAAGCCACTTTCGGTATTGTATACTAGATACAGAACACGTTTAACATACTTCATTTCGGTATATTAATGATATGACTAATTATGTACTGTCGAATCGCATCATCTAAAAACTAGTAAAGTATCTACTTTATAATTAAGTACCTATACACCATACATGCCTAAAAATAAAACTAGTTAAAATCTTCATTATGTTTTAGCAAATAAGCCACGACATGTATTGTATTGTATCCATTCATGAAAAGCATCATGCTGATTGTTACAGACAAGGTGCGTGGTCTGTTAATGCATTATTAAAACAATGGTAGAGCAAAATACTACGTGATTAAACCCGAAACTAGGAAATCCGCATAAGAACCAAGGTCACCGACATAGCTCTCAGAATTAGCAAGTTGAAGTGGCAGTGGGCAGACCATATAGCTCGCAGAACCGACAACCGCCGCGCCGGGAAATAAAGTAAAGTAAAAAAGTGAAGTATCGATGCTATCGAATGTGTCATGTATTTCAATAGTCATAGTGTTCAGATCAATATCTAAATTTAATTATTTTTATAAATAATAAAACCTTATAACAACGGTATATTAACACATGTAGGAGTGAATAATTACTTAACTTTTTTCTCACCATCGTATACTATTTACACCTGTACTGTAGTACTGGTTGATACTATTGAAATACATCCTCTATCGATAGATCGATGTACTATCGATAGTTCGACTATCGATCGGCATAACTAGATCTATACTAATAATAACCCTAATAATTTAATAATCAGACATTAAAACAAATAAACATCTAGTTAAAACTAGATTAAATATAGATTGAAATGTATAATATAACACCAACAAACCTCATCAACCAAAACTCATTGTTATTTAACTAGAGAAGATAACAACAAATCATTCTCGTATAGGCTAAGAAGACTTGCAAATTAGCCCGCTTTTTCGTAATCAGCCACTAATCGGTACAATAACTCTCACCCTGTTCTTTCCTAACAGTAAACAAAAGAAAGAGGCGGGCATACTTATATAGAGCTGATAAAGTTAGTGATTGATTATTAAAAAGGAGGGTGGGTCTTCATCTCATTGCTGTATACGTCTTCAGAGAAATGTAGACAAAGACGAAGGCAGTCGAGACAAAAAGGTTTCTAATCAGACCCGGGTAGAAGTAGTGGCTTTCAATTTGTATTGTTGCACATGAACCAGTGTTGAACCGGGGTATGAGGAGTCATGTGATGACGTCACATCGCATAGCGCGTCGCGTGGTCTGCCCATTGTTTCACCTCGTCCGCGGTACATACCTACGTGAAATAGGAATGTCGGTGGCGCAGTACACGACCTTTTAACAAAATACCACAGAGGACCAGCTTGTATTTGTGTGGACACGAATTTGTTTATACAAGATGAATTCATAAAAAGTATGCTATCCCGAAAGGGGCTTATTCTACACCCAATTGGTACTAAAGTTTGTTCTCTATAACTTTTGGAAATTTATTTTTCGTTTTGGAGTCAAATCGGTTCACTCTCATTTAGGTATTCATTATCAATAAGATATTTTTTACTTAAACTAAAAACCGACTTCAAATTCCTGAATATTCACAAGATTAATATCAACCTCTTTGCGTTTTGCTTACCTACTGAGGATGACATTGGCCACCTACACTTTCGAATAAACAAAAGTAAAAAACAAAAGTAACTATGACATCCATTCATCATCAATAATAACTCTTATGGTACTGACTGACTGACTGACTGACAATCAAACGTAGTGGTTTTATTCTCTTTGAACATCAACGCAGAGCCTACTAATAGTATGAAATTTGCAGAGTAGCTTCCTGTTTTAACGTATGGGTGCACAGAAAGAAATTCCCGACACACAACCCCTAAGTTTAAAGTTTATGTAAAAATAGCAGCAAACGAACGAAATCGCGGGGATAAAAATACTATACCACAGTCGACAAAAAAAAATGTGGTGATTTCAAGAGAAGATGTCGTTTTTTTAAGTTTTACGGGACAAGTTGCAATCGCTCAGGAATTAAATTAAAATGGGACCACCCCGGGATCATACTCTATACACCAGCGAAAGAATCATCAAAATCGGGTTACTATTGGCGGAGATACCGAGTAACATACACACAAAATAAAAATACAGCCGACTTGAGAACCTCCTCCTTTTGGAAGTTGGTTAAAAATGATAAAAAACCAACAACACACTGAACAAATTAGGGGATTTTTTTTAATTTTCCCACTAGTTTGCCTTCATTTTTCTTGATTGAATAAGCCCATTTAGGGATAGTTAGTATACATATTATGAATTACTTTGCCAAAATAATCGAATTTTCCCTTAGAAACTTTTAAGGAAGCATAAATTATGTTTGTTACTTATACAAAAAATTAACAATTTAGCTGAAAAAGAGACGTTTCATCAATATATGGAGCCTGGGCCTGCACTGTGTACACTACTCTAAAATATGGCTAAGCAATAAAGTAAACGTATTTAATTGGTTATTTTATTTCAATTGACTTCGTTATAAGGTTCATTAAGATTTTCTTCGACAAAGAGAGCAACACACAGCGCTACAAAAATATGGCGGATGGACGTGCGTGAAATGTCATTTTGACAACCTACATTTATCTGACTCTGACTCTGCCCAGAATGAAATGGCTCCTTTAAATTCAACTAGTTCCGGTGCAGTTGGCTAGTCTTTTCATTTCATTCACAATGCATGAATAAATGCACCTCGCTTACGGGACGACATTTGCGCGACATGTGTGCAACATTTGCTACATCGGTATATTATTACTTATATTGTAAACGTGCAAATTCACATTAACCATTGAGGTCACAGACATAGCTCGCCGAACCGACAAGATTCTCGAATGGCGACCACGAACCGAGCGACGAAAGGACCTACCTTGTCATATTGATCGTAATTTTACACTAATATGTTCTAATTTTCATCATAAACATAAACAAACTCGATACTTTTATCATAGTGAACGTCCAGTGGAAAGCATGAGAAACGCAATAGCAGGAATAAGAAAAGAACAAAACATTCGAAATATTGTCCGCATTTCAAACCAAAAAATATAATTCACAAGCTCTGGCAAATATAGGTACATTTTTGGTTATACAGAGATTAAGAGTCAACCAGAAGTACCACCATGCAATGAGATTCCAATTCAAATACTATCAGTACACTTTCACACTAAGCCGTCCGTCATAGACAAGGAATCCGTATACATAGCATATTAGCCGGTGTGATTTGTCTTTAGCTCGAGATTGAGGCCTTGGGGGCTCGACAGAAAATTATGGCTGCGGTATCGCACAGCCGTCTACTATCCTATATTTCGACTCTATGTCCATTGGCTAAGTCCCATACAATCTGCGCGAACTAACTAGACTGCATTGTACGAATACAACACAGAGACGCCACACTATTGTCACTGTGAGATAGCTTTGTACTGTAAGTGTGAAATTGTAATGAGTTTCTTCACAAATAGAAATGGAGACCATTTAGACTAACTTCTAATAAAAATAGTGGATCAGACACCAGAAGTTTTCTCAAGATTACCATATTTTATCCAGGTAAGGATAACTTACATACAAAATTGGTATTTCGTATTGGTAATTCGTAGGGGACGTTAAGGGAACCGGGCGTAACGTACGGGACTGTATTGAATTATGTCGACACCCGACGTTAACCGTTCAACACGTTTACGAAACGAGCCTATTAGACCCAATCTATTTTCAATCAACAGCTGTAATTACTTGGACACGTACGTTTACAATTTAATACATATCACCGAGAGAGAAATCATGTTAAGCCAACAGAAATTATATAAATGTAATAAAAGTTACACTATAGCGCCAATCAAGAATTTCATGAACGAAACAAATTAGACTTTTTTAATTAAATACTTGAAAATAGTTTAACACATTTAAACATTATCAGACAATTTGAAAAACAGGGTTTACTCACGTCTATAATTATAAAGTCGATGAAAACACCGACAATGTTTATTCATCTAGACTCTAGATCATTCTGATGAAGAGATTCTCTAGATTCTAGAGAATCTCTTCATGAGAAGAGTATGATCTACCGCGCGCTACATCCCTTTCGCGTTCGCGTCTCACATTGAAGTTAACTCTCTCACATAATGAATATCAAAATTCAACAAAAGATAATTTTCATATAGAAACACCTTCCAAAACCGACTATTTCCATCAAAATTTCAAACTTATCACGTGGACTTTTTTTTTTCATACAGATCTCGTTCTGACATTTACGAACAATAAATTAGCCAAATCGGTCAAGTCGTTCTCAATTGATGCTCCATCATACATGTGGCATTGATTTAAATAGTGAGCGTATTTTTTTTTACTTTTATTCGTTTTCTGATAACTTTGTGCGTCACCAATGTTAGGGCCTCATTATCAGTAGGTATTCGGCGAATGTTCGCGTTGTGTATTTCTCTCTTATTTACGATAGAGCGACGTAGCATACATATGGTTACATTCGTCACGCAATGGGGAAAAGTTCGCCAAATCCCGATAAAATAGCCCCAGTATAAGTCACCATTCTATTCATGACGTACGTTTCTGACAATTCAGCAGCTATTCACTGACATGAATTAGCCAAGCGACTTTTTCTTTTCCTGTTTATTATTACTGTTTGTGTTAGTAATTGTATTTTGATTTATGATTTTCGACCCTAGTTAATATAGTTATATATATAAATAGATTGAGTTAATCCTATTAGAGAGGAAAATTGACAAGGATAGTTATTTCTATAGAATAAACCTAGTAATAAAATGATCAGAACCGTTTATGGAAGTCATAAACCAATGATGGTGGATGTAGCAATATGAAAAGTATGGCCAAAACTTTGAAAACCCGAAACCCGGAATCGACCTAAGCATTTACGATAAATATTTTATAAAGATATGGTAATATATAATTACTATCAAAAAGTGAAGTAGAGCATAGATAAAAGAAAGAAGAACACACCAAACAAAGAACAATAATTGATGGCTGGATGCAGTTGAGCCTCAAACCAAGCTGATTAAAACTATTGAAGTATGACATCACACCATGACTAGACGTCTATGGGTGTGTTGACTCACCCGAGTGGTAGCGGCTCTCGTTCCTTGTGAGCCGACGGTTGGTCCTCCCGGTCGGAGTGCGGAGCGCCGCGGCCGACCTCACTGCGACCCGACAAACCACACATACACGTAACCACACGCACACAACTCAACAAACGTCGTGGCTACTCAAATATTAATATGGAATCGAAATTGTATCAAGTTAAAGATGTTTTTTCAGTTTCCGTCATAAAAATTCACGCTCAATTTCTATTGTAGCAAATCGTCAACAGTTGAAGATATGAAAGATAATAACGAATCCTAATAAATATCTAGCATGGTCAATTGTTTGAAAGATTGAATTGTTTTTAAAGGAACTATGGCCAATACCATCTACGAGTACCTACTTTGAGATTTTGTTTAAGCGGATGTAAGTTGACAGTCTTTAAAGATTTAGAGTAAAATAGCGCTAACGCAAACGCTCGCATTTGAACGGCAGTAAGACGTCATAGTAGGGCCCCATTAAATAATATTTGTTAATTAAACATACTACTAAAAGGCTAGGTCAAGAGGACCCTAAACCGACGAGCATGTATGAGGAATGTAAGAGGGTAGATGAAGAAATAAAGACGGTCAAGTGCGAGAACTCGCGCCCTGTGGGTTCCGTACCATTGGTCTTGGGTTCGAATCCCGGTCGTGCACCAGTGGTCATGGCCAGATAATAAAAATTCTAAGTGTAGGAATTGATAAACTTATATTTGCGGTCGCTCACGCTCACTGTTTCCTAAAAAACTTCGAAATTCCTCAATTTCAGACTTTTCCTTTTAATTGTGTTACAAAAGCTCCTAGCATTCCAAATCTCAGAATTGTGATTGTTCATTCATTGCCATATCTTTTTTTTTTAATACGATATAATTCATATTTTTATAGCTTGTATTCAAAGCACGGATTCACTCAGCTGGTAACTGACAGTCTCACGTTTTAAGAAAACACACGGCACTTCCTACAGTAATTATAAGTATATCCATTACATCAAAAGGTAGGTTAGGTATATACATATAATGGGCCAGACTACGTGGCCCGTTGTACTTCAATAATTCACCGAGCTGGTATTCAGGAACAATTGGCTGTAATCACGGCGAGGACGAAGCGGTCAATCACCGGCTTGCTTCTATTTATAGGGCGGTTTTAAAGCCTTCTGGACACATCGCTGGGAAACGGGGCGATTTGAGAAGGGTCATTTAAAACAAAACAATTTCGTTATAAAAAAAATAGGGCTCGTTAATGCAGGAGCATTTATAAGTCTGTACATCATAATGCTTATTGAATTGCCGGAAGATAAGATAGGTACCTTTTTAAAACGGTATGTCATCACACAGATAAATGCAGGCAAACTCATACCCAAATATTTGTATACCCAAAAACTGCGGTAGCGCTAAGCTGGGTTTTGGAATGGAATGCGAAATTTGATATTTCGGTATTGATACCTCAACCTAAATGAAAAAGGTTTTCTTTGATGATCCGTCGCGCACGCTACCCTGTTATTCGCTATGTAGTAGATTGCAAGCATCCCGTTCTCTTCCGCTGCCAGCTCGCCACACCCCCAGCCCCCCTGGCGTACTAACTATTATTAAATCTGTGTCCCCGGCCCTATCTTTTAGGTACCGCTATTTTCTAAAGGAATAAAAAACGCTATGACCATACTTTTATGGCATAAAGGTAAACTTACTTGACTGTACTGGTACCTGTACAAAGCTTTCAGTCCCCGAGTTCATTAACTTCAGGAAAACAGCGCAGTCAGTAGACCAATATATAAATACCGGTAAAATATAGAGTAGGTACACCATCGAGACGGCGGCGGCAGAAAATTTTCCGGGCAACTTTTCCAATTTTACTTTCCCTCAAAACATTATTCGGAGTATTACGAACATTAAATCGGTCAAATCGGTCCAGCTGTTTTCAAGTGATGCGCTTACCAACGAACAGCATTTAATTTTTATTTATATCTCGTAGATAGATTTACTACGACTACAGTAATCTGTTTGCGTTTTAGTGTTTCTAAGGTACCTACTAAATATGTATATACATAATTTACATACCTTCGTATTTTTACACGGACTTTGTTCAAGTTCCAATCCTTCATAATTACAGATACGTTTTGTAAATGCTGTTTGTCAAAGTGCTCTTGTTTGTTTGCCAAGAACTCGTAGCTTTGAAAAGTTTATTGAGCAAAAAAAGTCCTTGGTCAATTACAAGAAAATTCCAACATTTCTTTGATGGACGCTTCATTACGATAATGCTCAACAATATCGGAAACCCCTAAAAGTCAAACTCAAAATTGACTTTATTCGCTAGACGAAAGGATCATTTTGAAATAAATTTTAGATGTGATATCGCACGTCAGTTCAACACGGCTTAATAGAATATTTTGATATTATCCCGGCTTCTCTCCGATCTTCAACGGTGTGTAGTGTTATCAAGCAAGCAAATTACTGGTGTACACCTGCTCAGTGCAACAAAAGTCGACCTTGTGGTTATGATGACATACTGGGTGGGTTAAATACTCGCACTTTGTACGACTGCAGGTAACACGATAGGCGTTCTATGTAACTGATGAAAACTGTTTTCTACCTGAATTTTAACAGTGGCCTGAGCACGATTAATTCCCGACAGAGTTACGCTTACGATACAATAGAAAAATTTCAAATAACAACCTATCAAAATTAATGGTTCCTAAGCAACGCCGATTACAATGGCTGTAGCCGGCTGAGACGCAAGAGGCACGGGTTCGATTCCCGCTGCGGGACAAATGTAGGCATGTTCTGCAGATATTTGTTCCATGTCCGCGTGGTGTGGTACCATGGTATTCGTAGTTTCAGATACCCATGGGTCAGAACTATGTATGTGACTGTTGTGTAAGGTTAAAATATATGTTATATTGCGCTACTCCTCAATACCACAAAGTAATTTGTTTATTTTGCGTTTTAACTATAATAATATCATCCATCAGTTTATAAAACGTGTTCAAATATGATTGCGGTCGAATATGACAATGACTGGCCGAATGTCCGATATTCAGGTTTTATTATAATAATTTAACCTTAGATCGCAGCGGATGCGCTTCCGGAGTTCCACATACCTGCCAGTAATGAGGTCTAACAGTGATGTTCGCTGATAGAAAGTATTATTGGTGTACGCGGTGAAATGGAAGTATTTATTTTAATTTCAAAAAACAAAGTCTTCGGTAGCCGGTGTCTTCGCCAAGCCTGGTAAGATAGGTACCAAATCAGTGATTGCCAGGAGAGCAGAGGTGTGCGAGAGGTTTGAGAAAAGCTCAATCTATGTACGAAACAATCTTGATGACAGAATACAGTACGTGGAAAGAAGATAAGCGGTTAGATTTTATGCAAGGTAGGGCACAGCGAGATTTTCTCGCTCTAAATAAGAGCCTGGGAGATGCCTCCGTCTTACAGAAGATCGCAGCGAAATAACATTATTTGTTTCAAATATTGTTGCGAGATTGCAGAGCTCTTTAAGGGGTAGGGGCATCGGGGTCGGCAGCACGAGTGTGATGTCTCTGGTATTGCAAGCATTCATAGGCTACGGTAGCCACATTGACTAGTACACCGTAATTGTTGTAACAGGTGCACTGGCAACGTCTTGCTTCACCGATGTTTGTTGCATGCAGGTGAAGGAACTGACGGATGCGGGTCTTGTCACCGCACCAAGAATGCCTAGCACCTATTAGTTGTTGGAAAGGAAAGCCATACACAAGTTCACAGTGAAAATAATAACTGACTTGGTGCACAGATAGACCAGAAACCCATGATCAGAGAAATCAATAAATCATGAATGAATGAACATCAAAATTCTAGGCTTTTCCCTTCATATAAGTCACAAAAACTCTTAGCAAATTTCCCAATTGTGAGGTCACTGGAAAAAAACAGGTTTTTCATTTTTGCCTTAAGTTAGGAACTTGATTTTTATACGGCACTATAAGTACATGGATCCTAATAGTTGGTATAAATTTCAAGATATCATTAACCGTTTCTGAGAAAAAGGGTCTTGACAGACATACAGGCCGGTAGATAGACGGACAACAAAGAGATTCTATAAGGGTTCCGTTTTTTCCAAATGAGATACGAACCCGAGGAACCCTAAAAACTATCTCAGTCTCATCGAAATCAGTTGAGCCGTTACGGCGTGACTGAACCACAAACATACTCACAAACTTTAGCATTTATAATATTAGTAGAATGAATACATAATAAGTAAGCAGCTTTTTAAGCTTAGTCTAAAAAAAAACTACTTGTCGATGTATTTTACCGTCGTCATGTACAAGCAAATACCATAGAACCTATACAAAGTGTATCTTTAGTAGAGGTATTGCCAAATCCAATGTCCAATCATGTCTCCAGACATTTCACATTTCAGTTTGCACTCTGACCGATCAAATATCAACGACACTTTCGCCCTTTCGCACCTCCGAAAGCAAAACGAATACCTATTCATTTTGTCTCAAATAATTTTGGCAACTTTTCAACCTAATAAATAAGGCTCTCCAAGCCCAACAATGGACGCATAAATCGCAAACGTCTGGAATAAACAACGTTTTTATTAAAATAATTGACGCATTTTGTGGTCAGTGACATCTCGGATTAAAAGTCTTATTCTTTAAAAGGTGATTCAATAATAATGTATTCTATCTCGAAAGGGGCTTATTCTACACCCAATTGGTATTCAAGTTTGCTCTACTTTTTTTTTTCTCTCTCTACTTTGGCATAATAAATATTATGCCAAAATCAGCTGATTTGGGGCAAATCAGTTCAAAGCGAATTATTCAGCTCTTTTAGGTAGTAATATTACTGTGGAATTGCTCGTAGGTACGTGTTTAATAATTAAACATAAAAAAATAATAATAAAAAAACAGTCTATTTGAAAAAGGACGGGAAAAAATCTGGGGAAAAATTAAATATTTGATATTTTTCCTGCTTAATTTTCTAAAACAGAATACGCCGAATAAAGTCAATTTTGAGTTTGGCTTGCGATATCGTTGAGTTATACCGTACGCCCTCCAATAACAAATCGAATTAGACTTAAGGATCATTTTGAAATAGATTTTATAAACATATATTAGATGACATATCGGACGCCGTTTGAACCCGGCTTTACGCAAGCATTACCAATATAGACGGTATTTTACCTTGTTACCTCCCCTCCCTCGATGGAAGGTAATGTGATAAAGTGCGAGCAGGTAGTCAGAGGGGGTCGCGGCTCGAGTATGTCAGGCGGGATGTCGTTGACATGCCATGTTGGTTTTGTCTGATAATATGGTGATAGGTTCCGTCAGAAAACCAGCGCCGCACCGTATCTAGGTTCGGTGCAGCTTTATGTTAAAACGGGATCTTTATGCCCCACACAACGCATACTTACCCTACCATCTACCTACATGTTTTTTGTCTTTGTTTACTTTTTTGTGTTTTTTTTATGTAACCTTAATGCGTTGTGGGTCAAATAAACGGATTATTAAGGAGGAGGTAGGGCACAGCGAGATTCGATCTAAATTGGAGCAGCCCACCTGGAGAGGTACCTCCACCTTACAGAAGATCGCAGCCAAATAACATTATTTGTTTCAAATAATGTTGTGTTCCAGCGGTGAGTTAGGTTGCCAGAGCTCATTAGGGTGGGAGGGGTTCGGCAGGCAACGCATTAGCAATGCTCCAGGTGTTGCTGATGTCAATAGGCGACGGTAACCACATACCATCAGGAGGGCCGTAAGCCTGATTGCTCCTTATAAGATAACAAACAAAAAAAACAATTCCTGTCTTCTTTCTTGATAAAGTGTTAAGAATTGACTATTGTGGTAATCCGTCACATCGCAGTTACCGTGATTATTGGCCCATGGACACAAGCTCTACTCTCTAGTTGATGTATCCATCGTTAAGCCTGGTAGGCGCTAGGCGACTTGGTCTCGAGACATGGTCTCATATACTCCCGTAGTCGATATTAGCTATAGACAAAATATATTTATGTGGCGAGCAAGCGAAAATGTAAATAAGCTGTGTAGGCGCTTATACACTGACTTATCCTGCACAAGTGTTGACTCAGCTAGACGGCGCGGCAGCTGATCAGAAAACTCTTCGGCGATAAGGTTAATTTAAAGGGGTCTCGAGATGATAAGATATTTCATTGTATGGTGAACAATGAATCCAGGTATTTGTTATTGATACTGGAAAACCCCGCCACTTCGTTCTCGTGATCTTATCCTATAAACATCAAACATCGCTGCACCCGCTTAGGGGTTAAGATTTAGGAATTGCTTTCTTCTGTATAACAGGAAGCTACCCTCAAAATTGCATACTCCTAGAACCTCTGGTTTCGGCTGTGCATTGATTCAGTCAGAAGTCATTTCATTGTTTGGTGAACAATGGTGTCAGGTATTTGATATTGATTCCGGAAAACCCCGGAACGTCGTTCCCTTGATGTTATGTTGATGCAAACATCAACCCACGCTGCACCCCTTTAGGGGTTAAGATTTGAGAATTCCTTTCTTTTGGCACCTCTTCACTACCACAGGAAGCTACCATTCAAATTTAGGTCTAAACTAGAGGTCCATACCCTCTGGTTTAGGCTGTGCATTGATTGTCAGTCAGTCAGTAACGAAAGTTTTATATATACCCATTGGTTAACGTTTGACTGCCTTCTCAAGTGATAGGGATTTATGCGGTTGAGAATAACCACAGTTTCCTTGTAGAGTATAAAAGTATTGGAAATTGGTCCATGTTAAGATAATAAATATCAAACACACGTAACTAACGCTTATTTCTAAAAGCGATTTCATAAAAACAATGGTAAAATATAGTAATTTCACATTAATTACTATAGTTTACCCAGGCTGGGTAGGGTAAATAACAGCAAACATATTCTGATAGGATATCACTAGGATTACGCATAACGAGGGTAAGGATCAGAAACTACTCGTGCCATGATACCACAAGAACCAGACCCGAAACAAATATTTGCAGTTCATGCAAACATTGCTTCGCCGCGGGATAGAACCCGCATCTGAAATTTCAGATAGCGTAAGACTGTTCTGCCGGTTTTGAAAATAGTAAGCAGATAGTAGCTCTTTGTCATCTCTCTGCCCTTATACCACTTCATGTGGGGTCGGCACAACATGTTCGTATCTTCCCCTCACCTCTATCAGCCGTCATGACAGTATTCACTCCTTACTCATGTCGTCTTTCACACACTCTATCCATCTTTTGTTAGGTCTACCTCTTCTTTTATAGGTATTTCCTTCTATAGCTTTAACTAAAGCTGTTATATAAGCAGATAGTAACTACCATTGACAAAATACAGATAAATCACGATATAATGGAAACGTGACCAAGTGATGTTTTGATTTTGTTCAGAATTGTTTTTATTGATAAGTTTCAACCACTCGAATAACTTTATTACTTGTTATATAAGTTATTGTTAATTATTTATTGAGATAACCGTTGTGGTCCCGGCTGAAGAATAGACCCCTCCATATTTCCTACCCGTGGATGTCTTAAGAGGCGAATTAGGGAAAAAAGCTAGGGGATGGGCAGCAGCGTCCGCAACCCGCGTGCCCAGCGTTGTGAGTATGGGCAAATTGATACCTACATGATAGTAAGTCGCTCAGGTAATCTGTGGTAGAGGCTTTTGTTCATCAGTGGACTTCAAACGGCTGGAATGATGATGATGATGTTATTAACGAATTCACGTCCACGTTTTCTAGTAAGATATTGTTCGTTAATGCTATGTTTGATTATGAGTTATAACCGTTAAGAAGACTTCGGTGGCATAGCGGGCCAGTGCCTGAGACAAGTGTTTAACTGACACTGCGCTCTCTAACCCGCGTGCCCAGCGTTGTGGGTATGGGCAAATTGATACCTACATGACAGGAAGTCGCTCAGGTAATCTGTGGTAGAGGTAATCTCGTTTGCCACCTCAGTGGTATAAAAAAAAAAGTTTTAGTATGATCTTCAAATATTTGTTTCAGGTCTGGGTGTTGTGGCACCATCGTACACGTAGTTTCTGATACCCATGACACAGGGAATATGGTAGTATGGGGTCAGGATTATGTATGGGACTGTTTTTTTTTTTTGTTTTTTTTTATTCAGACGGAGCGGGTGTACGTTTTAGCAAAACGTTACCTGTTGCATGGTGCTTGAATAAAAACTTGGAATAGGTAAAGCTCTTTACCTACAATATCACATTAGGTACCACGCTAGCAAAGCCGCAGGCACTAGCAAGTATTTTACAAAAACACCAAGATAAACAACTTACCCGTTCCTATATTTATATTTAATCATATTATAATTGTTAATCAAAAGAAACGACATTAGAAGTGAAATTTAACGAAGTGCAAAGCAAAAAGATGTGAACGCTCGGAATCTACAAAAGCCATTTAATATTATCTACAAAACATTCACATCCAGCTGAACTAACACATCGTCATCCCTAACCAAAGTGACGATAAAAAAAAACTAAACAACCGGCTTAATTCAACGGCCATTACATTAAGGTGGGTCCGCATTTGTGACATTTCAACGCGCCGTAGCTCCGTAACATGGTACGGTACTTGCTACGCTAAGTGTGGACCAGTCACGGCGAAATGTTTTTGCTTTCGTTGGTGGGCCTCTGAGTGGATCGCTTCGTGGCAATAGCTCGTGTGACATGTGCGCGTGTCAAAATCCGTCTACACTATGTTTTTGTCACGTCTAACTGTTACGGTCACGGAGCCACGGCGCGTTGAAATGACACAAATGTGGACGCACCTTTACAAGCGAGGCTGAATAATGAAGTAAAAGTAAAAAAATATTCTACACATAATGTTACATAAAAATTCTACACTATAGAGTAGGCTACATGACTTTTAAAGGAACATGAATACAGGTAGTTGCCACTTTTTGCGTGTCGGTTAATTGAATGACGACTTAAAATTACTCCTACCTAAAGAATCTGTAAAAATTAATTCATAGTAGGAAGCGTCTAGAGGCGCATCAGGTTTCAAAATACATCATTATTTCCAGTATTCCAAGATCTCGTTGACACTGCGCCTCAAAGCATAATACAGCAATCAGACTCAACTCTCTCGCTTACGCTAATTTGGATTTTAGCAAGATCATAATTAGAAGCAAGCCATTGCAGCCATCACGATCGTTACGCGGATGTCAGAAACACAACATGACAGATTCGTAACGTTAGAAATTCAAAATGCCAGAATTGCCTATAATGAGTTTGAGTAGTGCTTGCTAGCTGGTGAGAGAGATCTGATGTCCTGTTAGCTCCGGTAGGACATTATTTTACTGCTTTTTTTCATTAATCAGATCAAAAAAATATTTTTTATACTACCTGCTCGTCAATGTCATATGTCACATTATGTGTCATGCAAACCTTTCCTAAAGTAAGTCATTACAGCCCCACGGTCTAGCCGGGTCATAATTTTGTACTGAATTTCATTATTTCCCATGGGACATAATATGATTTGAATTTGGAATGCAACCCATATAGTCGTGCTTGATCGCGGTTGGCTTCAAAAATGTTTGGGTGCAATGAGATTTTATTCTAATTAGGCTGTATGTTATCATTTTCTTTGCACTGCCGACAAATTAAAAAAAATAAAAACATGAAAACTTTTTACGAAATTCATTTTCACCCGCGCACGAAGAAGGATTTATTCGAATGTCGAACTGACCACTACAGCATAGACTACAAAAAAAGAAAAAAAGGCGCCAAGCGCTCAAACTGCTGTGCTGTTATCTACACCGAAATCCAGTTTCGATTCGAATAAACTTCTAAAAAATGTCAAGTGACGACGACAGTGATTTTGATTCGACTCCCGAATGCATACAATCTGAATCCTCTGATATAGTTGGAAACTTACTTCCAGAAAAATCATTTCTTTCTACTTAACAGTCGTTGTTTAAAATTGCCTCGCAGAAAGTATATAAAGTAGTGTATGCATCGCGGGCTTAAATGTGTATTTGGCTTGGGCGATCTTGTTCAATATAGCGCCCGGGACATAATACACTACTTTAAGCCCTTGTTGCATAATCTACTATTATGCATGTTAGATCGGCTATGATTTTCAGAGATGGTCCCTTAAAGCCGTGGCAGATTTGGCAGACAGAATCTACGAAATCACGACGTTGCAAGCTACATAATATGCGTCCATCATCAGACCTGAGCAAGCAACAATCAGTGCTTCGGGCTTCCAAAGGAAGTTGCGGTACTGAAAGTCTAGGCTCACAGTGGCGGTCGGTGTCCTTAGAATGCCTTCTTCTTGTTAAGTCAAGGTCTAGAGAGGACCATTTCTGGATTTGACCACTTCAGTTTATCGTACGTCCACTCGCGTCAGTACGGAATAGTACAAAGTGTCATGTTTTGAACTTTTTACTAAATAAGATATTTTTTTTGAAAAACTAGAAACCGACTTCAAATTCCTGAATTATTACAAGATTAATATCAACCTCTTTTTTTTGTTATTAACCTCTTTGCGTTTTGCTTACCTACTGAGGATGAGACTGGCCAACTACACTTTCGAATAAAAAACAAAAGTAAATATGACATCCATTCATCATCATTAATAACTATTTTATACTGACAATCAAACGTAGTGGTGGAACTTCCGACATACAACCCCTCAGGTTAAAGTTTATGTAAAAATAGCAGCAAGCGAACGAAGTCGCAGGGCTTATCATAACATACCGCCGTCCACAAAAAAAAATCGGCAAGTCAAGAGATGATGACGTTTTTTTTAGTTTTACGGGACAAGTAGCAATACCTCAGGAATTAAATAATATGGGACCACCCCGGGATCATACTCTATACACCAGCGAAATAATCATCAAAATCGGTTTACTATTGGCGGAGATAACGAGTAACATACACAAAAAAAATTGAGATAATGATTTGAGATTTGAGAACCTCCTTTTTGAAGTCGGTTAAAAATGTATGTATCTGTGACATATTTTTGTTCCGGTTTCAATATCTGTTTAGGTTACAGAACAGAAAAATCGATATCACCACCCCGTTAAGTTCAGCTCCCACTACATGCACGGCTCCTGCGGCATTCCTCGCTCCATCTACAAGTTTCGCGTCGTCATATCTGAAGCCAGCTCCGCTCAACAAACAGGTAATCCTATCAAGAAGGCCCGATAAGGTCGCTCAGTCCACTTCCCGGATCACTTTTGACCTCAGCAAGACTCGATAGATTCGAATCTCATCCAGAGGCCCTAGTGTGAGTTCTCACTTTTCTATTGTGAAAAGTTTATAGATCACTGGTTTTTGTATGCGCCTTTTTTCGTGACTCTATACAAAACCGGTAATCTATACACTTTTCACGGTCGAAAAGTGATAACTCAGGCTGCGTAAGACGCAGCTGATAAAGCTTTCGGTCTTATTCGAATTTATGTTCCAAGTATTTTATGACAGCAACAAATTATAGACGACCCTTCAATAAAATAACAACACCACTATACGCCAAACAGCGAAAGTAGTTTCTTACTTACTTTTCATCTATTCGTTTGAAAGGTTTTAGGCCAACGTCCGTTTGAAGCAGGTGTGCTCCACTAACTCACTGAATGAGCACAACAAAACAACCGATGGACGCCGGACAGCGAGAATGGAAGTGGTGAAGCGCGTAGCTTTTTAATAGACTTAAAAAAAAAGGAGGATTTATTTTCATTACCCAGCCGGTGTCAAATGTGCTCTTGGTATGCAAAATTCTGGTGTAAATTCATAGATTGTGATAAAACGTGTAGTACGTTGTTTATCTAAAAGTGAACAAATCATATGTTTCTCAAATATGGCATTTAGCTTACAGTAACAAGTATCAATGTTTTGCGTGCAACAATGCACTTGAGAATTCTAAGTAAAAACTAAATTGATCACACGATTGAATGATAATAAATCTGTATTGAATGATGTGCAATTTGTTTTTTCTAAATCTCAATGTTTACCTTCAATAGTGCTAGCACAGTAGCTACTTTGTGTAAGAAGTTATGGCACATTAGTTCCTAAAAAGTAAGTTACTTCGTATGAAGAAGTAACAATCCTGTCGAATTAGACTTAAATACATAAAGTTAACAATGAACAATATACTGGTTAGTTCTAACGAAAGGCTCATATTGTAGAACTCAAACTACGTGGCGCCTTCGTGCAGCAGCCACCGAACTCATCGGGGACCTCGTCAAACATTATGTACATGTTTTGTGGACTGCGTGCGCAGGCAGACAAAATATGATTATCAAGTCTGTCGGTGTGTTATTCTATAAAAAATATCATGGCTTGTTACGTGTATTTGGGGATTACCGCAACTGCGTTACTGAACCAAAGAGATTTCCTCTTCCAGGAATACAATGTTTCGGTATCATCTGCATGGACAGACATTTTCTCTAACCTCGACATACAGAAGGCTTATTATTGGATACCAATGAATAAAGACTACGCACGACAGCCATTTTAACTAGTTTCAGACTATTTGAATTTAACTGCACGACATTGGGATTACGATATTTTGGTAAAATTTTCTAACGTTTTATCCATGAAGTGCTGAGATAACTGAATTAATGTTGATGGAAACTCATCAACCATCTTGACCTTGAAAATCAGCTGCACTATCGATATGTCTATCATACTATCGATATTGTTATATGCAGCAATACTGTTGACTACGCCCAATACTATCTATTATTGCATAAAAACTATCTAATGATAATAATTAGACATTAATGCTTGCATTTGTGCTCGAGTATAATTTATTTCCTCTTTGGTCGTCCTAGTTTACTATGTTCATCTGTAGTAATGACTGATACTATTGAAATATATAGCAGTATCGATAATAAATAGCACTATCGATAATACGAAACCATCGGTAATATCGATAGATTTTATGCAAAACTAACGATAGTATAGTACTATCGGTACATAATACTATCATTATGTTCAAGTCAAATGTATTTAAGATTGTTAAGTAAGGAACCGTTAAAGTGTTCACAATTAAAAAACAATAAAAGCTTATCAGGCAACAACTGACCTAGGTTTACCAACATCCAACAAACGAGTTTTACCTTTTAATGGGTTTTGTTTATTGCTCATAAACTTACTCATTAAATTCAACTGTGAGTCTACATTTTAAAAGCTTCTGCCTCCTTGAATCGGCAGTTACAGTTTCAATACTAATGAGTACCTAAGTAATGTTATAAAAACCAATTTTTAAAAAAACACGCATAAAGTAAGTGGCAACTACCAACAGAGTCCCGTTCGGATACCTGAATGGTATCTCTTCTCGTTGTGCGTGACACGGCGGTGCGTGCGCCGGTTCCGTGTGTGCTGGCGGCTGCTGCAGGGCTCGCCGCGGGGCCCGCGCGGCGGCTGCGCACCCGCTGCGCCCAGAACATCATGCTTGTACTCTAACTATCTACTTTAAGTAAACCCTTAGCCTGAACAACACAACTGTACTTGTTAAGTCCCACAATAACCTAAATATGTTTTCAGATAACGTTCAAGTACATTTTCTTTATAGTCACGTACATAGTCCTGACCCCACACTAGGATTCCCTGTCGCGGGAATCATTCATAATGAGTACCGTGGTACCACAACACCCAGATCCGGAATAAATATTTGCAGATCATACAAATATTTGTCCCGCAGCGGGAATCGAACCCGCACCCATTGCGTCTCAGACTGGCACTCGCGCCGTCTAGGCCACCGAGGTCGTCACAATGACGGACTATACACAATTATTTGTAGCCGTATCCCACTGCAGGGCAGAAGCCCATCCCTTCCAGACATCATCCTAGTGATTGATTTCGAATTCAAACACCGATAAAATAAACAGCAAAATTACCATGCAATCCGCTCATTATTCAGTACTCCGACGGGCTTTTACACTTTCAGAATAAGGCAAAAACGGTCGTCTGAGCCACTCGACTTAATATAACGAGCGATTCAAAATGTCTCGGAATCGCTTTACAATTGAACGAGTGCGTTTTCCCGATAATTTGAATTGCCGTCACAACACAAGGAGGCGACATGACATAAACATTGTTCCTATAGTTTGTTCAAATGTCGTTCATAGCTAAGACGTCTTCAAATAAAGCAGCAAGTGCCTTATTTTGCGTAAATATTTCTAGCAAAGAAATATAAATTATAGAGGCCAAGAAAAAAACAAATTAAATATTCACAAAAGTAAATGCATTATTTTGTAAGATACTGTTGAAAGAAAAGTTAAATCAAAATGTTGTTTACAGTGTAAGTGTGTTAAAAAGATTATGTGAATAAAAAGTCGTAGGCCCTAAATGTTTCTTTTTTTTGTTGATAGAATATCTTTTTTTGAGCACCGCATGACTTCACTTATATACTACTAGTTGTCCCGCTCGCGACTTTGTCCGCGTTTGGTTACCTACCTAGACTATTTTCCATTATCCTTACCGAAGTACTAACACTTATTATGCAGCTATTTACCTACTTCTAACGTCCCGTCCCGTCACCAGCTTCGTCACCGTCACCGTCATGATCACGGAAGGCCCCCCACCCGATGGACCGACGACATTGCGAAGGTTGCGTGAAGTCGGTGGATGGAAAAGGCTCAAAACCGATCGTCGTGGAACTCTATGGGGAGGCCTATGTCCAGCAATGGACTTCTACAGGTTGATGATGATGATTATTAACCCTCAAGGCCTGCTTTTCATAAAACTCATATACGGATATCTTATTACTTATAGCTCTTAACCTGAATACCGATTTTTATGTCTGTAACTTCAAAAACATAGGACTTTCAAACAACCTTTCAACCCCCATTTCATCCCCTTTGATGTGAATTTTCGTAAAATTCTTTCTTAGCAGATGCCTTCGTCCAGTAAGGAATCTGCCTGCCAAATTTCAACTGAATAGGCCTTATAGATTAAAAAATCCCATATAAACTTTCATCCCCTATTTACACACCCGAGGGTGGTTTTTCAAAAAAAACTTTAGTCGGTATTTTATTACTTGGACTGTTTACCTGAAAGCCGATTGTGATGTCCCTAACTTCAAAAACATAGGACTTCCCATATAAACTTTCATCCCCTATTACCAGACCCAAAGGGCTGTTTTTCAAAAAATGTTGATAAACGTATTTCTAATTTTTGATAATTTACCTAAAACCCGATTTTGATGTCTTCAACTTCAAAAACATAGGTGCACGGTAACATCTTTTAAAGAATGTCTGTGTCAAATTTCAGACTCCTCGGCTCAGTAGTTTCCGAGCTTTCGTGATGAGTCTTTCAGTGAGTGAGTGAGTGAGTGAGTGGACTACTCCTTTATATATATATATATATATATATATATATATATATATATATATATATATAAATATACTATAACTTTTCATTGAGTGGAAAATTCCGTTGACAATATTATGAATGGTGAAAATGAACTGATCTGATAATGAAGTAGTAAGGTGGAAAACGGGACTTCTTGATAAATTACAATAGACCGGCGGTGTTTGGGCTCATTTTAACATACCTAAAAGATTGTTTTAATACCATATTTTGTGTCATATCAATGGAAAACAAACTTCTGGGTTAAAATTGCGCCTTAGCGAATTATAGCCACCCCAAAACCCGCTGGTTTTCGTAACCAAAGATACACTTGACACTTGTACCCTTATCCAACTAATGCATCTTGGAAAAGTTTTTTTTTAATTGTGTTGCTTATAATAGGTAACAAGAAACCTAGTTTAAAGATGTCCTGTCTCAGTAACTGAGCGTTTAAAAGGCTTCAGCCGAAGCTAGACTGTTGCCTTTCTCTGTCTGTCTTGTAGATCGAATGGAAATGGACGATCATGTTAAATGCGATGTACGCAGCGTAGAATTAGATAAATACAAAATTAGCGGCTGATTGAAGATTCGTAATTAGCAATTGCAAAGCTCACTTATCATAGATTAGGAACTGTCATTTCGTTTATTCTGAGTCAATATACAACAACATACAAGTAGATATTGTGTGGATAACTGTTATCGAAGGCACTGATAAGCTTTGTTGAAGTTTAATCATTACGATACCGATTTCTGAGAAACTTGCAAATGTATAGATTGATAATACCTAGTTACACAGAAAACAATATACATATTTATTTTTGATTCGTTTGTAGAGATACGGTTAGTCGTGGCCCACAAAACAAGTAAGGGTTTTCGAGGCTAAGTACCGAATGGGTTATCACGCGGGATCAACGACCTAGGCCAATTGATAAGGTAGGCGCATATTATCAGGTGGCGCAATGCAGAGCCGAAAACTCGAGAGGTGGGCAATCGATACGTTAGTATAGTATCTAGTGTGGCCGTTGTTCCATCCAGCAGAGAAGAAGCCCCGTGAAATAATATCAGAAACTTTTATTACAAAATAGAAGTGAAGGGTCCACTAAAGAAACATAAATTATGACTTAATTAGCCATAGTAACTTGTGTTCTCAAAAGTCGGTATATAATACACATCAGTGAGCGTTAATTAATTGATTACAACCCTGACCTCGCCCCTGGTACTGACTGTACATTTCGAGTCGGGGAATTTGGTATCGCATATAAAATAATCGCGAAGTTGCGAGAAGAACAAATCAACGAATCAATAAATGGCTACCGTAGCCTATGAACGCTTGCAATAATGTAATGGATCACGCACGCGTTGCCAACCCCCGAACCTGCCTCCCCTTAAAGAGCTCTGGCATCCTTACTCACCGCAGGAACACAACACTATTTGAAACAAATAATGTTATTTGGCTGCGATCTTCTGTCAGGTGCAGAAATATTGTAACTTTAGAATACTGCCACCTTACCTGTGAGACATAAGCACTGGCTTCTATAAATACCGGTCGACCAGTCTAGACTACCCCCACTATTAACTACATCTGACTGTTGGATGCACAGATACCCGTCTGAGATATCTCCCCCAAGTAAAGATGGAACCAACTAACGTAGTCCAAGTCCAAAGATGTATTTCAATAAAATCTCTTAGATCACTTTGAAACGTCTTAGAAACTTGATGAAGCTACACCTATTTATCGCACCCAAGCCTATAAGAATCAAGCAACAAAAACAGCTTGGTGCCTATTGAAGCTACGCCTATACGAATCGAGCCTAGAAGAATCAGGCAACAAACACGGCTTGGTGACTATCATTTTTGTCTATGATCCTTTTATTGAAAAGAACGCCTTTTGACTTTGACTTGGCTCACAAAATAGAATGAAGAGCCGGTCAGGACAGTTAAAATAGTGAGAATATAATATAGGTATTAGTGGTCTTATACATTACATTCAATCGCTCCCAAACGCGCAGAGAAACTTTAATGGATAAAGTTTGCAGTGTCTTTGGCTTAAGAGTTTTAACATGCGGTCGTGGAATCTCGGAACGCCAGGGTTCTATAGTAACACATTGGTTCGAGCATCTTTTGTCTTTGACATGCCATTCATTGAGCAGTATAAAGTTGTGCAAAAATAAGAACATTTATACAAGGTGATTCATAATATGTATACCATTACCATCCCGCAAGGGGCTTATTCTATTAACAAAAAGAAAGACTATTAGCGGGTAAAAATAACTATATTTATTAGCTGTTATAGGTATTTTTATTATTAGCTTAAACGTACGAGAAGTTCAACATTGAGAATACCATCATGAAACATCTGTCCTGCAGCGGGAATCGAACCCGCACTCCTTGCGTCTCAGACGGGCACTCGCCCGGTACGCCACTGAGGTCGCTTTTTCTATTCAGAAAATGCTAATTCTAAGTTTTGCCAATGAGTTAGGCTGACTTCACACGGCATTGTCCTGCACTTTTTTTTGCAGTATCCGTCTTAACAAATAAATAGTGGAACATACATTGCACATAGAGCCATTCACACGTCGTATGTACTGCAAAAAATCATACACCGTTTATACGTTTAAACGAATACTCATCGGACTTGTTACGCAAATCGAACGAACTTTGACGTATTCGGTGTGCAGTGGCACACAGTATAGCTTTGTCTCCTTCACACGACATCATGTCAATACGTTTTTTGTCGAATAGCAACCAAATAAGCGTTAAGTACCACTGATTCTTGATTTATAGGATGTACCCAAAACCATCTGTTTTATCGGCGTCGACGCATTCGATACCAATATAAAAGTACAACCAAGCGTGGATCCATCAAGTACGTCTACTCTCTGTGACAAGTATGACAACGGTATGAAAACTGCGGCTATTCGTTTTTACCCGAATCAAAATCTACCGTATGAACGCCCGGATGATTGTATGTTAAAAAATCATGCAGTACAATGCCGTGTGAACCTAGCCTTATTGTGTAAGTAAGTAGCCTCACTCAAGTCAAATGATGTTATTATGATATAACAATAAAAATAATTCAGCACAAATCAGTTTTAGCAGGCAGAGGAAATTATTGCTTTGTCCAGAGCCAAAGGAGCTGGCATAAAAAATTAATTACTACGGACGGAGACTCAGCCAATAGCTTGTATAGACTCGTTAATATATTAAATCAGCTTTGACTGCGTCTAGGAGACGGAGTAATTTTATTTTCAGTGAGTCATCTTCAATAAATGTCCATGACTGTACGATCGCACCGTTGCAGACAGGTTTTTATATTAAATATGGCAGATCAGTGAAAGTATAACTTTGTAATTATACATTGATTGCAATGGCGCTGTTGAGTGTTGGTTGATATACTGTATTACTAGTGGTTCGCTCCGAACTGAGACTGATAGCTTTTGAAAATCGCATCTTTAGCAGTGTTCTAAATAATATCCACTCTTACCTGAACTACGAAGGCATTGAAACTTTACCAAATGGGAGCTCAGCTCAGCTATTGGTTTTCCAAAAAGATATTTTTTTACAAAAACTGAAAACCGACTTCAAATTCCTGAATATTTACATCATCTGATTAATACCATCTTTTTTTTGTTATCAACCTCTTTGCGTTTTGCTTACCTACTGAGAATGACACTGGCCACCAACACTTTCGAACAAAAACCCAAAGTACCTAAGTATGACGTTCATTCATCATAAATAATAGCTCATATGGTACTGAATGACTGACAGACAATAAAACGTGGTGGTTTTATTCTCTTTGACAATCAACGCAGAGCCTAACCAAAAGTCCTAAGAGTAGGTATGAAATTTGCAGGGTAGCTTCCTGTTGTAACGTATGGGTGCACAGAAAGGAATTCCCGATACTAAGGTTAAAGTTTATGTAAAAATAGCAGCAACCGAACGAAGTCGCGGGGATAACCATAACATACCACAGTCGACAAAAAAAAATTCAGCAAGTCGTGATTTCTAGAGATGATGACGTTTCTTTAAGTTTTACGGGACAAGTAGCAATCCCTCAGGAATTAAATTAATATTGGACCACCCCGGGATCATACTCTATACACCAGCGAAGGAATGATCAACATCGGTTTAGTATTGGCGGAGATATGGAGTAACATACACACAAAAAAAAAATTGCCGAATTGAGAACCTTCTCTTTTTTGGAAACGGTTTAAAACAATTTATGGCCTAGAATAAAAATAAAAATCAATGCAGAATATATGATCAAAGTTCTTCCATGATTTTTTATAAAAGCCCACTTTTGGACCCACTCCTATATCTTAGCAACCCCTTAGTCGATTCAACTCATTCATACCAGCAAATATTGATTTTACAACCTGTTGACCTACTTCATTCCTTGCAGATCGGATTGACAGTCCGAAAGTTATGCTCTAACAAATAAACATACAAACATACAACACCGATTCGCTCAAGTTGGTAGAGAGACCTGCGCTCGCGTCGCTCACTCGATCTAAATGCCTGTTACGTTTCACTTAAAAAAAAACTGATTGATCTCTCACGCGTCTCTCACGAAACGAACCAGCAAGATGATGGCACAAACTATGTATTTTTTTTAATAACAGTAGCATTTCAGTTAGTGCGTAGCTCTAAAACATAGACCGCAGTTAGGGGGCGTTCATAAAATACGTGAGATGTTTAAGGGGGGGAGGGGGTCGAGTCAAATCTCATCTAATCTTACGTTGGAGAGAGGGGGTCGGCAAATAAAACGCAATTTTTTTTTCTGATTGAAACAAAAAAAAATTATACTATTTTGGTCCATTTAATCCAGATTGTACATGCTTAAGATTTAATCTTTAGCGTAATCGTAGTACGAATAAGGTCATTCACTAATTCGTTCGAAAGAAAATAATTTCACTAATACTTCGACGTTATACATCTACTGACTGTCAAACCACCATATTTGTTTTATACCAAATAGCTCAGTTTAATCTGAATTTACGGTACAGTTTTAATCAAAGTAGTAACGATTTAAGTATTTTATTGTAAAATGTTTATTACAATTATAATTAAACTCTCAGCAATATTGATTACTAGTCTTAACTAGTCGTAAATAAAAGCACGAAGCAAACTTTGTTTTTTTCTTTTTACAATAACAGTCCAACGCGTTTACGTAAGAAATCCACATTTTGAAAAATATCACGTGAGATTGGGGGATGGGGGAGAGGGTTGAATAAAATATCACGACATCTCACCAGGGGGAGGGAGGTACAGAAAATTTAAAAAAACACCTCACGTAATTTATGGACGCCCCCTTACTCGTAGGTATGTAGTTGTTGAAATCTATCTTGATCATGGTGTTGGCGATGGTAACGTGTGATTCAATCGTCTATTCCGTTTCGAAGACAGCACTTTTTTTTAAAGTTAAGAATTATTTAAAAGTAAGTGATGGTTTCTTAAGAATGTTTTCCTGTAGCTGTAACGGTATATGTAAATGTTCTTACTGACCCCTTCCAAACTCCCACCCTGTATATTTGCTATGTATCCCTAGGTATATCCATCCAATTAATGGGTCCGCGGTTACAGCACTAATTGGTATTCTATTAGGAACCTGATAGCGAGGAAGGGCGATACCATACACGTCATAAAACTCACCGCCCACGTGTCTCGTAGCAGCTACCATCGCAGCAGCAGAGTAAAGAGGAGACGTGTTTTGAAAAACTTTATACAAAACTCTTTTACATTATGTTAATGACTTTTGATAAATTTCAATTGTGTAAAGGAGATTGTCAAAAACCCTATGGCTGTTGGCCTAAACTTGCGTCTAAACTCAATTTTCGGTGAAATGTAGGTAATGTAATTAAAAAATAAGATATTTTTTATAAAAACTAGAATCCGACTTCAAATTCCTGAATATTTACAAGATTAATATCAACCTCTTTTTTTGTTATCAAACTCGTTGCGTTTTGCTTACCTACTGAGGATGACACTGACCACCTACACTTTCGAATAAAAAACAAAAGTAAGTATGACATCCATTCATCATCAATTGAATTTGACTGTAAACAAGCTGAACTTTGATGCAATAAACCTTCGATTATGCGAGTTTCTAACAGTTTCAAACGAATAACAATGCGAGCATTCCTGCAATCCAGTATCCTGTTGGTACTTTGAAATACGGCCACTGCACGTGATAATCGATTCATCCACTCTGCCATCCCTTTAGCAAAATCGATCTTTACTATATATAGTATACGAGCCGATGCGACGCCGAGTTAGCTCAGTTCAACGATACCGAGCTATGAACTTCCCAATTCCGAAGCTCTATGGTAACTATTCCGTTATCTGTGACCCTAACTCCGAAGTTCGCCACGAATTTCGCAGACGGCTAACGTTCTAATTCGAAGTTTTGCGATATCACGATGAAGCTTTATGTACATAGTTAATAGATTTTTGGAAAATGGTATTTATTTATTTTGGTATAGAGTTTTCTCTTTTTCTAGATCAAATCATTTAACAGTTTTAGCTAAAACTAGATTTAGTAGTAAAAGGTTAAAATGTTTTAGAGGCATAGCAGCCAGGGCTCGGAACCGGTTAAGTACCGGGTTAGTAACCGTTATATACCGGTTAGTCGTAATTTTAGTTCAAAGCGCGGGCGGTATCAAAACCTTTACGCTGCGGTTTTGGCGCAGTGGCCGGAGGGGGGAGAGTGCAAAGGAAAGAGTGAATCAATTTCTTTACTAGCCGGTTAATAGAACGAAACCCACTCGACAATACTGCGCCTTCTATCTATTAACCATTATATGGTTTCTATTCGAAGTTAGGGTAGAAGTATTCAGAGGAATAATGGTTTGGATTTTTTTCAGTTTCCGAGCCCTGATAGCACCCCGCAAGCAAACAAAGCTCCGGCAGTGCTAGTTACAAAAAGGTCTAATGAGTGCCATGATAACGTGTGGTTGTGTGCGTGTCTCACCGTCTAACTAAACCATAATAAACATAAAAGTAAATAAGGAAAACAAATCTGAAATTAAATAAATCGCAATCAATAACCGCTGGACGACGCTGGGCTTTCATTGTTTGGTTAGATTAGCTGCATTTTTTTCGCGGCGGTCGACATTGAAGGCCGGCCTCATTATTTTTAACAATTTCAACCTCCCGGCCCGATGTAACAATTATCTGGCGGCTATTAAAATAAATATGCCGTTGCGGTTGACGGCATATCATAAATTAAGTTACTTTTATTGCTTAGCAAACTTATACAAAACAAACGTAAGTAATATACTAAAGAGAGTTACTCTTATTTGTAAGTACGCAAAGACGCGAGTGTCGTCTTTCATATTTTATGACCGTTCTAAATTTGTCTGGGGTCCAGATTCGAGATGGCCCCATCGTTTGACCCTCATTGCAGAATCGGGCCGAGTGATATTTCGCGATTGTCCAGCATCCATCGACTGCGATCATTTGACACTTGACCCTTGCGACTCTACCGTCGCGACCTTGGACTCGTAAGTACTGAGGACTTTAATTAATTTACGTATAAAGTCATCAGAACCAACGAGCTCTTACCTAGTCATAGTAATACTCCTAATATTAGTTCAGGCATAAGGGTTAGCTGCGATTTTGCAATTTAATCGTGAACATTTAAGGTTAAATTTACCTTGCGGCTGCTGCTGTGGAATGAACGGAGCGAGGAGTCGAGTCCTTTTCTTCTCATAGCCCTTTTGTGTGATGTCACCTGAAAAAGGGGCGTTCTTTTAGCTGAAACGTATATTTTTTGTGCAACAGTATACAAACAGTATCATGTCTAAAGCTCAAAAAGTAAAGTAAAGTCTAAAGCTCTAAAGCTCAAACTTATCCTGTAACCAGCCAGTTTTTCTAATTAGCTTTTATACAATTAATGGTTCGCTCCGAACTGATATCTCGGGACGTTTGGTAAAAGTTGCTGATTTGATGATCGTTGAGGCACAAATAAGACAACATTTTCAAATCGCACCTTCAGCTTTTTCTTACTAATATCCAATATAACCTGAACAAAGAAGTGAAACCACTTTACCAAATTAAAACTTATAGCAAATGGAGTAAAGTAGGTATCAATGATTAGTATTTTTTTTATGTTATACTAGCTGGTGCACGCGACTTCGTCCGCGCAGGATTAGTATTTCGAGTTGCTTATATAAGCGTGGCGTTACAATTCACACAATATCTTTATAAATTGTAGCCTATGTGTTATCCTGATGTATAAGCTATATTATAGTAAAGTTTCATTAAAATCCATTCAGTAGTTTTTATGTGAAAGGGTAACAAACATCCATCCATCCATCCATCCATACTTACAAACTTTCGCGTTTATTATATTAGTAGGAAGCAGTATGGAAGCAAACAACCTGATAGTTCTGTCAGAAGTCTTCAATCAACTAATCAGAGAACGTACAGTCCTTACTGATTGGTCATTAAGAATGTCGCCGGACCGTACGTCCTTACTGATTGGTTGATTTGATTTCTCGTACAGTTTCTGAGCAAATCACCAAGAGCACTGCTGCATACATCTATCTAGTTAGCTCAACTTAACCCGCTTCCCAGCAAAATCCCAAAGTTACTTCAGATTTTGAATCCTCTAAACGCACACTACGGCATTCCTTCCAACTTATTCTCTGGTTTGTTCTGCGACTTGGTGAATTCGAAATTTTTCATTTAAAAATATCTATGGAAAAATCTGCTGTATTAGGTCGCAATCTTGATGCAGAACTTTACGTACTCGCGTACGATTAGAAATAAGTTATAAAGATGGTAAAAATGCCAAAAACAGCTTATTTGAGAAAATTAGGAAAAAGAACTGAAACAAATAATTGATTCAAATTGAGTTTTTGCGTTTATATTCTTTCTTTTTAAAAATAGAAGAATCCCCTTTCGTGGTGGTATATATGTTATGGATCACGATATAGAACCGGTGTTTCAGTGCAATGCAACGTAACTTACGATTCAGTTTTATCTCTTGTCACACCACATCGTCCTAATTGGGTATTAACCCATTGACACAGAATGGGGCAGGACGGGACGCCAAGCGCGGCGAACTCGTTGCATTATATGACCGTCTGAACAATATCAAAGACAAATATAATTTTTATACTTTAATGTCTTTAACAATATATAACGTAAGCCATATTAAGTTACTAGCTTGCGCCCGCGGCTTCGCTAGCTACTTACTTACTACTTTGATAAAAGTACCTACCCTATATGTTATTCGAGGTAAAGAACTCAATCTATTTCAAGTTTCATAGAAATCGGTTGAACCGTTACGGCGTGATTGAAATAACCAAACATCCAAACATCTCAACATCCAAACCGTCATGATAATTTGTTTTTTAAATTAGTAGGATAGAAGGATTTAATGAAAAATAATTGAATAATACATAATTAGTAGTGCGCCTAAGCCGCGTCACGCTCAACCTTTATTTATTTTCTATCAGTCTAAAGCCGTGTTCAAACAACGTGCGATATGTCATCTAAAATTTATTTTAAAATGATCCTTACATCTTCTCACTAAAGTTAATTTTGAGTTTAACTTTTAGGAGCTTGCGATATCTTTGAGCTATATCGCATGCCCTCAAATGTCAAACTCAAAATGGATTTACTCGTAACAAGTAGGTGTATGGATAATTTATAACGAATTTCAGGTGACGCACGCACGCTTGTTTAGTTATAACGCGACTTATGCGCACTTCGTAGTAGGCACAGAGACTGGTTTATTTATATGACGGGTCCTTTATGTATGAAAATACGCTTTAAGGCTGCGTTTCCACCAGAGATGTGCGAGGATGCGTAGCGAGGGATGTGTTTGTGAAGAACCAATAGAATCGCTTCATTTACCTCGCCTCAGTCAGCACAGCTCTGGTGGAAACGGCTCAGCGGAGCTAGATTTTTGCGCATACAAAACAAGCGAGGTATGTGTGCGAGGGATGTGTACGAGGGATGTGTTACGAGGAATGTGTGTTGAGAAGGATGTGTTGTGAGATTTGCGCATACTGTACCAGCCAGTCCATAGACGGAGTTTGTTGGAACCACAGATTAATGCGCATTTTCACAGCTCCGCTACACATCCTCGTAGGCACATTTCATCGCACAGCTTTGGTGGAAAACCCCACACATTTTCACAGCACAGCAAGACATCCTCGCACGACACATTTCCATCGCACATCTCTGGTGGAAACGCAACCTAAAGGACCGTATCTTTTTATTGCGTCAAACTAGGAACTTGATTTTTTACAGCAGTATCAGACCAAAGACTGTATAATGTATACTCGTAGATTGTATTCAATATCAATTTCAACTCCATACTTCAAACCGTTTCTGAGAAAAAGGACCTTGACACACGGGCAACAAAGCAATCATATAAAGGCTCCGGTTTTTGTAAAGTAGGTAGGAAAACGACAAAGAAAAATACGAAAATGATGTCCATAGCTATAAATTAACTACTGTAAACTTCTTACGTTTCTGAAATATATAATACTAGCTTCCGCCCGCGGCTCCGCTCGCGTGGTACCTACATAAAAAGTAGCCAATATGCTATTCTAGGTATAGACATTTATCAATTCCAACACCCAAACATCCACACAAAATTTTGAATTTATTATATTAGTAGGAAGTAGGATGTGAGTAGTTCTTTTTTAATAATAAACGCGCATGATATTGCGCACGCGTTTGACACAAACGTGCGAACTGGTTATGAAACAGTTTCAAAATAACAACTATTTATTGGAAAGTGTATTCAATGTTTACGTTTGCATCATGACACGCGCGTGGTAAACTCAAAGAGCAAACAATTTCTTCACTTCCGTGTGCCGCAGTTACAATAGGACTTAAGGTGAGGGTTAATTTGTTTTATGATTTTTGAATTGTTTTTTCTCAATTACCGCACAACGCACAGTTTCGGTTGTTATGGCAAAGATAACTTGAGCATTTTATTTACCTAAATCCAAGACAGAAACGCGATTGGTAAAACTTTTATCGATAGATTTATTTTTTAAAGTTGGGTCCTCTGCAACAGTTTTTTCGAAAATACTCTGAGACTATCTAACAAAAATATATTTATTTAAATATTGTGTTAGACAATAGCATTGGGTACCTAAGACCTAAATCCAAGACACTTTTAAAAAAAACATAGTTTTTAAGATAATCGATATTTTCTTATATGTCGCTTACGTCGATTACTTTCGAGCGTCTTCTAACGCTTGCTATCTCTTTCCGCATTCAATTATAGTATATAGCGCTGTCACTTTCTTCACTCCGCCCACTCGTTAGTTTATTTTGATTTCTGCATCGCCTTAATATTGTATTTTATTTTTCACAATAAGCGATGAACAGATGATTTTGCTTTTATAGTTGTAGCCATAAGTAGTAACTACTTCATAACAAAATCATAAAAAAATATTTGTTGTACAATTTTTACTTGAAAACAAAGTTAATCTAATCCTGGGTGACTCATGTAAGTGTTTCATTGATTTCCTTGAATAAAACGAGTAATTTTTTAGTTGATAAAATTGTTTTCTCCGTTTTCCATGTGAAATCTATAAAGTATTTTATCCTCAAAGTTCAAAACATTCAGATTAGTTTTAATGAAAAAGCGCGAAAATACAAGTGTAGTGTTTTCAAGTAACAGAGTGGAGAATAGAGGAGCTAGGTAGGTAGGCATCTAATAATTAGGTTTCGTTCTAACTGAACGCACATAAATTATGAAGTAATTGTTGCAGATGAAGAATCATCGAATAGCACGATCAGTGCAATTATCCTCGTACTAATCTCAAAACAAATATCGAATTCATCATCATCAGCCTGTGAAAGTCCACTGGCTTCCCCCAAAGACTGCCATGAAGAACGGTACTAGACTCTAGACCATTCGTCATGGCACTCTTTGGACCGACTTTCTGCAACCTTTGCTAAGTCATAGGTGCATAGGGTAGGGTAGGCCTTCCAACACTGCATCGTCGTTCGGTTCGTGGACCATTCCATTCACGAAACTTAAGCCTAACCGCATTTTTCTGACTTAATTATTATGGAAATTCTTATTCCCAACGGTTGTCGGATCGGCGAGCTATATGGCATATCCGTTGCCACATCAACGTGCCTATTCTGAGAGCTACGTCTGCGACTGGTGGTTTTTTTACGGATTTCCTTATAACGACTTTCACCACGACCGAACCCGAGACTATCATAAAAAACATCCCGTTAAAATAATGTTCACACGTTATTCAATAAAACAATCATAAAAGAATACCTATGTAGTTAATATGTGATGCGTAGTCGAGCTGGGCCGACAATTTTTATGGCTATCTTACCATTATACCTGTACCTACTGCTTTGGCTCCGATTGCATTGTTGTATTGAAAGAGGGAGCAGAAGAGACGAAATTCTTCAGGAAAATGTTTTATCTAACTGCCCATAAGGAGGGTAATGGTCTTCGGGAGTAAGTATCTACCTATGTTTGTATGTTCCTTTGTGACCCACTGCAGCCTAAACGACTTGGTAAATGAGGTGTCACGGGATTCATCTTATTATCACAAGTGTCACTCAGTCACTCACCATCATCAGCCTGATGAAGTCCACTGCTGAACATAGGTTATGGTAGGTTCTGGGCGACCCCACTTTTAGTGGCAAGAAATTTTCTTTTGGATGGTTTATTTATCTCGACCTGACTCTGTCACATTGCTCTACAAGCTATTCAATTTGAGCTTACAAGCATGCATAAAAGTTGTGAGTTAGACAGAGTTCGCTAGTCAAAATAATGTACGAATGTGTGAGATACGTTCTACTACGGTGCCGTATACCTACCACCGAATATTGAAGTTATTATATGGACACTTCGTCACTGCACCACAACAGATGCATCATGCTACTGACACGCCATTTTTTGCATCTCCCTCACTCTCTCGTGAAAAAAGCTCAGTTCTCTTCCATACGTTATCCAACAGAAACTAATAATCTAGCACTGATATTTGAAAGCTTTTTTAACCTTTTAAAAATATTTATACGATCGACTTTTCTACTGTATATCAACAATCACGATTGTTTATCTTCTCAGTGCGTGGATCAACCGACGACAAAACAAGGCTCACATGAAATTTTATCTATTTTCTTTTTTGTGTTTTCGTTTTCTTAGTTGTTTTTCTTTTTTTTTATGTAGATATAATAAGGCTGAGTATTAATGTCAACTATGCAGGAATAGAACATTACAACAGGTTTGCAAAAAATAAGAGAAAACTAAAATACGCAAATGAAGCCTCCAGTAACATCACAATTTCCTGCCACTATCAAAATCACTTTAGTTAGTAAGTCGCCACGCAACAGAGCAAAAAATAAATTGGTATTTTATAATTTTATCACTTTACGAAAACTAAATCAACTAACGGTGAGATAGATGTTTTATTAGTTTAGGCTCTACTTAACAGGTTCCAGCGTACACCTCGCGCATTTGCTTGCTGAACTTAAGTTAAAGTTGCCACCAGAGCACTGGTGGAGTGGTGGTAGTGGAAAATTTATGTGCGTTAAACTAGTGCTCTTAGAGAGAACTAGTTTAAAAAAGAAGCATCGTGAGGAAAGCGGCATGTTCTAGAACATAAAAATTCGAAAACATGTGACATATGCACGAAAGGACCCTCTAAGAGGCGCACTTTAATCTTTTCACTACACTGATTCTTTCACCGAGACGGTCATAGGCCCTTTCAGGGCCACCACACCTCAACCTGGTCACTGACCTAATACAGACCAAGAAAGAATCAGTGTGAAAGCAAGCAGTTAAAGTTAACTAGCTCACACCATTACAACGATTAGGTATTACAATGTAAATGGGGCCTCGGATTGGCCGGGCTTGTCGGAGCAGGGCCTGTCACGAAGACAAACGGGTTTGTGATGATGCGTCACGCTGATTGCTGCTGCGCGCACTGAAAGGGCGTAAGCGCACATTTCCGATCTTGCCCGACTAATGCTCTTAATAAACAGCAGTAGTATTGTTATAGGTAGTCCGGTTTCGCTACCATGGTCGTAATTGACAAAGAGCCTAAAAATCAGTCCGAAAAAAAACAAAAATAAACCAGTGATATTGTGTGAGCTCGCGACTTTGGGGATGTTTTATAATTGACTTTATTTCGTACTAACTTTATTTATATGACATATCAAGACCATATCGCATGCCGTTTGAATTGAACACGGCTTAGCACCGTTGTTCGAATCCAGGCCTTGGACCGGAGTGGTGGGTTATGGGTCAACCCCCTTCTTTTCCCCTTATGATTGATACTGTTAAGTTATGGGGCTAATTGGGGAGGCCTATATCCAGCAGTGGACTTCTACAGGCAGATAATATTTTTTAATTGAAAGCGACTGTACCTATCAATGAGAATGAATAACCAAGTTGTTCCATGGTCTACTGACAAACGTTGAGCAAGTGATAAACGACACACAAAAGAAATCTGTAAGTATTGATTTGCATCACACAGACATGGCACCAGGCCGTTGCTCAACTTGTTACTCAATAATACATGTACGTTAATTAGTACCTACTCGTAATTACCTAAATCATCTTACATCTAGGAACTAACTTTTAAGATAGGTTTACGAGTCGATAACCCTAATGTATTATTATGTTATGTAAAGTTATGAGAACTTTTTTGTTCTACCTTTACTCCTAAAAATTATACCTAATATATAACATACATTGGATCATAACATGGTTTTGGTTTTGCGCTTATTTTGGTTTTCCGACCTTGGACGGAACACGAAAAGTGAAATAGAATTCTTCCAAGTCACTTGGAGGAAAACCTCGTTTCACTTTTATCTGCATTTGAAAATTAAAGACGAATTTATATACTTGTACTTCAAGTCATTTTCTCATATCATTTATTAACGCAGTATAGGCTTTGATATCATTGTTATCGTCAACACGCGTATAATGTTTTATAGGCATACCTAGGTATAATCTTTCTGCTTTGTTAACCACTCAGCTAAACCAACAAGCAATATGTTTTTAGACTGGACTGAAAATCAATTGGCATAATATGTATGACACACTACACAAACACAACAACACAAATTCACGGCTAGGTTTGTACTCGTCACACATTGTCCGTTTGTACTCGTTCGTCTCGCTCTCGATAAGTTTTTTGCTAAAAATCAGTGTTTTTGCTTTTAAGCAAAATATTTCACTGAGCCAAAGCCTATTTGTCATGCTGTAACACACAAACTTACCTACTATAAGATAGGTATTTACTTTTTTTTAATTGCTCACATTTTGATTATTTTACCTACATAATGTATGTACTTTAGTTTAAAATTGTTTATCTTTATTAATTGTGAGTGTCTTTAGTACCAAATATTTTTTTTATCTATCTATCTATGACGGAGCATCTCTTGAGGACGGCTCTACCGTTCGAAAATTTGAAGGTACTTTTGTTTGAAAAAAAAAAATAACGAGTTTTACGAGTTTAATTTTGATATTTCGCTATTAATAATCATTGCGCTATATATGAGGCATAATTGTGTTAGTACTTTGGCAAGGATAATGAAAAATAGTCTAGGTAGGTAAAAACATACATAACCACGAGGACCAAGTCGCGAGCGGGACAGCTAGTAAATAATAATATATAGGTGTCTCGTATTATATTACAATAATCGCAAAAAGTGGGTACAGTTTAAGGTAGTAGGTACCTAAAACTGAAGGTTAACTTGACCAAGAATTTCGCTGCAGATTTTCACAATCTTAATTCTCAATGTCGATGCCCTAAATAAATAACTGGCCAAGTGCATGCCGCCGGACCAAAATTTTATTGTGTTCCATTGTCACTTGATGCATCAATTTGAAGTGTTTATGACAAGCAGTTTAGAAATGACAGAGAGGCACATTGTACACCACATTGACGAACAAAAGTATGCCATAGTATCTTCATAGTATGCAATACATAAATCAGATAAATTGTGACGTAAATATAAAGCACCCAACGTCACATACAAAGTCCTGACCCTACACTAAGATTCCCTGTGTACCCAGAACAAAATATATTTTTAGATCATGGAAACATTTGTCCCGTGATGGGAATTGATTCCGCACCCCTTTCGTCCCAGACGGGCATTCGCACACTACGCCACCGAGGGCGTCGCGAGGTCGTCGGTATTTCACTAATAGCTCAAGGATATTTGACTTGGAAACCTGAAATTCGTTTTACGTGCGGTAATAAGTTACCTTCCACTTAGTAATAGTAGTACTTATTTTTAAATAATTCGCAACATGTTACATTTTTTTATAAATACCTATTAGTTTTTTAGTTCTAACTATTCCCATAACGGACAGTGGTTTAGTGATAGGTAGTACCTACTCGTATAACTAATCTGAAAGCTCGAAAGGGTATTATGAATAACCACTGTGGCGCCGACCCAGCGCGCATTTCTTTTTATTTTACATTGAAGGGACAGCAAGGACAGTTTTTATTGTAGGTAGTGTTTTACAATAGTGTTCTGCCATCTTATTTTATCTGTTGTTAAATACAACATGTATTTTACGATGGTAAAATAAGTGATTTGGTTGATATTATTATGATGCGTTTTACAATCAACTAAAAATAAAAACCCAGGGTATAAAAGTACAGGTAGGACAAAGAAAATAGATGGATTGTGTGAAAGATAACATTGGTAGGAAGGGAGTGAGTGCTAAGATGCAGAGACAGCTGACAGCCAATCAAGGAAGAGTTACTTGTTGTGCCTAAGTGGTAAGAACAGGAAGTTGATGATAAATTTAAACAATGAGTGAAGTTCACTGAAATAAACTTCAAATTTGTCAGACTATTCTGTCAAACATAACCATATCTTCACCTTAAAACAATTAGGAATGCCTGATCTAAGTTATTAAACCTTCACCAGATCATAGAAGTATTGATTACTATCTTCTGCCCGCGGCTTCGCTCGCGTGGTACCTACTAAAATATATGCTATTTTAGACTATAATCTATCACTGTACCAAATTTCATCCAAATCCGTTCAGTCGTTTAGCCATGATTGAACCATACACATCCAAACATCCTCACAAACTTTCGCATTTACATATAATATTATAGTAGGATTCCCATGCATCATTCAAGTACCTACCGATTCAATGAAACCCCCAATTAAGGAGACCTACTCTACTGCAGATCTACTCTTAACATCCAAAATACAAAGTTTTGTTTTGGTTGTTGGCCTTATCTACTAAAAAATAAGGTCGCCTATAGCACAAAACTTGAGATATGACAAATAAGAATAGACCAGATGCTCCAATCAAATGCAGGTGATATCCAGGATATATGTTTAAACCCATCATTAACTTTATTGCTACAATCATTTCTTAACTATAATTTCATAGGTAACTACCCACTTGCATGTTCATTCATAACTTGTGTGATGACAACTGCAACATGCCTATGCGACAATCCTACTAATATTCTACTATCCTACTAATATTATAAATGCGAAAGTTTGTGAGGATGTTTGGGTGTTTGTTGTTCAATCACGCTGTAACGGCTCAAACGATTTCATTGGAACTTGGTTGGAATAGATAAAGTTCTGTACCTAGAAATGCATATAGGTTACTTTTTATGTCGGAACCACGCGAGCGACGCCGCGGGCAGACACTATATAGAGGTATCTAACTACAGATCCTAATGAAGAAAATTCTTATTAGACTTTCTCAATAGGTAATTAGTTAATAGGTAATAGATAGAATATATATAATGTAAAATGAGTGACTATGACTACGCTACAGGCAGGGGACAATGTGCAATACTGAGTTCTGGCTTAGAATTCAATAAAAAATCTGGATTCTGCTGTGTTCCTAAACAGTATAAAAAAGCCCCTTTCTTTTGAATATGACAAGGACGGTTATAATATAAGCGCTGTATAATTTATATTAGTTAGGTTAATGCAACTACAGAGTAAAATGCAATTGTCTACTCCACCTCATAAATGATTAGCACATGTGATTTGTGTAGTCAAGTGGATGATGGATGATGTATACCATGTTTTAATGGAATGTATCCGAAATGAAGGGTCTAGCTAGACGATTTTGATTTATTGACAGTTCTATTGGTTTCTGTTTATCTATCCTATCCCCATAGTGATGAAGCCAACATGATACTGGCCATGGTAAAGTGTGTTGTTTTGAAATGTAGGTAGGTAAATAGTGTTTTATTTTAAGTTTTTTAGTGTTATTTTTGGTTGCTCTATGGCGCTCATTAGCGCCAAGCGTACAAGCTCAACAATAAAGTTAAAAAAAGAGCACAGGTAAATTAGTCATTGATAGAACAGACAATGTAGACATTGATCAAATCAAAGACCCCTATTGGAAATTTTGAGACCCCTAGTACATAGTCAATTCATTTTACAGATAGTAAGATTACGAGAAACGGTTCGATGGAATCGTTGTCACTGGCAGCAGTCAACCAGTACATTCCTCAACCTTGGAGCATTCTCGAATTGGGTTCTCATCAACACGCGATGAGACGCGACGAGCGGAGCGTAAATGAGCGCATCACAACATAGCGGCAGAGTATCTGGTCACTATTTACATAAACTATCAGCTGAACGCAGTAGCTGGACTTCCTACGTCAACGCAAAATTACTTCTTTATTAACCCTAGACCAACATAAACTTACTTCTAATTACGAAGAAATAATATTTACATACAAAATCAATTAAAAATAACAAATTATCGATTACAGGACAGGAGCATACTTGACTACACATTAGGTACACACACATACAACACTTACCTTCGGATAACTCCAAGTCCAGTTCAGCCAGTTTGTCTCTAACATCATCCGGTAACTTCGAAACATCCACACTAAAGTCAGCCATTGTGAAAAACACTATACTCTCACACAAATTAAATAAAGTTTTTAACGACAACAATAATTCAAGAAATCATCATGACACATAGCCATCTTGAATTAGAAATACGAATCCGCTTGGTTCCCTGCTCCGCACGAAACTGACGGATAGGTCGGATAGAAAGAAAACTAGAAAAAAGTGTCAAACAAAGACGAACGAGAACCGAGGAACGAACGAGCGATTTCAACGAGAGAAATGGTTGCACAATTCCATCACCAGGTAGCGCACTTCGCATATGAGCTAGTGAGTAGTGTTCGTTCTCATCCGTCCATGAATATTAATTACATTCAGAGCATGTGATTGGGTATATTCATGAGTTAGCATCCTATTGATCTGTGGGCTCCGTAGACAGAGTATAACATAGACCGTTCTAGCGCGTTTGTATTTACACGTGCAAGACGTTCATTCAATAATCAATTTCGGGCTTTCGGCCGCAGCTGGGCCCACAAATCTATACAAAATTACTCTATGTCAAAAATCCAGGAATGAACAAAACAAATTGGGATTTCATACCGTACCGGGCTTTAGTAAAACTTTAGTAAACGAACCTACCATAATTAATCTTAATATGTATTGCCGACGCTATACGAGCTGGTTTTTATTTGATAACCGCAAATATAATGATGGTTTCTTGCTTGTCGTGTAAGCACCTTCGTCCACGGCGCGACTCAAAAGGAACGCGTCTGAAACTGTAGTCACTTATGAGTAGCCTGACTGCGATAGCACTAGTATTTCAATGCGCGTCCGTCCACGACGCTACTCAAAAGGAACGCGTTTGTAACTAGTCTCCTGGCGACTCGACATGCTGGTCGCCAGGCGACTGGTTTCGAGAAACTGTTGAAAAATGAACGAATAAAAAGTAATTATATGTGATTCTGACGTCTATGTGATCTGGAGAAGTAATAATTCCATGTCATCGCTCGAATTATCACTAGTCATGTAAATTATTTTCGTTTTCAAAACTTTGTTTACATAAAATCGTGTACTGAGTGACTGAGTTTCAGGAAATTCCAGTAGCGTCGTGGACGAGTCAGTTTCCAATCAGTCCGCAACTCTAGTTTCTAATGAGTTCCGTCACTTTTGCGTAGCGTCATGGACGAAGGGGCTAACTGATTATTTCTTGTTTATCCTGTATTAGGTCAGTAACAAGTTGAGATGTGGTGGCCCTGAAAAGGTGTTGTGGGAATTCCGTGGATGGAAAAGGCTAAAAACCGTTCGTCGTGGCACTTTTTGGGGGAGGCCTTAGTCTAGCAGTGGACTTCTGTAGGTTGATGATGATTTGGGATGATGAAGTAGTTATCTTACTGATTAATTTTTGGCGACCGACCAGTGACTTTAACCCAGCAATTCAATAATTGGGTATATTTGGGGAATCTGTAAAATAAAATCATTGATTGAGCATTATCAAAAAATAATTACGTAAGCATATTACGCAAAGATTGGACTGCGAGAACGACGAGAATGACACTAACAAAGTTTTTCGTTAATTACCATAGACAAGAAAGAGTTGGGCATCAACTGACAACATCCTGCCAAAGATTACGGAGCCGCTAAGCGTTCGCAGTTCGCTCGCTAGGTGTCTCTGCGCGCATTTCAATGTTCCGTCGTCAATCGTCTTTCTCATTCGCTCGCTCGCTGCCTAGTTTTTCTTTTTACTTTATATTCGGAATGTGGATACTTTAGTTGGCTGTAAAACTTTATTCTCGTAATGGCTGCCACGCTCAATGTGTAGCATAATGGTTATGTCATGTACGTAGAATTTCACGTCCGTATGTGGCGTTCGCAATCAACAAGTGTACGGGACGATGTTCACATGAAAGCTGTGTAATATCAATCTCCCTGGAACGTTTCCTCTTTCATGTTTCCTTTTTTGGTAATTAAGTTATGGACTCATCGTTTGTGTACTATAAGTAATAAAAACATTATCTATGCTGGGTGAAAAGTGCAAGGACTTTCCATATTGAGTGCCAAGTCGTCAGTCGACGGTCAAGATGACGGATAATAGGTCGTCTTCGGCGCTGTTCAAGCGCGCCGAACAGCTGAAGAGATGGGAGGAATCGGACACGAACAAGCAGAGCCCGGCCCCGAAGCGCGCGTCCAGGATCCAGTTCTCGTCAGGGATCGTGTTCCTGGCAGCGTGCACTTCCGGAGACAAGGAGGAGGTGCAGCGCCTGTTGAAGATGGGCGCGGATATCAACACCGCCAATGTGGACGGCCTGACTGCTCTGCACCAGGTTAGTGCCTAACACCCGACAATCCAACATAACATGCTAAACTAACAGTCTGGAGTAAATCTCTTGTGTATGATAAGTTTTTGGTGCCTCTGACATAGCATAAATTATTATGGATTACATTGAAGATAAACAATCAGTCGTTGCTGCACAGAGCCTTTGGTAATGCTTGGTCAAAGTAACGCAATGTAAACAAATTGTGTCAAAATGTAATCACACTCTCAATTTCTTCTATGATGAAATCACGTTGTAGTGCTATTTCTAGTAGGTATTTGGATGCCATTATAATAATAAAATGATATTCATTCATTTGCTTGATATAGATAAATGGCTAGATTAATCACTTTGGCGGCAACTACTACAAATCAACAAAAAACTTAGCCAATGTATGTATTTAACTACCTACCTATGGGCAAAGTCTTCAGCTTCTTGAGTTCTGACGACCTTGATCTTGAGCTTACTCAGGGTAAACTACAAAACCACTCTTTATTCATTACATGTCACACTCTTCATATCCATACCACCTATAACCTATACTTAAATAAACTACACTTAAATAGGCTTGGCACAACACATACTCTTCTGCCATGTCCCTCTGTCAGTAATCATCTCAGAACTTGCTTATCATTTATAACAATTATTCAATTTTATTATTTTAACATTGTCTGTTATAATTGGACTTTCGTAAAGAAAATCACTTCTGCTATAGCGATGGCTTGTATTCCAGAAATTCCTTAATTAAATTGATTCTAGACTCGAGCATAGTTTAGATAATTAAAAAAAAGGCAAATACCTCTTCGCCTACTTGTGTTGCAATTTACTTGTGTACACTTGTTGACATTTTTCATCGAAAAAATTATTAGAAAATTAAGTGCCTAATCTATATTGACAGACCTATAGACATCTTGCTGTATTTGATAGCCTCTGAATGCACTATGATCATGCGCATGCATGAAAAATGTGATTAGAGTAGATGAAAAAAAAGAGGTAGTAGTAAATTTGTAGTAAGTGGAAAACCACAGTCTACTTACGGAAAACAGTGTGATTTTATCTAGATATGCATGTACTCTAATTGGTTACATCAAGGATAATATAGGAGAAAGCTTTGGTATCATCCAGTTTCCAATGACAATTGAAATTCCAAATGACATGCTTCAATAATGGTGGCCAGTCTTGTGATAGTGACCAAAGATAGTGTTGTTTTGAAGATTAGAGTCTTTCAATACAAAGTTATGTACTTGTTTGTGGCAACCATGTGATATTTATTGGGAGGGAGGAATGGTTATATACAAGAAGGTGAAAAAATGTGTGTAATACTAAAACTCAGTTTAACATGACTTATTTCTTTTCCTAGTTATTCCTAGTAGGTATAACGATCTTCCATTGACCCATTTCATGGTGAACTTTTAAACATAAACATAGTGCTCATGAGTTGCCTACTTTTTACCAGCAACATATTCAACTGTAGCTCAACAAAAGTTTACTTTGAATAACTGACTTGCTACTCTATAAGTCTTTGAGACTTGACATTTAGAGAGTGACCTATATTCAGTCTGGATGTGCACTAACAAAGTAAATCCCAAAATTCATCCCCTGGAGTGTGATAAGGGTTTAAAACATTTTAATAAAACAATCTTTTTTCCTGCATTAGTAAACTTAAAATTGGGACTTGTTATCAGTTTGAAGAAGCTGCTGGACATATACCTTCTTTAAAGACCGCCACGGCGCTGGTCTTGAGCCTTAACCATCCACCGACTTCCAACTACCATAACAACAGTTCATCGGGTCTTATACTTAAAATTGAGATTAATAGATACTCTTCAAAGCAAATTAAATAAGATTGGCATGTTGGTTTCTGAAAATCGCCAAAAGGTTGTCAAAATCTTTATGAGAGATTCTTCTATGAATCTCAGTGTCTGTGAATGTGTCTTATTCTAAGATAGGTAGATCAAATCTTGGTTTATTTTATACGGTTTACAATTAACGCTGTAAACAGCCAATAAAATTTTGCAGAAATATAATACCTTGTTTTCTAATCCAATTCCTGTTTCATACAAAATTGATTTCTAAACTGGACTTCCGCGATTCGCACTTTCGGCTAGAATGCGGCACAGTATCACGTGCGTCGGGAGTAAGCACTCGGAATAACTTTCGATTGTTTCTGTCTTGTGGCGAACGTCACCCGGACGGAATTAGACTCTGACACTGTCCGCCGGCTCATGACGCCGGCACATTGCTGCTTTCCTATGCGCCTCTATGATGAATGCTCCACAGAATTCGCTATGGACGACTTAACATTATCCCGTTGTGTTCTTAGCTGACTACATGCGCTGCTCGTGTTAAACTTCCTATTAAAAAATGGCTGTTTTTCTCTGATTGAATGAGCGCGTATTCTGATAAACGACGAAAGCCACTCACGTGTCTACACTATAATATAGGTATTATAAACAGGTTGTTTGTTTGTTTGTATGTAGGGTGGTAATCTCTGGAAATACTAAACGATTCTAAAAAATCTTTCGCTAAAGATTTTTTAGAATCGGTAAGTATTTCCAGTAATTAAGTATTCGAAGGCTTTATTTTATTTTGAATAAAATAACTTTTCATGCCGTAAATTCAATATTTGTAAATCGAATCGGAAAAATTGCCGCTTGCCATTAGGTCCTAAGTAGTTAACCGTTTTCTAACTAACTGCGAACTAATTTAGTCCGTAGCTTTACCACATAATAATTTATAGTATTTACCGAGGTTTTAGAGTTAATCTTTAGAAGAAAATCCTTTTTGAAATAAAGACGGTCTAGTAAGAGTATATATAGCTCGTGCCCTGAGGCTACTGAGAGTCAAGGTAGGAACGTACTTGAACACGCAGACGAAGTTGCATGAGGGTCAGCTTGTGTTTTATAAAGTCATTGATGACAGAAGGGCTATCGACCGACTCGATCCTCGAGATTTGGTGAAGCGATCAGACAGTTGCCTACAGTAGTAACCTACAGTATATTAGTAACGAAGCTTAATTGAAGCAATTAATATGACCCTACTTGCGTATTAAGTTGGATGGAAGATATCTCGCCAACCTGTCATTTAAGAAATCTACAAGATTGCAATGCGACGATTATGGTTGTTGACAACTTGCTGAACAGATTATCTGTCTGAATTATTTTCAGCTACTTTCCTTTTGTCATTGTACTAAGTTGCCTTTAGTTGGAGAAATTATAACTGCACTAGTTTGGGCCTTGCACGCGGCTACTTTGCGCTTGCTACCATCTTGCTAGTTTCATTGAAATCAGCTGAGCCTTTACGGGCGGCGACACAAACTTTCGCATTTATAAGTGTGATATTAGTGGCATGTATGAATGTCGGTACCTATGTAAGCTCTTATTATAGAAAAGGTCTTATTCTACACCCAATTAACAATTAAGTTTATTCTTCGTCTTTTATACTTACGTCTTATATACGGCAATTCTTAATATTTCATTGAAAAAACATTGTAAAAATCTGCTGTTTAGGGGCCAAATCAGTGCAAACTCAATATTCAGGTTTTAGGTAGCAATCTTGACGTAGAACTTTTCGTAGGTAGAGACTGAAGATCGGCCTCCCAACAGATTTCCAGAGCGACTTCCTATCATGTGAGAGGAATTTGCCCATACTCACCACGCTGGGCACGCGAGCGTACCTAGTTAGAGCCATCGTAGTTATAATAGAGGACGCTGCTACCCATCCCCTAACTTTTTTCCCTTAGTCGCCTTTACGACATCCACGGGTAGCAGATATGGAGGGGCCTGTTCTTCGGCCGGGGCCACCACGGCAACGGCACTTTTATGATTACATATAATAAAACACCCATAATAATAACATCCTACAATCACATACATAGTCCTGACCCCACACTAGGATTCCCAGTGTCGTTACTTAAATAGTTCAATATTTTAAACTCGATTGCATTTAATTGGGAGTCGATAAATTCTTCAGTTGTACGCGACGCATCGGGCAATTCGTCATTATGTCGTATTGATAAGAAACAGTGTCTCAAGTCTCAACATACGTAGCCGCAGTCAAATTGCATTACATGGATCAAATAGCCGGATCACAGCGATCTGTTTAATGCATTTCAATCGATTTTATTACATAACTAGCTTCTGCTCGCGGCATCGCTCGCGTGGTACCTGCGAACATAAAAAGTAGTCTATGTGCTATTCGAATATCTTTCTCTGTGCCAAATTTCATCCAGATCCGTTCAGCCGTTCTGGCGTGATTGAGTAACATACGTCCATCCAAACTTTCGCATTTATGTAGTAATATAACGCGACTCAAGAGTCACCTTCACAGAATATTCTAATATTCTTGACAAGGCTTATTCAAATTGCCAATTGAATACCTACTATTTTATAAAGAGCACTGGTGTTGTGACCCCTTCGATCCAAAAGTCGTGGGTTCAAAGTCCGATCGTTCACCAATGGATTTTTCTAGGAACGTCTATTTGCGCTATAGGTACTAGTGTTTTCAAACGGTGAAGGAAACATCGAATCCGGTTTTTCCTAGACATAACAATCCGAAGATATGTGACATGTGCTCGAAAGGCTACGTACGTGGCGCAGTGCAATCCTTTCATCGCACTGGTTCGTTCACCAACGGCTATTGGTTCTTTTCAATGCCATCATACCTCAATAATGGTCACTGACCTAATTGCAAGATGACCAAGAAAGAACAAGTGACACGACAAGCAATAAATCATTCTACAAGGTGATTCATACCTAAATGTATGTTGTCACGACAGTGGCTTATTCTACTTACACCCAATTGGCAATAAAGTTTGTTCAATGAGTTTTGGAAATTAAACATTTTGCATTGAAAAAACTCCGTTCAAACTCAATTGTTGAGCTGTTTTAGGTAGTAAACTTGATGTCAAACTTCTCGCACCTTTATTAACTTATACCTACTTTTAAAGATGGTAAAAAACAAAAACAGTTAATTTGGAAAACATCGGGTCAAATATTTTTTATATTTCCTCTAATATTCTTTCTTTTTGTAACAAATAGCCCCTTTCGGGATGGCATAAATATTATGAATCAGCTTGTATGAGCATGCGACGTGCCCCTGCATTATATATTTTTTATTGATTCATTTATTCAAGCCTTGCAGTCAAGTGCACACTAGTTCAATATCGATGCCAAGGAAGTTCAACGCAACCTTCGAACGTGCTACAAAAATACTGATAGTTTTCAAAGAAAACATTGACAATAGAACTCGAGCGCGTTTGTAAACATGATTGTCCGTTTCGCGGATCTATTAAGGTTATTCATTCGTTGTGTTTATAACTAGCTTCCGCTCGCGGCTTCGCTCGTGTGGTACCTATGACGATAAAAAGCCTTTATGCTATTCCAGACTATAATCTATCTCTGTGCCGTATTTCATAGAAATCCGTTCGGCCGTTTGGGCGTGATTGAGCCACAAACATCCTCACAAACTTTCACATATATAATATAACTTAGTAGGTAGAATAGTGGGATTAGAGGAAATCCGCGCGACTTCATTTGCGTGAAATCTATTTTTATTATGATCGTTAATTAGTTACACTGATTAGCAGTGATACCTATCCAGGTACAGTTAGACTGTCACCAGCTGGCAGCTCTAAGATGCCTATATCATCATCATTTTTTGAATGTTGGCCTATATCGTTTGTTGAATGATGACCAAGATATCTTTGCGTTTTCGTTGCGCCACAGCTGCGACTTCGCGTCAGTCGCCGCTACAACCCGTGACTTCATGTCATAGTATCGATTTTTCGACGCTGCGATTCCGCGACAGTATTTTAGCGGTTTTGCCGACAGCAACGACGCTGCGATTCCGATGTGTTATTTGCGATTCCAGTCCAAACATCGCCTGAGATAGGGATAAGTTGCACTTAAAACGATTGACAAATTAGGATTAGCCTTACCTTGATGTTTATTACCTGTACAGTAGGGAACTGTCTAGAAAATAAGATTTAAAGAAATTTATTCTCAAAAAGATTACAATCACTTACATGAGCATAATTATTTAGCTTATAGTAATTAATGATCATAGTAGTATCGCGTACGCATATATTATTATAAATGTAGGGTAGGTAAACAGTAGGTAGGTAAAATGTTAAAATACCAACTAAGCTGGGACGTTACATTAAAATTAAGCTTTTACTTCTCAATATTTCAATTTTCATTTCATCCTGCCCCTTTGCTTGATTGAATAGCCAAAACCTAGTTCTGACTTTCAGTCCTTCCTGTCGAAGTATAATTTGAATTAGCCCATAGAATTCTGTTCATCATCATCAATTCAGCAGTGAACTTCTGAAAATTGCCTCTTAGAATTTGTGGGGTATGCACAATATATTGGTATAAACAACTGGGACACAAGATCACTCGTTTGGTGATTGACCTCAAAGATATTTGAGTGACGTCGAAACGATTAGTGCCGTGAGTCGAGTGATCTGATATAATAAACTGCACGACAATCACAAACAAACAAGAATCTATTCTGGCTCGACTTGGAAAAAATCTAGTGGAGCAATATAAAACACATCATACCGAATCCTATAAACTTAGAAGCGGTTTGCTTTCAACCCGATTTGCGTTCGTACTCCGTTGAGATTGCATCACGGCTCCGATGACGCATAGGAACTCGATACGGGCACCCGTGGCGTGGCCGCACGCATGAAATGTAACAGTAGACGCAAATGCGTTCTCTATTGTTATCAACAAATAAAGTATCGTGTATTATAACCGTCCTTGTAAGTTCACATAAAAATAATTAGTAGGTAGGCACATTGGTACTTAACCAATTCTATTTTTAGTGTGTGGAACTAACTTTGGAAAAGGTGAACATATTAACTCCGCAGTTACGATAATTATCTAGAAGATCTGAAAATACGTATGTAGGTATGTATATACTTGTTTTGATCATGTTTAACTTCAAATTCATTTTTGCGCTTTTCGTTCTTTTTTTTCGTTTAAATTATTCTTTTTTTTTATTTCCTAGTTTGTCGTCTACTTTACTGTTTTTTTTTCTGTATAATTTAATTATAACTATCTGTGGAAACTTTTAATTTGCCCTCGGCATACATGTTCTTTAGTAGGGTTCATGTATTTTTTCTGTCACATATTCCTTAAACTAGCTGTAAGTTTACCAAAAAAGCAAAAAAAAAAAGAAAATGTAAATACAGTAGCGTCCGCCGCACTGGCGCCGTCGCTGCTTCACTTACGTTGCATATTCTAGTCTCATGCATATCGGTTCAGTCGTAAATTCTTAATGGAACCGCAAACATCCCTACAAACTAGTATTACATTCGATGACGATGTCTTATTTCATTATACTTAATATGTAAACATAAACACCCAACGGTCAAAGTCATGAACGCACTAATACACACAAAAAATACAGCCGACTTGAGAACCTCCTCCTTTTTGAAGTCGCTTAAAAATAAACAATTATTTTCTGTTTTTAACCGACTTCCAAAAGGAGGAGGTTCTCAAGTCGGCTGTATTTTTTTTTGTGAGTGTGTTACTCGATATCTCCGCCAATAGTAACCCGATTTTGATGATTCTTTCGCTGGTGTATAGAGTATGATCCCGGGGTGGTCCCATTTTAATTTAATTCCTGAGTGATACTTGTCCCGTAAAACTTAAAAAAAAAACGTTATCTTCTCTTGAAATCACCACTTGCCGATTTTTTTTTTGTCGACTGTTGTATAGTATGGTTATCGCCGCGACTTTGTTCGGTTGCTGCTATTTTTACATAAACTTTAAACTAAGGGGTTGTGTGTCGGGAATTTATTTCTGTGTTGTAACGTATGGGACGTTACAACAGGAAGCTACCCTGCAAATTTCATACTCTTAGTAGGCTCTGCGTTGATTTTCAAAGAGAATAAAACCACTACGTTTGATTGTCAGTCAGTCAGTCAGTACCGTAAGAGTTATTATTGATGATGAATGGATGTCATAGTTACTTTTATTTTTTATTCGAAAGTGTAGGTGGCCAATGTCTTCCTCAGTAGGTAAGCAAAACGCAACGAGGTTGATAACAAAAAAAAGAGGTTGATATTAATCTTGTAAATATTCAGGAATTTGAAGTCGGTTTTTAGTTTTTGTAAAAAATATCTTATTAACGTTCTTACTTTGAAAAAATGAACAACGAAGAAACAACTCAATGCGGAACAAACTTTAACCTAAACGTATTTTGTACATCTAACTCTGCAATATTTTATTTCTCTAGGTACTTAAATCAGCTAGGTACCTAACCCAGTGTATTGCTATCCGGATTTATGTCTCTACTAATGTCTCTAAGCTTTAGTTTTAGCTTCGTCCCGCGCCAAGATAGAGCGGAGCCTCAGTGCCAGCCAGTGCTAATGAAAGCATCCGTGCTTTTCTGTAATAAGGCGTTTTGTTGCTTTGCCTTCTTCAAAAGTGTACAACGGAACCGTTGATCACTAGAGATGTTTGAAGCTTATTCTTAGGTTTGCTGTCGATGGATGAAATCTTTATTAATTGCAATGTCATTATTTTCTTGCTAGGAAATACGGAAGCCTAGGCTGTGTCGGTCGGAACATTCTATTAAAGGATTTTGAATAGTGATATTGTTGGTCGTTTTCTGGCTGTTAATCTTAAATTGCGAGATTTACGATTCGTTCTCTGTTGCCGGGTTGGCAGTCGCCTCGACGCCGCGCGGGCCGTCCGCGTCCGTCCATCGTGACGAGCCGGTGCCGCACCGGCCTATAATATATTAACCAAGCGCCTGCCCCTGCGCCAACGACAGCTAAATATGACAGTAGACCGATTCCCTATGAATCCAATGTTTATAATACTCCGTGCCAGATGTTCATAGAATTAACACAATCAACTTCATGATCTCAGAAGATCTTAGGTAGGCAATTGGTCTAGGAGTTAAACGTCACAAAAACCGGTTTTTCTCTAGTTTAATCGCTTCGATCTAGATCGATTAATAATTAATGAGTCCAACATCCCATTAGTTCCTCAAAAAAAGTTGGACGTAAATAATAATCGGTTGTCAATAAATCTGTCTCTCATAATGAACATAAGTTTGGTTTGATTTACAACATGTTATAACTGACTAAACGGTAACTGTAAAACAGTTCGACACAGATTTAAATATATAGCAACCTTGCGTTTAAAAATAAAAGATTGTGTTAAATGTTCGCAGAGGACGAATGGATATGAAACGGAAACATAGTATGTAGCGTGGAGATTTCACACTACGTCAATAGACTTGATATTACGTGTAAAGTAAGGTGAACGAAAGGAGATTGACGAAACAGGTGTATTAGGTGAGTGTGAATGGCGTTGGAAGGGGAAAACCTCGGCGTACGTTGAGTGACCAAATCGGTGACGTTTTGGTAAAAGGCTACGTCGAGAGTACCCTATGCAGACCAGCATGCATGAGGAATGCGGTGAGAGTGAAAAAAGGCAAAAGAGATATGGCAGGATCGTAGCAAGTGGAAAGCCGTGGTCTCTGGGAAACAGGCGTGATTTTATGTACCTATGTTACGTGGTGGTAGCATTGTACGAAACAAACTTCAAGATATGCTAGTGACGGCCATGGAGGTTAAAGGTATAAAAAAAAATGCTAACCCTATAACGTATGGCTCATCATCATCATCATCGTAGATGTCGACGTCTGGGCATAGGCCTCCCCAAAGAGTCGAACGGTCTTGAGCCTGACCCATACACCGACTTTCCGCAACTTTAACGTCGTCGATCCATTGGGGGTCATCTCTTGCAAACTTATGGCTAAAATAAATCATTCAAGTGCATGTATGCCTTGGTGTAATCTCTACTTATATTTATCTGGTAGTTTAGTGCGGCTTACTGCGAAGGAATATGGTTGCACAATAAAGAGAAGCGCATGCTTCTGCGTAAAGCTTGGCATTTGTAATATAAAATCACGTGACGAACCTTCAGGTAATGATTATAGTCATTGCGCTGCGAATGGCCGATAATCCGCTTATTGCCTGTTACAATGACATGCTTCGCCAAAATGTTTTGCTTTATCGGGATATTCACTCCTAAGGGCTTCATTTTACACATCGATCTAAATATTACTCCTGTATATATATTTTTTTAGTTATCATGAAACCATCGTGATGAAACCGACAGAATCTAAAAATTCGAAGACATGTGAAACGTGAACGAAAGGAGCCTCTAAGAGGCGCACTTTATAAATACAAGCAAAAATAGTCTTAACTTGCAAATGATAATCAACCTTAGGGTAGTAAACCAATTTTTTGGCCAGCCGTACAAATAGCTTCATAATGATGAACGTTTTTTGACAATTCGAAAATTCACGCAAGTGGTTGAATATTGGTGTCCTATATCGAACACGATTCGGGCGTGTACTCACGGCGTGCACGCATTCATCTCTGTTTACATCATCGTAACCGCGCCGCACAGATCATTTTATCGATTGCTATACATTTTTACATTTATGTACCGCATCTGGCGTGTGTGCTTGCCCTATTTATAAAGTGCGGTTAGTTACCTTAGATCAGATAAGTATAACGCTATATGACAGGAGCACCTTCGAAAGTAAGGAAAATATCTAATATACGTACATACATTCATTGATGAGTAACGTAACAGACGTGATCCGTCCATAATCTCAGTCGCACCACATCAGAGACCCGAGTCCGAGTTACTACGGTGACAAATGCCGTGAGATATATAGCCCACCGCTTTGTATGGTGTCATGAAGCGCCCCTACAAAAACCCTCAAGCTATTAAGTTTTCGCGTCTCTCGGTGACATGTGAGTAACTTACAAACATTACGGACTTGGGCCTCAGTTGGCCAAATGTTGTGTCAGTTCATATTTGTTTACCAGATATTATTGTGTGCGGGACAGTTTGTTAAAACTTAAGCGCTTCGGCTTGATAATATCACAGCGACCGAACGACAGGCGCGTCTGCTGCTAGTCTGGGACGTTTGTAACCATTTGGCACGATTTCGCTGTGACATTATGCTATTCCGTTACACTTTATGACCAAATTAATTGAAAAAGTTTTGTTGACTCTCAGAAAGCTTCGATTAATTACATTAATTGGCCAACGATACTACAATTTGAAGAAAACATCTTGCCCCGGGCATTTTGAGAACGTTTAGGTTTGTTGGCCTTGGATTGAAATCAGATCGAATCCTATCCTATTTGTTCTTCTTCTTTAGTTATGCTTTAACATTTAGAATGATAATGTGACTTTGTAATACAGTTTCGAAACTCTTACTCGTGGTATGTTTATTTGAGTCTTGTACATAATGAGGGCAAAATTTGCCTTATTTATGGAACTTCATCATCATCATTCCAGCATTTGGATGTCCACTGCTGAACATCGGCCTCCCCTACAGATTTCATTTGAGGCCATGGGACATGGGGACTTGGGGCCACCACGGCCATTATTCTGTAGTAAATAATTGCTATATATGTTTCTGCCGTCAGCTCGAGTTGGTTATAATTTTGGCAACGTTTGATTGCGGATGCGTTTTGTGTAGCTCTACATATCAGTTTAAGTATTTATAGCGCGATAGTCATCTCGTTAGTTAGTTCAGGAAATTAGGCCGATGACTTGTTCACGTCATTTCTTTAGGTTAAGACGGTATTTTGCCATTGAATCTCTTTGTATCTCCATTTATTTTGTTTGGTACTCGATTTAATGCAATATTTGATCCCGCTGCAAGAAATCCCATCTCTAAATTCTAAATGATTACGACCATTAGAAGGAACATGATGATATTGAGGATTACTTGATTCTAGCTTAAGCATAAATAATTAAAAATACAGTTTTGCTCGTTTGTCGGATTTTATTCCGGGACTGTGTATGGCCTGGTCACTGCCACTTCAACTTGCTAATTCTGAGAGGTATCCTTGATTCTTCTACGGATTTCATCACGTTGGTAGCAGAGGTGAGTAGATACGAATACTATGGTTCTCTGATTTAATATTTTCGTTTTGCTTATACTAGTCTTGATTTAAATTTCGGTGCTGTCATTAACCGATCTAAGTATTCCGTAAGTATGATGTATACCTACCTACTGAGTGATACATCATCTAGTACCGCGTTATTTTCTTATTGGTAGGGAATCCATTGATTTCGAGGTCATGTCAGAAGTAGACAATCATACAGATTATGTATGCGTGAGCGCATATATTGTTACGGTCATAAGTGATATAATGATAATCATGGTACTGGACGACACTAACCTAGTTTTTGTAAATCGTTTATTACGACGATTTAAAACAGCCGATAATATTTTAGATAATACAACATGATCCGTAATTAGTATTCTAGTACCCGAAAGGGGCTTATTATGAAAAAAATTTTAGCCAATTATTTGCCAATTGGGTGTAGAAGGTATAGTATACAAACTATTAATCACTTTGTATGTAGTATACTTCTTTCTCATCTAGGTGCTATGCTAAAACAAATACTCATGTGGAAAAGTGTATATTTACGAAGAGTAAAATACCAAAAGGATTATTTATGTACTTTCATACGAATTGGGAGTAAATCTTGTCATGCGATGATTCAGTTTCTATATTTAATTAAATGAGAGTATACAAACTTGTGACAGTGAACGCCTTTCGAGGTGATGTCAGTGATGCTGAATACACTCTTCATAAGCCCAGTTTTGATAAATAGATTCATCATATTAGTATTATAAATGCGAATGTTTGTCCGGATTTTGGATATTGCTCGTGGTTTTGATTATAGATTCATCCTACTAATATTATTAATGCGAGAGTTTGTTAGGATTTTGGATGTTGCTCTTTCAATCACGCTGTTGCGGCTCAACTGGTTTCGATGAAACTATTGGTAGAGTTCTTTACCCAATATAGCATATAGGCTACTTTCCATCAAGGTACCACGTGAGCAAAGCCGCGGGCATAATGCAGCAGGGTTATTCTAGCTCGTTACAAGTACCTACTCGCGAAGGCAGGAAACTTTTGGGTCATTTTTTATAATACATGTTTCTATTTCAGTGGTTTTGTGTAATTCAACTGGCATTTTCACCGAGATATCCATCATTTATACTGAATTCATCAAGCGAACTCTGCCTACCTTCGTAGTTATGGTTTGTTCCCACCAGTCAGTTCAACCGCAGGACAAGTGAGAATAAAAAGTACCTACCACTTATCCTACTAAATCTCAAAAAATAGAACTAGTTTTTATTCCTGAATCTCATCATCGTTGCTTTTCGTCGGCACATGTTTTTCTATTCTACTCACATCTATCAGATGTCATATCAGTAATCACTCCTTTCTTACTCATGTCGCCTTTCACTCGATTCATCCATCTTTTCTGTGGTCTAACAATTCCCTTCACATTCATATATCATCGATTCTTATTTTATCATCCACATAATGTTTGTAACAAATTCATTTTATGAATTTAGGTAATTCCGTACTGTCTGCAATTATCGAACTTATTACAAAGGGAAAAAGTCCTTTTATCAAAATCGATGCCGCCTCTTGGTGTGTCACCTTTATTGCCACTATACTACAGCTATCGATGTGAAATTGTTGCTCTATGTTTTCCATGACAAAAAGGATGACATGTGCCTTTTCCCATGATGAAGTTGTTTAGTTACCTCGATCGATATCGTGACATCTAATGCCCTTGGGAGCTGTTTGGGGCCTTATAATTGCAGCCGTGCGTCGCCGAACATGCCTACGTAATCAATAAAAATTGGCAATAAAAGCTCAGTTGAGTCAGTCACAAGTAATTCCCTCGAAAATTAGTTAATGTTCTCTACTTATCTCAATCCGTTTAAGAATTTTCTAATGTAGAGGTCTAAACAACTATAAGTCTGCATAAAACTGTCTCTTAAAAGTATGATTCCATTGATAAGCACGACGACAGTGCTCAGCCTATAATTGAACAGGAACACGAAATTTGAAGAGTCAGTTTTAACTTGAATAATGGGCCGGCTGCGTCCTTCAAGAAGCACTCCGAACGATCTTGAACTGGCGTCTGTCAACCGCCCGAGCAACCTTCACCAGGTTATTTGTGAAATGTGGACTTAATTCTAGTTGATATATTGTTCCTGTGGGCATCATTTACATGTCTTTATGGTTCAGGGAATTATACTTCTTTGCATGAAATAACAACAACTTTAGATATCACATTGAATAGTGGAAAATAATGCGATGTCAAACCGTGATCGGTAAACAAGCGGGTAATTTTTACATAATGAAATGTCGTAATTGCATGTCATTTGTGCTTCCACGACGCTAATAGCGGTCGCATCCGGAGTTCCCTGATAACCCTGATACGGTTGTTTGGTCCATTGTCCGTTTTACCTACCGTCGCCGCGTCGGCTGGCGTGATAAGTTCTCACGCACATTTTTTAAATTTACTCTTAGGATAATTTTGCGTCTACTATATTATTTAGCTGTATACTGCATTCGATCGCTGTATCAAAATCGCGCGTTTCATCGAGCATCCGAAAAGCGACTCATTGCTTATCGCTGATGCTAAAAGTATCGTGTTAGCGATGGCCGTTAGTCATAATTCTTAGGTCAGTGACCAGCTGTAGTATGATGGCCCTAGAAAGAACCTTACGTAGGATCTTTCTAAGCATTGTAAACAGGTGTGATGAAAAGATTTAGTCTTCCCTAATGTGTTCCCAAAAATATTTTACTAGACTCGTGTTTCTGCGAAATTCTTGCTTGAACAATGAATGCCACTCTTTGTTTTGGGGACTAATTATGGTGCAGCTTAAAACTAATTCCATTGTATGAGACTCGGGACTTCCGCAAAACATTATGCAGTAAATACTAGGTTTCCATCTATTCTATGAACTTGTATGATTCAAAACTCGTTCAAACATAATATCTACGGACCGAAATGAGGTCATGTTTGCCCTCGCGATTCAGGTTGAGAGATAGTAACTTAGGACGAGCACCGACCGACGCGAAAACCAGACAATATTATATCGGTGATATTATAATGCGTCGAACTTGGCGCGTCAGGCTTCATGCATCGCAAATGCGTTGCAGAGTTGGAAACTGAGATAGGATTTTGCTATTTCGAGCGATTGTTTGGTGGAAATAGCTCTCTTACAAATTACTGTTTGTTTAGCATGTTCCTGTATGGGCCTACATTATGACTGTACTGTACATACTTAAATTATATTTTAACCCCTTTTTCATAATAATTCACTAACTTTATCGGCTCGGTAAAAGCTAAGCTCGTGCTCTGTTTTGTATTTTGCGCCTATTCTGATTCATGAATATTTTGCGTTTTTGGGTAAATATTTTACAAAATACAAAAGTAACAGTTTATCTATCTAAAGACCGTTAGAGACGATCTATAGATAGCTCAATTGATCCAGATTACTACCAGTCGGTAGCGTCCCAAAGATGCTGGCGGAAATGCCACGTCGGATGGCAATGCTAATCCGTTGGGCCAAATAGGAGCCAGTTCGGGTCACGCGTGCGTTTTAATTATCTTTCTGTAAATAAAGTTTACCTATTTTTGAAGATATTGAACTATATTGTTAAATTAAAAAGAACTGCACATGTTGCGATAGATATTGCGTTTGCGAAGTTACATAATGTTTATACGTTTTCAGGGAATTCATTGGCTCCAGCGAATGTGATGATTCACGCGACTGTCAGTCACTCACAAGTATGTCTCTACGCAGACTCGATTTTGTTATCGCCTAATGTTACATATCAACGGATACTTTTCACTATTGGTATTCATCCGCTCCGTAACATCTGAACGGGTTTTCATAAAATTTGGTATGCTACTTTACAAGCGAAGCCGCGGGCGGTTCCCAGTAAACAATAGATTACCTTATAAAAAATTGTCTTTATTTCGTTCTGAAAAAACTAGATGTCGATGTCGCCTCAAGAAAATTATATTGAATTCCGTAACTAATTGCTTATTGCGCTTTGGGTTAACTAACACTTGGCGAAATAATATGTAATGGGTGTGACCCTTACTAAATTAAAAGTAGGGTAATTATTTGAGTATTTAAACATGAGTGAATATTCATTTTCACAAAAAACGGGATATTTACCATGATTATTAATTAATTAGTAGACAGATTGACCTATATTTATGACAGACTCGTCTGCCAATGACATTAGTATCAACCCACAAAGACTTCAGTTTACTCCGTGATGACGAATGAAACTGTGCCTAAATATCGGGGAACAAACTACCCGTTTTTAGTGAAAATTATGTTCATAAACATGATAGTTTCAAAAATTATGAGATAATTTGTCGGCGTACCCGATGTTCTCTGCCACTACGGAAGTCATCAATAGTTATATTTTTCAAGAATGAAACGGGGCTTAAGATTTTTACCTCAAGGCGGAATGGCGTGTCGGGCAGCGCTGGTGGACACGCGCCAACGCCAACGGTCATGGCACTGACCCTGCAGTTCTATGTTGCACAATACACTAATGCACTGTTGTTCTAACGCTTTGGCTATCTGGTTTTGTTGAAACCTTTTCATTGATAGTGTCTAAACTATCGTGTCGGAGGAGTAATAGGTTAGCGTGGTATGGGCATGTCATTAGGTGGGAAGAATGTCATGTGACGAGAGGAGTGTTAGATATGAATGTGGACGGATGTAGAAGTAGAGATAGGGCAAATAAAAGATGAATGGACTGTGGATGATATGGTATATTGGTAAGAAAGGAGTGAGAGCTGAGATGAGGCAAATGGAAGAAGAATACATGATGTGCCGACCCCGCATGATTAGGGCAGGAAGATGATGATGACAGTGTCTAAACTAACCAAAATCATTAGATGATAATTCTACCCAGAGATAATCTATTTAAATGGCAATTTCTCGTTTTCATAAATTCAGTAAGTAAAATTTAATGATATAAAGAACTTATTAAATAAATTACCTGCCTATAATTACGGCTTCCGTAATTAATATACTATCCCGGAAGGGACTTATCCTAATAAATAATAGCGAAATAAAAATAAAAAATTTCAGTATTAGCTGATTTTTTCTTGAATTTTATTTTATAAAATCAGCTGTTTTTGGTATTTTTAGCCTCTTAATATGTAGTAATTAAACGTACAAAAAGTTTGGCATCAAAATTGCTACCTAAAACAGTTTATAATTGAGTTTGAACTGATTTGACCCCAAAACTAGATATTTGCTCAGTGTTTTTCCAATGACATAATTTCGAATTTCCATAACTCGTAGAACAATCTTAATTGCACAATTGGGAGTCGAATAATCCCCTCTTGGGGATTATGTGTTCAGATTTATTCTGTGCTATTCTAGGTAAATAACTATATATATTCCAAGTTTCATTGAAATCGGTTGAGCCGTTACGGCGTGATTGAAGCACAAACATCCTCACAAACTTTCGCATTTATAATATTAAGTAGGATAGTACGACTTTGTTCAAGTCAGTACAATATCATGGATGAATAATTATGGAAGATTTTATAACAGAGTAAGGACCTAACTGTCTTGTACCACATATTACCTAGTGTTGATATAGAATCAATAATAACATCAATTCCAATAAATATGCATTTTATGTAAATTGAACATAAATTAGCGGCCAGTAACCGTTGCTCCGCGCGCAGTCTACGGTACGTTTTCCATAATTATTCATTTTTGTTTCTAGTACCTACTAACGTCTGATGTTATGATGCGGTACTTTGCTAACTCGTACTGCGTGCTAGATTATTTTTTTGTTTCTATTGTGACAATTCCTATTTTCACGGACGATTTACAGCGGAACTTTTGACTCACTCGCGGTGTTCCTATATGTCATTGCATTCTACCACACATATGTAGGCAAAAATCTACTATGATAATTTGAATAAGTTGCTGTTGCAGGCAAGGTGGATCTGTTTCAGTACCGACCAACACAAACGCATTATTATGATTGGTTCGAACTTATCACTATCTCTGAAAATATATCGCACTTCGCGTTATTGAGCATCGGTTGTTCCAATACGATGTTTCAATGTTCTATGTTTCACCAGAAACTTGATTCTAATAAAATTGAGCCTCTATTATGGTAGCTTATTGAAATCAAACAGGTGTTTATCGCGTACCTTTTTATATTTTATTCCCGACGTTTCGCCTCTGTTACAACAATCGTGATTGCGGACAGATATCTGGTCTATTATGGTATCCGATTCTATTTAATAGCTGGCTTTTATGATCATCTCATCTTCATCCTTTCAGCTGTAGTACGTCCACTGCTGAAGATAGCCCTCCCCCATAGATTACAGAGCGATCGACCTTGTTGGGTCTGCACTCTGCACAAACACACATTTGCGGGGATTTGCCCATACTCGCCACGCTGCGCACAAGTAGAAACGCAGGGGGCTATTCTTCAGCCGGGGCCATCATGGCACTTATGATATCAACTAAATATCATAATAGTGATCGCTTCTGACGCCTTCTTCACATAAATATGTTCCTAATGGGTCACCGAAACTGATGCTTGGGTTATTATCATGTGATGTATGCTTAAACTCGGCCGCACCGCGCTATTGATAAATACATGCTAAACAGTTGATTATAGATCCGTAAATTATGCTGCCTTTGTATTCAAAGTTAAGTACAACTCGACTTGCATAAAAGGTTACTGAACTTTTTGTCTCTAAACTGTTTTGTACTACTTATCATGAATTGAATTTAAATTAGCGCAGTATTTGCAGAAAAAGTTGGCATTTCGAGCGAGTTTTTAAAACTATGTTGCTAAAATGTTAACGGTGGTCTGAATTAATAATATTTTGTCTGGTATGGGCTGTTAGCGCGAAAGTCTTACTATGTACACTGCCTAGTCAGTTGACTGAACACAGCTTTCGTCTTGGTTCCAGGCCTGCATCGATGACAACCTGGACATGGTGGAGTACCTGGTCGCTCACGGCGCCGATGTGAACCGCGGGGACAACGAGGGATGGACGCCCCTACACGCCACCGCTTCTTGCGGCTTCATCAGCATAGCCAGGTGAAGATCATAGAGTAACATACATAACTTAGGCTGTATTGACCAAAATACACCAATGTTCGAACTGAAGAACGATGAGTAAACGCGGAATAAACTCACTAATTTGTGACGGTATAGTTTTAAGGAAAACCAAACGAGGTAAGAAGATTGCTTGCGTACTATGCTCAAATTTCACTATGATATACTATGTAAATTGTAAATCAAAATATCCCGGGAAGTAGGTCGGTAGGTAGCACCTATGTGTTTACGCATTCTTTACGGTTTACGTACATTGTTTGGAACTCCCGGTTATTATTTCCGAGTGTGTTTGCTCTAATAATGTTTTTTCATCTTTGTAACCACATAGCCTAGTGACGTATGCTCCGATAGTTCTGTAAACAAAGGTTGAATCACTCTGACGTGGTGGGTTTCCGTGAACCGCATATTGTGTGCCGCCGGTACCCTGTAATGCTATACCTTAATGCCTTTGCGGTTCGGTGGTTTTGTAATGAGACGAGAGAACGAGAAGCGCAGTTTTCGTCGATATCAGTGTACTTTAATGCGGTTGTTTTTTGCAGACTCAGAATATTAGGACTAATGGCGTATAATAATATTGTCCTCAATGACAAGCCGACGCACGGTCACTTCTTTGTTGTTGGTCTCCAAGGTTATCGCGACATTTTGATGTGCTGTAGTTCGCATGCAACATGTCAAAGCGTACGTTCACGATAGCTAATTTTAAAGGCGCTTGACAATCCCCAGTCCTGTCCTGGCTCTGATAAACGATGCTGAGAGAATCATTGCCGAAAAATCGTGTCACTCCAAGGTTGAGTGCTTAAGCGTCTCAATTTTTTGCTAATGCTGCTATTTCCGTGTTTGTTGCAATGAGTTAAAACGCGGCCTAGCGCGTGCCGGGATACGCATGTTATAGGGTTTTATAGTAAAACAAAAAACATCCTCGTAGTGAGTAAAAGGAACACCACTTTGTATAACACTTACATTACACGACTTATTGTAAAAGAAAGGTTTGTAAGTGTGCCTGTGCGAATTCTCAGCTGTAAAACTTTGTGCTTCGATGATTTTTGAGGAACAATTAATATAAACTTTAAGAATAGCACCTTAAGCATGTTCTAACAAATAACCAGTCTTACCTGAGCTACGAAGTCATTGAAACCTTACCAAATTTTGCTCACATTGTAATAGCTATTTAATATTACTATATTCGTTGTATTCCAAAAACCATATAAACTAGAATAAAAAATGTTTTGAAATGTACGAACAAAGCGCTTTCATATGACATTATGTATTTGCATAACTTTTTTTTAAAGCCTTTTTTGTGCTCCTGTGTCTTATCAATCCCTTGGCCGATTTAACTCATATTCTTTCCACCAAATCTTGATAGTAAAACCGGTTGACTTACTAAATTCCATGCAGATCGAATTAACGGTTCAAAATTATGTTCTAACAAATAAACATACAACGCCGATCTGTCCAAGTTGTTTGATTCAATAACTAAATTCAACAATGCAATGGATTGGGTCTATGCACTATCTGGGATGATCCCTTTTGTGAAGAATACAGATATAGAACACTTAAATGAACGTTCGTTTACCACTTCAACTATCTAGGGATAGTAAGGAGGAGGTAGGGCACAGCGAGATTTTCTCGTTCTGAATTGGAGCAGCCCGTCTGGGGAGGTACCTCCGCCTTACAAAAGATCGCAGCCAAATAACATTATTTGTTTCAAATAGTGTTGTGTTCCTGCGATGAGTAAGGTTGCCAGAGCTCTTTAGGGGGGCAGGGGGTTCGGGGTCGGCAACGCGTGCGTGATGCCTCTGGTATTGCAAGCGCTCATAGGCTACAGTAACCGCTTACCAACAGGTGGGCCGTATGCTTGTTTGCCACTTCAGTAGTATAAAAAAATAATAAAAAAAAACTATTATCTTGCTTTAATCTAAATGACATACGAAACTGCTCGTGATGATCTTTTTCCTATGACGCCAAATTTTACATCGATTGGTTGTTATGCAAAGAGCATAACATATAGTTTTGAAGATCTAAGATGACTGTTCAGTGTTTTATCTGTCACCTAGGTGCCTTGAGTCAAATGCCAGGGACAAAGTTTGTTCTCTAAATAACTCATTCTAACATTTCAATGAAACTTGTATATAATATCGAAATACAAAGAAAACCGGATTTTTCTCTTATGCATATGGCGGCTGTCTAGACAAATCATAAATACTAATATAAATAAAATAATCATAGAGACCGTCAGTGCTGGAACAGATCAGATCAATAAGTTAACTGTGAACTGATCAGCTTATTGTAGTTTCATTAAAACCCTAAAATTAAGTTGCTTAGCACAAATTTTGATGCCCGCTTACCGCGGATTACCGACTAATATCACGCGATGCCTGAAGCGCGATCGCGTACACCGTAGACAGACTCCACACTCGTGACTCGCTACGATTAGTGAACCAATGAACTGACTCAATGATTTTGATTCATCAGATAAGCTGTTCATTTAAAATTTTCCCCGTAAACTGGCAGCACCCTAACTGTCAAAACGTGAATATGATTATTTGTTAGACAATACAGGTTGTAATTAGGAGTAGTTATTAACCTTGCTGGAGCTAAAAAATGATGCGTTTGTACCGAGTCAAAGAGTCACAACTTCAGAGACACAACCCACCTCTCCTGGTCCACCACCACCTAACCCTTAGCTATAGAAAATCACGTTATTTTTTCAAATTATGTGTTTTGATTGCACGCTTGCTACTGAATACGAAGCTAAGGATATAATTATTAGGTAGAAAGTAGCGCTGATCTACTGACGCTTATAAGTACTTAACGATCAGATAGTCAACGCTGCTTCTGTTATGATCTGTTTTGTTGGATATTCGTTCAGGAACATTTTCTGTCATTTCAGGTATCTCCTCGAGAACGGAGCTGACGTGGCAGCTGTTAACTATGACGGGGAACTGCCTGTGGACATCGCCGAGAGCGAGGCCATGGGTGATTTACTACAGAAAACTATTGATGAAAAAGGTTCGTGAGTACTTATTTTGCTGGATGGATTTGGAATCGGTGTCGATAGGCCTCGTGACGTGACGATAGTGAAGGTATTGCGTTTTATAAAGATGAGCTCACATGTAGACTATGTTGTGTATAGCCTGTGGCATAGTGACACTACTAGAACTTTGTGCCTGCATCATCTTCCTGCCCTTATCCCACTTCATGTGGGGTCGGCACAACATGTTTTTCTCTTCTACTCCCCTCTATCAGCCGTCATATCAGTATTCACTCCTTTTTTACTCATGTCGTCTTTCATACAATCTATCCATTTTTTCTTTGATCTACCTCTTCCCTTATATCCTTCCACATTTATATTTAAGACTCTTCTACTCACATGGCATTCTTACCTCCGCATGACATGCCCATACCACGCTAACCTTTTGCTCTTCAACGTCTCTTCTTCTTCACTGGCGCTACTTTCAAACTTCCTCTGATGTACTCATTCCGTATCTTGTCCATTCTAGTCACTCCACACATCCATCTCAACATTCTGATTTCCGCAGCATGCACTCTTTCATCCGTCCCTTTGGTTACCCAACACTCAGATCCATACAGAACGACAGGTCTGAAGATCGTTTTGAAAATTTTCCCCTTAAGTTAAAGGGGAATTCTTGGATCACACGTAGTTCCTGTGACCTCTCGCCATTTCATCCATCCCGCATTTATTATTTTTTTCACATCCCGGTCCATATCGCCGTCGTTCTGGATTAATCAATCGAGGATTAATGTCCGTCTTGACTTACTTGGATACAAAAGTTCCTCCTGGAATACAGACATCAGACAATGCGGTCAACCCAATTAATGATTGATCGATTGAGCGTCGCATCCAATTGCACTTAATTGTTTTCAATAAATCACAAGGTCTCGGTCAATCAAAGTCTGTGTTTTGTAAAAATAAATATTGAAATTCTTGTGTCAATGGGCCAATTCAGCCCATTAAAACTGCAATCTAGAAATATGTATCTGATGAATTTGTGCTACATAAAGGTATAGATATTATGCCTGCAGATCTGTTCTTTCTCCAGCGTCTACAGGATCACTTCTCTTTAAACTTGACGTAGAAAATAACAATATAAAATATTAATAATAGTACAATATAACTTTACGTAGCTGGATCAATTATTTAATAGAGATTTGGTTACTTTCATTCATCTTAGTTATTTAAATAATTTCGGCTTCGGTTCAGTCTATTATAAAAAAAAGTGCAGTGTAGGAAGTTTGCAGGAAGTCGGTGGATGGAGAAGGCTCAATAATTGTACGACGTGGCACTCTTTGAAGGAGACATTCCGGCAGTGCACTTGGCGGAGGATGATAATAAAAATAATATTTAAAATCGTATTGCAGGTATTGACTGTGACAAATCGCGGAACGCTGAAGTGGACACATTGGTAAATGACGCGAAGAACTGGGCCGCCAACGGGTATGTGGAGGTCCGCGATATGAAGACAGGTGGAACTCCACTGCACGTTGCTGCGGCCAAGGGATATATCGATGTAAGAACCAACTACGTCCCCCATCTATCCAAGCATAGCCCGAGTTTCTATGTCTTCAAGGAACCTGTTTAATTCGCCTAGATTTCATTTTTTACAATACTATGAATGATAAAGACTTCTCATCAGTTCAGCCGTAGGATGTCCTCTGCTGAACATAGGCCTCCCCCACAGATTTCGAGAGCGAGTTCCTATCGTGTGGGGGGAATTCTCCCATATTGGCGAGCGCAGTTAGAGCAATCTTTGTTTAAATAGGGGACGCTGTTGCTATCTCCTAGCTTTTATCCCTAAGTCGCCTCTTACGACATCCACGGGTAGTTAAATATGGAGGGGCCTATTCCTCAGCCGGGGCCACCACGGCCTGGTGTTGTATTCTGCTCACTGTGTATGTAATTGCATCATTTCTGGATTTCGAAGTCCAAGCTTTTCGTACTTTACTGCAAATTTTAACGCTTGGTACCGTACGCCCCAGTTTCACGATGAATATAATCTAGACAGGCACAAAAATAGAATTATCCGACACATTTATTTGGATCGATGTCAGTTTGGCCTCAGTCAGTTCGGATAGTTCATATTGCTGGCCGGAATAAGGTCGTTTATCAAATTTTATTGTTACGAAACTCGCATTCTTCAAAGTATAGTTTTATGTTCGCAAAGCTGTTTGATTGAGCTATTAACATATTATACACTAGTGACTGCCCGCGGCTTAGCTCGCGCAGTATGCGGATAAATGTAGCCTATGTCCTTCGCCAATGAGGTTACGTAAAATTTAAGTGCGCTTTAACGCGTGCTTCTTCTTCTTCTTATTAGATCAGTGACCACGTTAATAAAACGGTGAAGGAAAACATCGTGAGGAAACAAGTATTCCTAAAGCGGGAATGGGCTTGCAATTCGTAACATTAGCCTATTTTTTCATATTTTTCATTTTAATTTCACGGACACGGAAAACTAAATACACTAAACAAATCCGTGCCAATCATTTACCTGTTAAATATTAGTTTTATCGTAAACTAGGTGGCGAAGACGCTTCTGGAAGATTGCAACGCGGAACCTGACTGCGTGGACTACGAGGGCTGGACTCCGCTCCACGCCGCGGCTCTCTGGGGCCAGAAGGAAGCGGCTGCACTGCTGCTGAAGTACGGTGCAGACCCGCATCTCAAGAACTACTCGGTAAGGAACGCGAAATAGAAAAAAAGTAATAAAAATAGCGTTGGCTTGGATGCTTGCTTGCTTGCCTGTCGTGTCACTGATTCTTTCTTGGTCAACGTGTATCAGTGACCAGGTTGGCTTGGTGCGAAAGAAATGTCACCATGATGCAGTGGACGGACATATACAGTCAACAAGTTTGATTCGTAGGCAACTATAAATTAAATCTATCATTGATATCATTGTGGACTCTTCAATTATTTGTAGAGGTCTAACGCCCGAATACTGAAACGTCACTTAACTATTTGAGATGGTCTCAATTATTTGAGACGCCGTTATCGTTCAGAATTGTATACACATACACCAATTGGATCACCACTTATATTTAAGTGACGTTTCAGTATTCGGGCGTAACACGTATAATAGCTAGTTTAAAATAAACACATGATATTCTGTTTATTTATTAAAACCCCTGAGATTAACTAGAACCCCGCATATTCTTAATACTGAACTTGGCTCCCATTTTCACATTTGTTTTGGCGTGTGAGTGCAGGCTACTGTGCTTCGACCCGGAGTTTCAGAACAAGGAAGCGTGCGAATACCACCCTTTCTTTTTCATATAACGAGTAACACTTGCATTTCCCAGGGCCAGACATGCCTTGACCTAGTGGATCCGTCGATATCGGCGTGGCTGTCCGACGCCATGCTAAAGGCGGCGCCACGGCGCGTCAACAACAACAATAACAATAACAAGCGCAAGCGCAGCCCGCCAAGGCACGACGTCAAACGAGTCGACATCGAGATCACACCGCATCCTGACAACAAAATTGTTAACGGTAGGTTACAAACTTCAGCGAAAGATGTAAAATGCTTGGAAACAGCCCCTAATTCTCGTGCCTGGCGTGGATTTATGACAGAATTGATAATTATCATTATATTAAAGGAGGGTACGCGTTCCTTGCTGTATAGACGTAACGCAGTGCGTTTGTGCCCTAGACCCTAGCAAATGTTTGTTCGGGTTTAGGGTGCTACCATGGTACTCGTAGTTTCTAATACGACACAGGGAATCCTAGGGTGGGATCAGGATTATGTAAGGTTCCGTGTTCAAACGGCATGCAATATGTCAATTATAATTTAATTCAATATGATCCTTACGTCTACTGAATTAGGTATGTCAGTTTTGGTCAGACTTTTTGAGGCTTGCGATATTTTTGAGCGTCGCACGCCCTCAAATGTCAAACTTGAAATGGACTTTAACAAATAGACGTAAGGATCATTTTGAAATGAATTTCAGGCCGTTTGAATACGACTTTACTTTTGGGTGTTTTATGTTTCTAATCTTGCTGTATCTTAGTGTGGTGGGATGAAATCATTTTGAGCGGCTGCATGCACATTATGTTTCAAACAATTCATTGTAATTATAATCTTTAATCTGCTCTGCGACTGCAGATTCCATAGTCGACGTAACTTTTACATTTCGTTTTGAACAACATCTAAGTATTCCACAGTTTAGCTTTTTTTCCTCTATTCCACAACTGTTCTATAAAGAGCTACATACATAATTTTATAACAATGTGTAAATGTTGAAGAGAATTACCATTTTATTTTGCGATTTTTTATAAGCTTTGAAAACATAAAGGAAATTTTCTTGTGAATTCTTCCTTTTCATCCACACAATTCTAAATAGCTTTGATAGTTCATAGTTTGCATACTTCTATCAAAACATCGTTTTGGAGCTGTGAGTTAATGGATTTTCCGATTCGAAAATAACTTAAATACTAGTTTGCGCCCGCGGTTTCGCTCGCAACCTTACTCGTACCTAGATAAAAAGTTTTATTCTAGGTCTTCTCCTTGTCGTGTCACTGGTTCTTTCTTGGTCATCCTGTATTAGGTCAGTGCCCAGGTTGAGGTATGGTGGCCCAGAAAAGGGCCTATGACCGTCGATGAAACAATCCAGTGTACCTAGTGAAAGAATTAAAGTGCGCCTGTTAGAGGCTCCTTTCTTATTCTTACATACATACATAAAATCACGCCTATTTCCCAGAGGGGTAGGCAGAGACCACGGCCTTCCACTTGCTACGATCCAGACGTACCTCTTTCTTATTCTTATTCTCGGTAAAGAACTATTTATAAAAGTGGATACTTGTTGATGTAGTTTGAAACGAATAACCGTATTCATATTGTGAGTCCCCTCATCCATAACCGCGCAGACAAGCCGCCGGCGGAGATACTGAAGGTGGGCGACGCGAAGCCGCCCAAGGGCCGCGCGCCCTCGCCCACGGCCGACGAGGGCGAGCCGCCCACCGACGAGTCGCCCTCGTGGCGGCGCTCCGCCTCCTTCCGCAACCGGCAACCGGACCCTCCCCGTGAGTACCAGTCGACCACCCTCTCCGCGGATTATTCCAGAAAGCCCCACCAAGCTGCACAAAAAAAAACTTATCAATTAAATAGTAAAAAATACTAGCGAAAATATATATTTTTTTGATTTAATTGTTGTAAAGTTTTTTTTTTAATTTCCTCTCGATATCCCGCCAGTTGGGCAGCTTGGTGGGGATTTCTGGAATAATCCCTCTCCGCCGTAGCGTTAGCGCAGAAAGACGGACTGCCGGCGAAACGACTCTTTTTTTTATTCACTTCCACCAACTCGCTATTGTTAATAGCTTACTTATATCTAACTAGCTGTTACCCGCGACTTCGTCCGCATTTATATGATAGCTAGTACCTCATAATTTTAACTCCCTACTATTCCCCCTTGGGGATGATTTTGCAAAAATGCTGAAAGAAGTATTTCTTTATATCTTGCCAAAATTTTCTGATCCCTAACTTGAGGAATGATGGATTACCCATACAAACTACCAACCCCTATTTCAACCCTCTTCAAGATTCTTTAATAAGTCAAAAAATAGCCTATGTCCTTCTAAAATATAATCTATCTCCCTGCCAAATTTCATTATATATAAAATTACGATCCGCTTCGCCGTTTAGTTATTAAAAGGTAACATAAAATCACAATGAAGCTCGAAGCGCGGGAAGTTGATCAAATGAGTCGCTTCGCCGCCACTGCGTCCGTTAGCGCCAACCCCATTTCATAGTGCCATGAACTCATCTTTAATATAAGTAAACTACATAATTTATCCCGCTCGCGCTCCGCCCGTAATCATAGCAGGAGTTGTCTGATATGTAGATTCATTGATAAGAAAAGTTCTATCTTCACGAATCCAACTATGGTATTTACGGCACACTATGTGGTAGCAGCAATCATTACACACTCGTGCACCTCATCATCATTTCAGCCATAGTCCACTGCTGAGCATAGGCCTCCGCCATAGATTTCCAGGGCGACCAACTAACTACCTATTTCGGGGGATTTGCCCATACTCGGCAAGCTGGTATTGCGGGTTGGCGAGCGCAGATAAAGCTTTTGTTGATAGGAAATGCTGCTGCCTACACCCTAGCTGTTCATTTATATATATGCATATTTCATGTCTCTTACGACATCCACGGGTAGCAATGGAGGGGCCTATTCTTCAGTCGGGGCCACCACGGTGATACACAACACACACACACACACAAACAATTGCGATTTTAGGAGGAGGTAGGGCACAGCGAGATTTTCTCGTTCTAAATTGGAGCAGCCCGCCTGGGAAGGTACCTCCGCCTTACAGAAGATCGCAGCCAAATAACATTATTTGTATCAAATAGTGTTGCGTTCCTGCTGCGGTTAGCAAGGTTGCCAGAGCTCTTTAGGGGTGGGGGGTTTCGGGGTCGGCAATGCGTGCATGATGCCTCTGGTATTGCAATCGCTCATAGGCTACGGTAACCGCTTACCAACAGGTGGGCCGTATGCATGTTTACCTTTAGTAGTATAAAAAAAAATAACTCTTAACATATATATTTTTTGATAAATATTAGATTTCAGAATAAGGCAGCAGTATCAGTAGTTACATTTTTTTCATGCAACCTCTCTCTTTGTGTTTCAGGTGACAATAGCAAGCCAGTCAACAACGCAGTTGACAACGACACGATCCTGCGAAGGACGCACAGCTTTGAGAATGACAAGACGTGAGTTTTTATACTACATCATACAAGGTTTTTGTTTTTTATAAATATACCTAATAAATACCCGTGTTACTAAGATTTTTTTCTTAAAGTATGTGACAAAGCTGAACAAGTCATTAAATAATAAATGAATAAAATAAAATATTCCGGACATAATTTAACATTATCATACAATTTTGGCCGAGTGGTTTGGAAATGGTTTATCAGTGTTCGATGTTGCTTATTTGTACAATTTTTGTTGAGCACGATTATCTTGATTCATAAACAGTGTCCACAAGACAAAATGAACCTCTTATTCTTTATTCAATTAATAGCACCCTTATAAAAAGTAACCTATGTTATTGAAGGCTTTTTACTACATACATATGCCAAATTTCATTTAAATTCGTTCAGTGCTTGCAGTGTGAATATAAACATCATTTACAAGTTTTCGCATTTATAATATTAATGGAATTATACAATTCAAATAGTTTTCTATAAATTGATGGGACCAGAAAACTCATGTAGTTAATCGACGATATCAGCAAAACGCCTAATTCGTAAATTGCCTTAGTTTTTTTTTTAAATACATTGCTGGACATGTGCAAAGATTTCCACGACGAACGGCCTTGAGCCTTTTCCATCCACCGACTTCCCGCAACTTTAACAATGTCGGTTCGTGGTCGCTAATCGAGCACCTTGAAATGACATACTAAGTCATTAGACACTGACATAGTATACATGTATATTATGTATACTATACATGATTTCTTTGAAATTAGGCCAGAATAATAGTAGCTATACACGTCAAGTGAAGTAAAATGTTTTTTTATACACCAAGAGTATTTACAAAGGGCTGCGTTACATTTGCTAGTATGAAACAAAAAGTACCGGGTAAAAGATAATGGCATTGTTGTAAACAATTTCAAAAAACTTGCTTGTATTATGGTATGTGACGCCATTTTCGGGTTTGCCGTGAGAAACGATAACTAACGGAATTTAGCGCAAATAAAAGATATGGGACTCTAAAATTTGTGTACAAGGTGATTCATAATATGTATTCCATCCCGAAAGGGGCTTATTCTACACCCAACTAGCAATAAAGTGTGTTCTACGACTTTTGGTAATACGACATTTTTCATTGAAAAAACTCTATGCGAAAATCAGCTGTTTTGGGGTCAAATCAGGTCAAACTCAAATAAATCAGCTGTTTTAGGTAGCAATCTTGATTCAGAATGTCTTGTATGTTTAGTTATTAGTTCTCAACATTATAAAATACCACAAACGGCTAATTTGACAAAGTTTGTTGAAAAAAAAATTTTTTTGATGTTTTTTCCGCTAGTATTATTTCTTTTCCTTGATAGAATAACCCCCTTTCGGGATGGTATACATGTTATGAATCCTTGTAGTCTAACATATAATTAGATTCACGATTTTACAGTTCTCTATTAACAAAACGCATTATAATTTGCTGTAACAGATCAGAACAATGGACTGCGAACTGATCAGCTCATTATAGCAGCATAAAATCGCTGTAATAAAGTGTTTGTCACAAAAATGGATGCCCGCTCACCGCTGCCTACCGAAAATAACGCGACGAACGTAGCGCGATCGAGTATAGCGTAAACAGACTCCACACTCGTGATTCGCCACGATTGCTGAACGAGTGAACTGCCTCTATAATTTTGATTCATCAGATCAGCTGTTCATTTGATTACTTCACAAGTTTTCGTCAAATAGTGGGCGCTGGCCCTAACTGTCAAAACGTATGATTATTTGTTGGACTAAAGTTTGTTTCATCTTTGCGACATATTCTAACTTGCGGTTAACCGGCTCATTGTAATTTTATCATTAGACGCCAGCTATTGTATGTGCGAATAATTTTACCATGAACAGTCTACTAAACGCAAATGGAGATAATCAAATAATTCGTGCTAACTTTAACATTCATTGTAATGCTGTTTTCAGACATAAAGAGAAAAACAACATTGTCAGCTTTCTAATAAGCAAATTCGATAAACGACCTTCAAGGGCTTTTCAAGATATCAATAGAAATGAGTTAGTCACGATATATTATGTGTGTATACTCGTTAGATTGTACAGTCCTGGGAGTAGTGCTGTTATATGTGCGATGTAGGTGCGGGGTGCAATGTGTTGTCTGTACTGTACGATGGAATGAAGAGCGATTGCGCACTTTGTTACGAATACTAAAGTGCTATATTTGTCTGTCCTACTAATCGGGAGGTGTAACTGAATAATAACCCATAAAACATAACTAATGCCCGATGAGTTATAACAGTGTGACAAAATAAATAGTTTCCCGAATATAATATCAAAAAATGGGAACTCATCATTTGCATCGTGTTTATGTCAATGTTTACTAAGTAAGCGAGAACGAGATAGATTTAGCTACCACTCAGTGTATCTCCTTAGGGGATTAGAATTGTCATAGTTATTTTTGTCTATTTATACAAGTTGATTCATAAATCATAATACATACCATCCCGAAAGGGGCTTATTCGATCGACAAAAATGAAGAATAAAGCGGAAAATAACAGTTTTTTTCCCGTACTTTTTAAATTATTTATTTTTGTTTTTTTTGTCATCTTTATAAGTAATTTTTAGACATAAATGAAGATAACTGTCTAAAACAGTTGAATAATTGAAACTGATTTGACCCCAAATCAGCTGATTTTTCATAAAGTTTTTTAGACACGATTAATGTTTGTAGAACAAACAATATTGCCCCCATTATTGGGTGGTGGAATAAGCCCCTTTCGGTATAGCATTCAGTCATATTATGAATCACCTTTTGCAATTACCACCACACATGGGCCAGCGCAGACAGAGTGGTATCAAAGCCACTAATTTGCTAAACAATTCAAACTCAACCTTATTTACTTTAAGATACGGTTGAAATCACAATATCGCACCCGTCACTAACGCGTGCTTAACATTTCAAGGCCTCCTTAATAAGGCCCCATTGTTAATCGAATCTGTCGGTTCGCTGTCACTCCGTCCGTCGGCGCTAACGAGGTTCAGCACGGTTGAAAATTGCAAATACTATACCCATCCAAGCTTAACCCATTTCGTTCTCAATGACAACAAACAAGATGCAAAACTAACAAGTGACATTCGCATCTTCATTCGTCGACCACTGTCAGCATGCTTGTGTGTGCACAGCTTCTACCAGCGTTACCGTGACGTCACGGCGCGTATAAAGGCGTCGTCTTGTCCGTCGATACCGCCGCTGCCGCAGTCGACGCTGGCCGCCATCGAGCTAAGGAAAAAGCAGCCTAACGCGACAGACACTAACGAGGATGCTCAGACGAGGTTGCTATACATCACAATTTACTATCTCGGGGAGAATAAAACTGGAAATGGCTCGGCAAAAAAGTAGGTCCGGTTTTGACGTATCAACCGAGCAGCTTCCCCTAAGTAATTTAAAATTCATACCAAAAGAATCCTTACAACTTCTGAATACATTCAGTTTTGTATTTGAATTTGAGGGCCCATGTATATCGTTATGATATACGCACACTAAAAAAAGGACCTTATTCAGTGGGCATAAGGACCATTTAAGAACTAAAGTCACCAACATAGCCTTTGTGTTGCTTAAAGTTTCGGACCTACTTTTCGAATTGTTCTAAACTTGCTACACATTCGAAATACAGTTCGGCTGATGGATCTTGTCAATCGTGAAGTTAGCCGTTTGGTAGTGCAGAGGGGATTTAAGTTCCTTAAAAATCTACTGCGCATTCTAACGGCTGACTTCACGTTTCCCAAGATACGCCGGCCGAACTGTAAAATGGCACTGTAAAAGGGCTTTTCCAGGAATATTTTCTTTGAGCAGGGAATGGATTTGAAAAAACCTACGTGTTGTTAATACAATTAAGTGGGATAGCGAAGATATACAAGGTCATTCAAAATATGTATACTATCCCGAAAGGGGCTTAGGTGTATGGGCCATAAAGTTTATTTTACGATTTCTGGAAATACAAATTTATTTCTTAAAAATCTCTATTCAGCTGTTTTTTTGGTAGTAATCTTGATCTTGAACTTCTTGTATGTTTAATAACTTTTTATAAAAAGATGATAAAATGATCAAAAACAGATCATTTGAGAAAGTTCCGAATAACATATTTTTTTATCATTTTATATTTATTCATTTCGGCATAGTATACATAATTATGAATGACCTGTAGAAGGTATTTTCAAATGAATTCTTATTTTACACAGCTTTGAGTAAATTGACGGCGGTACCGGCTTTTACAGCAAGTATTATTTACTATGGACATAAACATTGCATCCTCAAAGAGATATTTCTAACTTCAACTTACTAAAGACGGTATCGATGACAATGTTCTCAATAATAAACCAATTAAAACTCTTCACTTCACGTTTGCTTATCCATATTACTATGTATATTATGTATGTGTATATTTATGTCTGTAAATATTTATGTCTGTATAGTTCTTGATAATCGTGTAGTGTTGTGTGAGTCGGTATCACTATCGGGTTCAAATTGACTCATTTGATGAAAAACACTAGGTTCAAGTCACTTCAAACTCATTACTACTAAACTATAATCTAGGCTTATCTAAACAAAAAAAAAACATTCAATCGAGGGTAGTTTAATCTTTCGAATGACATACTGATATTCCTAATTTAAATTCAACCCTTATTTTACGTTAACGGAATTTTTACTTATTTTGTTGAGAAGTGTATATTATTACTATTTTTTCAAAATTGAGCTCTATTTCGTTCGAAAAGGGTGCAGTCTATAAATCTATGTTGTAATGTGCAGAGTTAGCCCGACGGAGAAGCCGCAGCGTGAAGCCAACACGTGGACGGCACCAACCAACACCGTCTCCGCCACGAGCCCCACTAACACCACCACGCAGACCACAGTTAGGAGGTAAGCACTATCATTACTTGAGTCCTCGAATGTACACAAACTTTTAGTTAGCTAGTAAGTTCGTAGGAAAGAATATGCGAAATGATGCCCCTTTTGGGACTATCTCTATCAGTTTTAATTTTCATAGGTAATTATTTCATAAATTTATAGGTAATTAAAAGTAACAGAAAAATAATAATAATAACAGTTGTAAATTAAACTAAAATAATATTATACTAGAAATGAACTCTGTTTTCTACGACTACGACTACAAGTAGAAAACAGCGTTCAGATCACCAACCACAGGCAGCGTGCCCAAAAGGCTGGCGACGTTACCTCGTTGGATCGCTATACTGATCCTTTGTCCGAGGTAAGCACCAGCCCTTCGGTCATTGGTCTCATCCACCAGCCTCTTAGATAAAGCATCGAACAGGAGCCACGTATTATGAATAAACTTTTATTTTGGATAATGTTTACTGAATGTCGCGTATATTCACGCCAGCTCGACGGACAGTGAGTCGAACAGTAGCAATTCGACGCCGAGCGCGGCCACGCCCACGCGACTCTCGCCAGGCAACATATTCAAGAACTTCTTCAAGTACACACAACTTGTACCATCTCTTTACTTGAACACTGCAATGGATGAGCTGACCCTAGTTTACACCAGTCATAATAGCCGTGAGAGACAATAGGGCCGTATTGTCTTAGTGGGAGGTACCACGACTTTCGATCTGTTGGTCGAAGTTTCAAATTCCGGAGGCATAGTTACAAACAAGACCAAAATATGAATTAATTTCTAATCTTTAATAATTATAGTCAAAATAGCCGTGAAAGAGAAATAGACATTAGAGCCGTGTTGACCTAGGGCCTACCTCGATCCTTTGGTCGTGGTCTCAAATCCCGATCTAGAACCGATGGATTTTCCTGTTCTGAGCACGTGTTGATGCGCACATACATTTTAATATGTGCGCATCAACACGTGCTCAGAACTTTGGAAAACATCGTGGGGGAACCCGTGTTCAGTCGTCTCCACACGTGACTATAAAAGTTAGACGGTGATAAACTGGGCGAAATTCATTAAAAAATTGTTAAATATTCTTAAATTAAATAACTGTGTTCAAGCAAAGAAATTGAGTGTTTCTGTATGTTTTGAGTTGCGCTTCGTCTGTGTTTATGCCTGGACGATTTCATTTCGCGCATTTTGTTACTGACGCATAGGCCACGCATGATTAGAATTAGAATTTACGTCTCAAATTGTGCATGTTGTTTATTTATAATATGTTTTGCGGCATTCTTGTTCTCACATTTTAATTGTTGAATATAACGTTGTCGTATCATGATGAAACTTGTTTGTTAAGCTAATTGTTTTGTGTTTTTTTTTTTGCGATTTGCTCGTTTTTATTACTTATTTTTGCAACTGACTGACTAACGAACCGTTTGCAGGTCCTTCGTTCCCCCAGTGAGGGACGAAGAAAGCGAGACCCAGCGGAAGGCTCACGCAAAGCGTGTTCGCGAAACTCGACGCTCCACACAAGGCGTCACGCTCGATGAGATCAAATCCGCCGAGCAACTGGTCAAAAAGAAAACTGGCAACGGCACCACTGAGAGTCCTTCCCCCGGCAGCAAACCCGATGAGATCTCATCGCCATTGACTAATGACAACGGAGCGGTAAGCATACACAAGGCACAGCGATCGTCGGTTAAAGGTATGCGTGGACTGGCCCGCAACGGCACGCAACTGATTTAGGTTTGCTTGGTAATAATTCGTTTAGCACTGTGTCCACATCGGTACAGATCGCACCTAGCGCTGGCATTTACGAACAATTAATTGGCCGGAGTGCATCGCCCGCCGCCGCCAAAGAGGTTGGATACGACACATACGAGGACATACTACGTCAAATCACAAAAATTATTAAATATAAAAATCCGGGTGATACGTTTGATGATACGATTACAGTGAACGCATGCCACCGGCAGTTCATTTCAATCCGTTGCGTGCCGTGCGTGCGTTGTGCCGGTGCGGGTCAGTCAATGCGTAGCTTAAGGGTTACATGTAAAAGCTTTTGAGCTGTATGTCGCTCTATGTCAATTGTGTCTTACTATTTGAAATTACTAATTGGTGAAGGACATTATGGGTGTTTTAAGTGACTGTTTATTTCTTGTAAATAATACTCATTTGGGGGATAAGTGTAGCAAAAATTAGATTGATTTGGTCGACCTACTTTTTCTACTGCTAGTTATAGCCAGTTTTATAGAACGTTACATTTTGTTATAATACTGGTGGCGAATCGCTTTGTCGCCACAAACTTACTAAACTTTAATAAAATACGAACGATCTTAAATTAATCTAACTTATCCTTATTGTAAGAATGTCACACCAAACTTAACTCTGATTTGTACTTTAATGTGAACACAATAAGAACGTTCGTATTATACGAAATTTTAGTTAGCTTTGTGCCTAGTGACCCACCACTCCTATTATTGATTTGTACATACGTTGTGATTGGCTTGATAAATAACGTGTTTCGGTTTACCCGATTTCATGTTTTTGTATTAACTGTAATTTGTATGTTTAGTTGTAGATTAGTCTGATGTTCATGTCACTACATATGACCATTTCATGAACAGAAAGAAAAACAAGATTTTTATGAATTATGAATACAGTTTTAGTAACCGAAGGTTTTATAAGGGTTAAGTAGATACGCCCGAATCGATTAAATTCAATGTTTCGGCTTAAATTCAAGTAATTTTATGTTTAATTGTTTTTTTATTTTTACTGCTCTGCGTGACAGAGACGAATGTACTGTGGGTACCCCAATATGCAGTCGCAATTAGCGGCTGTCTGGAGCGGCAAAAGGTGTTCCAAGGTCGCGTTCTCGACAACAGGGATGGGCGGAGAGGGAGCGGTTAGAGAACACTCATTCATTATAGAGTCATTCTCGAAGGGGCGTGGAGCGTGATACGACCGGCGGGCGGTAGCCGAGCGTTATCATTCACATCTCATCGCCTTCATATCATCTGATCATTTTATCGCTGTATTTCAGAGTGATATGCCCCCATTTATTCTCTCCGCTCCCCGCCCCGCTCCCGGCCCCCACAAGTCGTTGAGTCTGCATTTTGCAGGATAGTTACTACTCTTCTAGTGAGCTTGGGATTTCCATACAAAAACATATGTATAGGTCGCGTCATGTAAAAAGAACGCTGGCGGTCAAGCAGCGCAATGGCGATTTATCGGTCTATTTGGTGGTATGAGGTGCGGCGCGGGGCGGGCGGGTCACGCGCCACATGCTTGCCGGTGCGCCATTAGTTCACCAGTCGACCTTTGCTTTCCGCACCTCATACCACCAAATAGACCGATAAATCGGCTAATGCGCAGCTTGACCGCCAGCGTTCTTTTTACATGACGCGACCTGTATCACATATATTTTTGTATAGAAATTCCAAACAGCGCCTCTAGCGGACCATTAAGGTAACTCATTTTGTCCATACAGTTTATCTCACGAGTGGGAGTAGAAACTATGATCAAAAATGCAGACTACGGCCTCTAGCGTCGAAAACGCGAGCTAAAGCCGCGTCTCCTGCAGGACTTTTGCCTTAGACATACACAAAAACATAACACAAAATATTGTTTCGCTACACAAAAACATTGTTAAATTTCCATTCGTGCAAGATTGAAAATATCTACAAATTGTGCCCCAGCGCGGGTTAATCTAGTTACAAAATTTTTTAAATGTACCTGATTTGGCTGTACTGCGTCAGTTTTTGTGGCTTTGAGTTATTTTATTAGGTTCCATCATATATTTTTCTTATAATTTTTAATTATTTATAAGTACGTAATATGTTCTCATTCGAAATCTGTGTTAAACTGACAACACGTTCTAACTCATGTTTTTGAAAACATTAAACAAAATAAAGTGAGCGAAGACGATACGTGTACGAAACAAAATATGTTTGCCTTAGATGTTTTTGTGTGAGTACACGGCAAAACATCCTGGAGGAGATGCGGCTTTATATTCAGGTTTATATTGAGACATGACGTCGTATTGCTATTCAAATTGAAGCGTGTTAACACTATTTTACAACAATTCGAACCATACATCTTTGATATAGTCAACTTGCATCCTCACCACGTTGAAGGTACGGGCCAGCGGCGCTGTTTACTATATACCGTCACCGTCTCAGTATAAACCTCCGCTTAACTCCTAGACTGCGGCGATAAAACACAATAGGATAGCTATTGTATCTCGTCCAGAGCTGTGTTTATGCAGACAAGGGGTTAAGAGTAACGTTTGTGGTAAAGGCGCGCAGCGTGAACAGCGGAGAGGTAGCGGTGACGCTCGCGCTGGCGTGCGCGACCGCCACCGCCACCGCCACGATAGCGGCGGCCAGCGAACGGCGCCCCTCATGGCGGCTGCGACTCGACCCCACTAATAAGGTCCTTATGTCACAGATAGGGCCGAGCGAGATTGTCGATCGAACTTTTACATAAACAAGTCGAATTTATTTAAAACCCCGACTGAGTTAAGTTATCTATTTGTTATTGTTCAAAGCACTGTCCTGGTCAACGAACCTGTATTCCACAAGCGCTATAGCTAAATGATCATCATCATTTTAGCCGTAGGATGTCCACTGCTGAACGTAGCCTACCCCGTAGATTACCTAATCCACTTCCTGTCATGTCGAAATAATTTGCCTATACTCATCACGCGGGTTAGCGAGCGCAGTTAGAGCTATCGTTGTTAAAATACGCTGCTGTCCATCCTCTAGCTTTTTTCCCTTAGTCACCTCTTACGATATCCACGGGTAGGTAGATATGGATATTCAGCCGGGACCACCACATCGTGATGATCAAATGATCTTATAGACAGACCATAGAAAAGCACGAATAACATAATAAAAACTGTTTTTTCTCGTTCTGTACCGGTTTTCTGAAGGCGCCCTGCTAAAACAAATAGTTGGCCGATGCGTGTAGCAGTTTTATTACCATGCGTTCGGTATATCGAAAGTCGTTTCATCCAATTTTATCCATTAGTTGATAGTGCGATGATAAACATTTATGCATTCCATCGACAGTCTTGCTCGAGCATGTGTGAGGTCATTCGTGTCATACGTGGATAGCTTGTGTTTACTGTACTTTTCAAAATTATTTGCATTCGGCATGTTATCGTTCGCTACGTAGGGTATTATGTTTTGTATCGGTTTTAACGGATCACTTGTCTTAGCATGATTTTGGTTCACGATTATTTGCACCCATTGATTAAATTATCGTTTTTTTTGTTGTGTCTAATTCTACTGATTTGTTAATCAGGCACTAAGGGCCCATTAATGGCATTTCTGAAGGGTTCGATCAGTATTGAACTTTATGTGGGTAGCCAACGCACTCATTTACTCACGCTAACCGCTTAGTGTCACTAAACTTTCGTACAATTTGATTTGGGGATTATGTATTAACACAATGACTATGCACTGTGTTTTTATCCCGAAATAAATGCACGTTTTCTAGATTGAGCGACCGGACTCAAGAGCTTCACTGCTTTTTTTTACGTTACAATGCGTGGAACGATTTACAGGTCACATCTATCTGGTCTTCTCTAATACCTTGATACTTCCACACATAACATGTGTGGAGTGCAAGGAAAGTTTAAAATCAGCGCTAGTGACGGAAAAGTTGAGGAGTAATAGGTTATGGTGGTATGGGCATGTCATGAGGAGGGATCAGTCATGTAACGAGAATAATTGATGATTCATACTTAAGAATGTAGATGGATATATATGAGTAGCGGAAGCTCAAAGAAAAGATGGATGGTTAGTATAAATGATGACATGAGTAAGGGAGAACTGTGTGCGGAGATGACGGCTAACAGAAGAGAGTAGAAGAAGAAAGATAGTGTGCAGCTCTCAAATATTGTGGGACAGGGATAGGAAGATCATGATGATGTTTGACCTTGATACGTTCCGCGCATGATTTTTATATATCCTACTAATATTATAAATGCGAAAGTTTGTTAGAATATTTGATTGTTTAGATGTTTGGATGTTTGTTGTTCAATCACGGCGTGACGGCTCAACCGATTTCGTTGAAACTTGGAATATGTAAAGTTACTTGACTTTACTACTTTTTATGAAGGTACCACACGAGCGAAGCCGCGGGCAGAAGATAGTCTGTTATACAGGGTGAGTTTTTTTCAGGGCCACTTTGGCGAAATCGGAAACCGTGAGAGTAATCGAAAAGCAATTAATTAGTAAAAAAATAACCTTTGTTTAGAAAATATTGTTGAATTTATAAAATTAAAATTTTGATGGTTTTCCAACAACTTTAGACACATAGTTATTAACAAACAAGGAAACCGAAAATGCAAAACAAAATTTTCTGAAAAACCGTAATTAAATTTCAACTTTTTTTATGCTGATCTTATTTTTTTTCAAAATCGAGCCCGTAACTCCTAACTTCACTTTTCGATTACTCTCACGGTTTCCGATTTCGCCTAAGTGGCCCTGAAAAAAAAACTCGCCTGTATATATCAGCTGTCAGTTGTCGTAGGATATAAATGAATCCTCCAACAGCCAGTTTTCCCAGCTAACAAGTGTATCGTTACAGTTTGAGTTGGAAGACGCGGGTCGCGCGTCCCCGCGGGCGGGTGCGGGCGCGGAGGCGTCCGTGACGCTGCCGCTGCGGCGCCCGCCGGCCGGCTCCACCGCTAACACCGCCTCGCCACCGACCAAGGAGGAGACCAGACCAGGTTGGTGGCAACTAGGGAATAAATTAAATGTATACATTCGATGTATTATTTCCGATTTCACCTAAGTGGCACTGAAAAAAAAACTCACCCTGTATAATAATAAATAACAGCCAACAGTTATCTTAATATTAAACTTTTAGGGAGTCTCGCTCTAAATTGGAGCAGCAGAAGATCGCAGCCAAATAACATTTGTTTCAAATAGTGTTTTGTTCCTGCGGTGAGTAAGGGTTGCCAGAGCTCTTTAGGGGGGGAGGGGTTCGGCAGGCAACGCATTAGCAATGCTCCAGGTGTTGCTGATGTCAATAGGCGACGGTAACCACTTACCATAGGAGGAGGAGGACCGTAAGCCTGTTTGCCTCCGTATAACATAAAAAAAATAGAATCCGGAAAGAATAATTTAAACAATACTTCATTTAGATTACTACGCTAGTTACACGATAGAAAAACGTTGTAGAAGACCGATGCTTTCGTTGATGTAATAGAAATCGGATCTGACAGTGCATCTGTTCTCAGGTGAAGATGTGAAGGAGCGTGAAGGCAGCACAGAGAGCAAAGCGTCGAGTAACTCGTCGCCGGCGAGTACGCAAGCAGCACTGAACGTGATCCAGCGCCGGCGCCGGCCCAAGCGGCGCTCCACCGGCGTCGGGCACGTCGATATGGATGTAAGTACTGACATACCTATACCAAAGGGGGCACACAGATTTAAAACAATGAGCCAATATCACGGACACATTGCCCAAAGTGGGCACACAGACTTAAAACAATGAGCCAATGTCACGGACACATTGCCCAAAGTGGGCACACAGACTTAAAACAATGAGCCAATGTCACGGAAACATTGCCCAAAGTGGGCACACAGACTTAAAACAATAAGCCAATGGTACGGACAGATTGGCCAAAGTGGGCACACAGACTTAAAACAATGAGCCAATGGTACGGACAGATTGGCCAAAGTGGGCACACAGACTTAAAACAATAAGCCAATGGTACGGACAGATTGGCCAAAGTGGGCACACAGTCTTAAAACAATGAGCCAATGGTACGGACAGATTGGCCAAAGTGGGCACACAGACTTAAAACAATAATCCAATGGTACGGACAGATTGGCCAAAGCGGGCACACAGACTTAAATCAATGAGCCAGTGTCACGGACACATTGCCTGACACTAATACATACATTGGCAAGCGTTACAGGGTAAGCTTAAATGTATTATCACTAACCAACATAAACTTCAATGTTAGTTACACAATGACAGAATTTGGTTGTTGTCATAGTCTTAAAGCGTAAAAGTAAACAACACAATCGTGTCAAGGACCTAGCATTTTTATGTGAATGGGCTCCAGAAATACTCGCGCTGAAATGTCCACTGAGGCATTCTAACAAGGAGATATATAATTTGTTAACTATCCTGAAAGGGGCTTATTCTACACCCAGTAGACACTTATGTTCGTTTAACAACATAACGACGTCGGATTAGCGGGCGAGTGATCGTCTGAGACGCAAGGGGTGCGGGTTCGATTCCCGCTGTGGGACAAGTATTTGTTCCGGTTCTGGGTGTTGCGGTACCATGGTACTCCTAGTTTCTGATACGATACAGGGAATCTTAGTGTGGGATCAGTGCGGGTGCTATTATTACTATTTGTAAATTCGACAAATTTCATTTAAAAAACACTATGGCGAAATCGTCTGTTTTGAGGTCAACTTTTTTTATACAACTGAGGTGGCAAACAAACATACGGCCCACCTGTTGGTAAGCGGTAAGCGTAGCCTATGAGCGCTTGCAATACCAGAGGCATCACGCACGCGTTGCCGACCCCGAACCCCCCCACCCTTAAAGAGCTCCGGCAACCTTACTCACAGCAGGAACACAACACTATTTGAAGCAAATAATGTTATTCGGCTGCGATTTTCTGTAAGGCGGAGGTACCTCCCCAGGCGGGCTGCTCCAATTTAGAACGAGAAAATCTCGCTTTGCCCTACCTCCTACAAAAAAAAAATCAGTCAAATCAGTTCGTACTCAATTTTTCAACTGTAAGGTAGCAATCTTGATTTTGAACTTCTCGCCGATTTAATAATTACTTAGAACGATGATGAAAAGACCAAAAACAGCCAAAGCCACACTTGGGATGGTAGACATATTATCACCTTGTATAGAAAAAAAAACACTCTAACGATTTTATAACATTTAGAAAGATTCAATTTCTTGTTGTTTGTTTGTAGGATATCGTGAACGACCGCGGCGGAGGCGGTGAAGGCGACGGCGACACTGACACTCCACAAGTAAGTATCTTTTTTAATCCTACTAATATTATAAACGCGAAAGTTTGTAAGTATGGATGGATGGATGGATGTTTGTCGCTCTTTCACGTAAAAACGACTGAATGGATTTTAATGAAACTTCACAATAATATAGCTTATACATCAGAATAACACATAGGCTAAAATTTATAAAAATATTGTGTGAATTGTCCAAAATATGACGTTATGTGTCAAGTAAGTAGGAAAAAATCTACGCCACGCTAATATAAGCTACTCGATATTTTATTGATATACTAGGGTGATACCCGCGACTTCGTACGCATGTAATCCTAGTAACTCCGCCGCGGATATCTAGCAAAGAATCATTTTTGCATCAATATTATTGCATTTTTGTTTATGTTGTATAGGGTGGGTCAAAAGAATGGGTCATCAATTGCACCGTTTGCATTTGTAGGTAGAAAGTATTGTAGGAAACATTAGGTTAGTTTTGAAGAAAAAATAACTGCATGTTTGTGTTTTTGAAAGAAAAGTCAAACCCAAAAATGATACTTGCAAAGAAAATAAATGGTATCATTCGGCTCTATTTCACAACTGTTTACACCAGTTTTCATACCTCAAAATTTCTTATCTTGAGTCGGGGGTCGAAAAATATTATAGGTATCCCTATGGTGTGAATGACCGTTTTTCGCTCTGCCTCTCAAATATATTTTTCAAATATATTATGGACTATTACTGCACAAATAGTCGGTCTTCTCTTTACGGAACACAATACAATATGTACGCTATCCCGAAAGGGGGTTATTCAAGCAACAAAAAGAAAGAATATTCGTGAAAAAAGCATCAATATTTAATTTTGTTAAATCATGATTCATCATCATCATCATCATCAACAACCTGTAGAAGTCCACTGCTGGACATAGGCCTCCCCCAAAGAGTTCCACGACGAACGGTCTTGAGCCCTTTCCATCCACCGACTTCCCGCAACCTTTACAATGTCATCGGTCCATCGGGTGGGGGGCGTTCCAACACTGCGTCGCCCGGTTCGTGGTCGCCATTCTAGAACCTTTACTCCCAAACGGTTATCGGTTCTGCGAGCTATATGGCCTGCCCACTGCCACTTCAACTTGCTAATTCTGAGAGCTATGTCGGTGACCTTGGTTCTTCTACGGATTTCCTCATTTCGGATCTTATCACGTAGTGAAACTCCGGGCATAGCTCTCTCCATAGCCCGTTGCGCGACTTTGAGCTTGTATATGAGGCCTATAGTTAACGACCAAGTCTCAGTGCCATAAGTCATCACTGGCAACACGCACTGATTGTAGACTTTCGTCACCATGATTAACCTTTTAGAGTTTTATAGAGTTGATGTATTTGCATCCATAAAAGCAAAGCAAATTAGTCATCTTATTTCGTTAAATTTACAAAATAAATATAACAACCGATGCTTCTGTTACGACTGTAATGTATGATACAAAATGTCGCCCTCTAGCTTAGTCATCGCAGAGTAGTTAGCGTAAATCCTTGTATGTTTTGACACGCTGTTTGATCTAAGCTTAGTTATGGCTCAGCCGGAATCATATATGATTGAACACGCCATCGTGTGTTTCACGAGTTTATTCTTGCAGTTTCTTCTATAAAAACTTCTGCTATTGGTATAAGCTGTGCGTTGATTGTCAGTCAGTCTTATATACTTACTTTTACAAAGTAGTATAATATGTATAGGTACTAACTCGAAAGAGTTTATTCTGTCATATATGATTTTCATATATTTTTTCCATTCGTCTTTATCATGTTTATTAAATCATTACTAAATGTACGAGAAGTTGGACATCATGATTGGTGCCTAAAACAGTTAAATAAGATTCCTCTGGTTTTACCGCAAAAGAATAGATTATTGATGAAACATAACGAAGTTTCAAAAGTCGTCGGGTGTAGAATAAGCCCCCATCGGGATAGTATACATATTATAATAAAATACAATCAAAATAAGTGTGCGTTATGACGGTGTGCAAGAAACGAATTTTGAATATGTCCAGCCACTGTCATATTTCATTTTGCACACCGCTCCAAACAGTCTCTCTGTCAGTTCTCTTAGCAAAATAACATCTCCTTAAATCGAGCCCACGTTGTACGCTGAATTGCTTTATTTCGGTGATTATCTCGGCCATTTATGATTCACGTTGCTTTGTTCGGTAACGTGGGGCAATTAACGTTTTATAATGAGGATTACCCAATTATAGGTGATTCATAATATGTGGACTATCCCGAAAGGGGCATAATCTGTAAAAATAAAGTTAAAATATTGAAGAAATTAAATATATTTCGTTTTTTTTTGAACTTTTTTTTTTTTTAATTTATCATCTTTGTTGCGAATTATTAAACATATGAGAAGTTCAACATCAAGATCATTATCTTATGATGATACAGAGGAACTACTAGTTTATAATGTTTAGCTTTAATCATAAAATAATATACCTATATAAGTTTATTAGAATATTGGTACCATGGTAATCGCACCTGTTGTCCGAGCCATCTTCCTTTTGATTTAATCGTAGCTTGGTTTCCTCGATACAGGCTTAGCCTAGTGAGGAAACCACTAGATACTTTTACCTTAACCAAATAGTTGTCTGCAAAGTACCTCAAAACTGTAGAATTAAGTTAGTCTGTATACTTTTGCAGTAAATCAATATTTTTTCATTTTCATTTTTCATTTTCAAGATAGCTACCTAAAATAGCTGAATATTTGTGGGCGTAGAATATGTCTCTTTCGGGATAGTATACATATTATGAACCCCCTTGTAGACTAGTTGAATTCTACTACAAAACCTTTATTATTGACTTCACATTTTTAATCTTTTCCTGAAACATTTATATCACTTGAAGCCGACCGCTGAAATTATAAAATTATATTGAAAATAAATCTTCTTTGGTTTGCTTAACTTCTTGTAGTCTTAAAACTACTTATTGTTTGAGAGAAAGCTAAGATCCCATGACAATAAACATTTGAAAAGTTTGTCGGGTGTGAATACTGTGAACCAAATGACAATGATCTTAAGAAAACGGCGCGTGTTATGAATAAAGTAGAATTATGAATAGGCGAGATCACTAACCTAGCGGAGAAATAAGAATGTAAAATCAAAGAAGTGTTTTGATGTGCCACGGTCAGTGACCGGAACCGACACCTTGTCATTGTAATTACTAGGATGAAAGAAAAATGTATTTCATTTTTATTTTCCCTCCACTTTGCCAGATTTCGTGCATGAACAATATTTATTGTACCAATATCGTTTGCTGCAAAGCCGCCCGTCGCGACTAGTTATACCGAACGAATTTATTTATTGCTAGTTTGCGCATCGAAATCGGTTGAGCCGTTAAGGCGTGATTTAACCACAATCATCCAAACATCCTCAAAAACTTTCGCATTGACAATATTGTTATGCTATTCCATAGGAACCGTGCATTTTTCAGCGATAAAAAGTAGCCTAATGTCTTTCTCTGACCCCTAAACTACCACTATGCAAGTCACGTCGATGCCGTGCTCTGTGGAAAACAAAAACAAATCTTTCCCACGGGAACCGTTCATTCTTCCGGGATAATAAGAAATCTATGATCTATTCCAGAAATTTCATCCAGATCCGTTCAAACATCCCTCAATCCAAACTTTCGCATTTATAATAGTAATAATATTGACGCAATGATACATTTACATTAAGGCCATGGTGGCCCCGGCTGAAGAATAGGCCCCTCCATATCTACCTATCCGCGGATGTCGTAAGAGGCGACTAAGGGAAAAAGCTAGGGGATGGGCAGCAGCGTCCGTCATTTTAACAACGATAGCTCTAACTGCGCTCGCCAACCCGCATGCTCAGCGTGGTGAGTATGGGCAAATCCCCCCACATGTGTCTGTGGGGGAGGCCATGTTCAGCATTGGACGTCGTACGGCTGAAATGATGATGATGATGATACATTTTAATAGGAACAGACATTATGGATTAAAGGAAATGCATCTAATTTCCAATTAAATCTATAGTTTCTTGCAGTTTTCCTTCAATCACTCCGTAGCCGGTTCCTTGAGCAGAACATTATTATTCTTTATCATTTGTTTTCGACAACCAAGTTCGTTGCATATATAAATCAGGTCACGTTTACAAACATAATATGTAAATTTTAAATCGTTTTCGTTTCTCTGAAATAAAATAAAAATATAGAATTTAAATAACAAGGCTACCCACTAAAATAATTTCAGTATCATCATACTTCTTCGTTTTGTTATAAATGCGAAAGTTTGGGAGTTCGATATTTTTTTGGGGAACCGAATTTGATGATACTTGGAATGGACATGGAAGGAGTCCGTGCTCGGAATCATTACTAAATAATACTAGAAGTTCGCCCGAACTAAGGTCTCGCGACGTCTGGTAAAAGTTGGTGCTTCGGTGATCGTTGAGGCACAAACGAGATATAAACTTGGAAAATAGCATCTTTAGCATGTTCTTATTATTATCCAAACTTACCTCAACTACGAAGACATTGAAACTTTACCAAGTGGGAGTTCAAGTTGTATTGGTTTATAAATTATACAATTTTCGTTGTATCTCATAAACCATATAGCCTAGACTAAAAAAAAGCTTATATTTAAATTTGTGTGTGAAACCCAACGTTATATATTTGTACTAGCTTCCGCCCGCGGCGTAGCGTAGAAGAGTAGCCTATATGCTATTCTAGGTAAAGAACTAATTATATTCCAACTAAATCTTGATGATTGAACGATTTAATAACAAACATCCAAACATACTCACAAACTTACGCATTTATAATATTAGTAGGATAACTTTTTTAAATCCCTCCTTTTGAACCCGTGTATCTTAGCAACTCCTAAGCCTTTTAATTCATATGAATGTTGATAGTTGCCTGTTGACCTACTAAATTCCATGCAGATTGGATTTTCGTTTCGAAAGTTATGCTCTAACAAATAAACATACAAACATTCGCCCGTGTTGTTTGAGATAACTTCGCTCGCTTCGATCGCTCGATCAATTCTAAATGCAAGTGTGTTTGTTTGTTGGTTGGTTTGTTCTTCTTTGACACACCAAGAGAGCAACGGGCAAAAGCCTGAGAGTGACATAAGCTACGTAAGCTACGGTACCACGCGAGCGAGGCGCAGGCGGAAGCTGGTAGCTTATATGCTACTTTAAATACGGCTACCACGTAAGCAAAACCGCGAACGGAAGCTAAGAACAATAAATCTGCTTCATTAATCTTGTCCACGGATATCCCTACAAAAAACACGTTAAACTAAAAATAAACAGAAATAGCTCTACCGAAGGTCTCGAAACCTAGTTCACAAGCAAAATTATTAATTTGTTGTGGCTTGCCGCTTAGTGTTGATGACGCAAATGGGCTTTAATTAGAACTACATTTAAATAAGGTCGGTGTACATACATGTACAGGCAGGATATTCAAATATAATTTCTGGAGGAGGTAGGGCACAGTGAGATTATCTCGTTCTAAATTGGAGCAGTCCGCCTAGGGAGGTAAGATCGCAGCCAAATAACATTATTTGTTTCAAAGAGTGTTGTGTTCCTGCGGCGAGTAAGGTTGAGAGCTGAGCAGAGCTCTTTAGGGGGGAGGGGGGAGGGGTCAGCAATATAATGCAAGCGCTCATAGGCTACGGTAACCGCTTACCAACAGGTGGGCCGTGTACTTGTCTGCCAAATCAGCTTCATAAATAAATAAAAAAACTAGCAGTAGTGGCAAACTTGCATCCAAGTTTGCATAGAGGCTACTTTTAATGTACCTTGCGAGCGAAGCCGCGCGCGTTAGTTAGTAGTTTATAAAAAGTCACTATCGTTAATGTCTGGCTTATTAATACATTTAATGTAAATGATCTTCACCTTCTTTAAATCCGGCAATGAAATCATTAAAATATTATAAGGCAATTTTGGTAACGGATAAGGCCGGTCGAAGGCCTCCATCGCGGCTTATTTTATGATGGACCATAATAGACGCCTTATGGAGGCCTATACTCACTATAACCAGGAGTGTTATTTTAAACCATCGGAAACGTTCGCTTTTCTTAAACCAGGGACTCAAACATCGCTGATGTACATTCCGAAATGCTAGTTTGGAAAAAGCTGACGTCTCCAATCGTAAATCTTTCCGATGTTATAAAATAGCCCTCACTGCAAAACGCGCTTATAGGAACTTAGGTCATAAAGACAGGATTTGTATGATGCGATCTAATTGAAACAGCTCTCAAAAGATTTCTGTAAATGATTTCGCGAAATAAAACAAAATCTAGACAGAATTGCATTCGACAGAAAGCCCGCTCGCTATAATAAATAAATAAATAAAACCCAACAGTCACATACATAGGAGGACTATTTTTCCCCACACTAGGATTCCCTGTGTCGTGGTAATTATTCTGATCTATTCTCTGGTACCTATTATACCATTACCACAACACCCAGACCCGCAACAAGTATTTGCGGATCATGCAAACATTCGACCCGCAGGGAGGACCAAACTCGCAGCCCTTGTATCTCTGACCCGCTGCGCCAACAGCGTCGTCATACAATAAACTTTATTTCAGGCAACAAGTATTGTAAAACAACAATGTTTCAGAAAATCTATTATCTGCATAAATCTACTCACCTAGCTTTCAGTTCAACAATGTCGAGCAGATAAACTAAATTTAAAGCCGAATGTTTATAGATTCACCTAGTCTATAAAAGAAAAGCGAACTGCCAGCCTCGTCCATCAAAGTGTATTAATCCGCGATAATTTGTGATCTAACTATACCGTTTTAAAATAACCGGTGTGAAACAGCGCGGCTCGCGTATTGACGTAAGCAAACACAAACAATAGAGCAACAGAAATACTTATGTATTTCGGTCGGTACGGTCAATCTGTCGAACCGTGGATTTTGACAAGCCGTTTTCGAAGTACCGTTGGCAGTTCCCGGCAGTGCTGCCGATTGGCGGGGAATTACCCGATTTGCGGTGTTTGCGAGGGTTGCGCTATAGTACGGTGTTTGAATAAAAAGCTAAAATTTTTCATATTTCAGAAAATCATAGCTCGTAGTGATTTCAACATTCACCATCATCCTCCACTGCTGAACATAGGCTGGCATAGGCCTCCCATCCCCTATAGATTTCCGAGTGTCGGCCTTCTGCCAACGGATCTAAGTAGGTTGTCTTTCTATCTAGTGGTAGGCCGTCACCCTACGCTGCGCTTTCCGGGGCGTGGTCTAGATAGAATATTTCGTCCAACGGCCGTCGGTTATCCACTGCCACTTCACCTTGCTTATACTCCTAACTTCTGTCCTAATAACTGATTTATGGACGATGTCGATTCGTAGCACAGTTGAGTAGTCATATCGCGGTGTATTACTAAGATTTAATTTTAGCATTCTCACGCAAATAACATCTAGAATGGGCTCGATGCATGTAACGGAGGTATCGAAGATTTCCGGAGCATTATAACTTCTAATTCTAAGTATTTATAAAACCGATAAAACGCTAACAAATAAATATAGAAATAACATATTTATTTCGGGTGCTAGAAATATTATTTTGTGAATCATATAGTTATTTCTAATTTCGTCCTGTTTGGATGAGAATTGTGTCCGTTAGAGACTATATCCAACACTACGCCTCGGCACTGAGTGACTCACAAGCGATATGAGTGACACGGGATGTTTAGAGCCTGTTCACACGACTTTTAAACGCGCTGTCAACGCACGTCGAACGCAGCTAAGACGCGCAGCAAACGCGTTGAGATCACAAGTTGTGTACATGTGCATACGTTCATAATATTGAGCATCGCGTTTTCGTCGCTGCTTTCCTCCACCCCTTTAATCGCGCGTCTGTATCGTGTTTCATCTGCGTTGGAATCTGTGCAAACGCAAACAATCTGCTACTCACGCGCATATTAAAAAACGCATAACGAAAGCGCGTTTAAAAACACAACAACATGAAGAGCTTTAAGAAAAATACAAAAAGATATCTCCAGGGCAGGCAACGCATTAGCAATGCTCCAGGTGTTGCAGATGTCAATAGGCGACGGTAACCACTTACCATCAGGTGGGCCGTAAGCCTGTTTGCCTCCGTATTACATAAAAAAAAAAAAACGTCATGTGCATAGGCTCTTATTCATGCGGATGCAAGGTCGGCGGGGACTCAAAAACTACGTGTTTTGGCGAGTCACGCGCGTCGCTCTCACCTTAATTATTGCGAATATACCAAAATAAACCTATGACACGAAGAATATTACCGTTGTGTTCACAAAATAAACTCGCCAGGAAATAGTTTTCTTTAATCACGCAGGTGAATGTGCATTGCTAACTAAGCTACCAGCTAGTTAATCTAGTTATAGATTGATCAGCCCAAATCATACCTAACTAGTGATCCGCCCCGAACTGAGATCTCGCGATGTCCAGTAAAAGTTGGTCTTTCGATAATCGTTGAGACACAGTCAAGATAAACTTTATCTTAAGCATGTTCTTACTAATATCGAATGTTACCTGAACTACGAAGTCATTGAAACTACAAATAGGAGCTCACGTTATATTATTATTAAATAATACTATTTTCGTTGCCTCACAAACCATACGACCTAGAATAAAAATTAAAAATCGTTTTAGAATATATGAACATAGCTTTTTCATAAATGACACTTCATTTATTTGTACTACTTTTATTTTTAAACCTCCTTTTGGACCCCTATATCTTAGCAACGATTGGCCTTGAAAGAAGTCGTGAGTCTAGTTTGTTTTCTTATATTCAGCTTCCATTCCGCGAATCCGCCAATTTACACGTTTCTAATAAAAAAAATGTATACAACATCGATTGTTTTAACTGCAACAATAAATCTTATTTACGACAACATTGGCGATAATCCAGTCCTGAAAACACGCATAAATTGGGGCTGAGTGATTGTTACACACAGATTCACACTGCTATTGTGGACGATCGACTCACGTGATTATATCCGTTTTAATGTTTCCTGCATGGAGGACGTTGACCTTTAGCAGACAGTATACAAGGTGATTCATAATACATATGCAATCCTGAAAGAGCCTCAGTATAAATCATCTAGAATACATGTAAAAAGGCATATTTTATATTAAAAACTTGCTGTTATCAGTGAATTCGTCCGCACTCATAATAATTTTCGCCCCCTACTTTGCCCAATATCACCCCCTTCAAGATTATTTTTTGAGACAAAAGATAAGGCCTATAACCTATCTCCTTGCTCTTGCTCCTCTGCTATCTCCTCCTAATTTCATAACGATCCGTTCAGTCGTTTAGTCGTGATGAGGTAACAAACAAACAAAACAGAGTTGCTTTCGCATTTATAATATTTCTACGGATTCAGTGTTTCTTCAGAAAACCTAATCACGTGAAACTACATCCATGTACCGAAATGTAACTGACACCAGGAGTAATGGTCCGTTATGTGTGTTTAGGAAATTATTATTTTTGGCCTGTTCCTCGATGACGGTCGTGTTTGAGTGCACACATGGCCAAGTGACGTCAGACCACTCGTATACACTGTACCGCGGTTTTCAGCCGTCGTTGATCATATATTTTCCATGATAAATGTTCAGGGAAAAGCAACACTTGTGTCGTCGACTTAAACATATCACGGACTCACGTTTGAATGTCTGAAACAATATTGACAGTAACGTGTATGTAAACGCAGCTTAATGCGTTGTTGCGATATTGAAGTTCAGCTTTACGATGCGCGATTTTCATGAATGACATTAATGAAATCATTCGATTATCAAATTCATTCAACTAATTCGAATGACCAAGACCACTAATCACTAACCATTCATCTAGTTAGTCATAACGAAGACGCACTGAATTAATGTATTCGTCAAATCGTCACTAATAAGCTATACTAACCAAACCAAAGTAGCGTCCGTTCCACTTCCACATACATACTTTGTTGTACGTTTGAGAGGGATAGCGAACATAATCTCTAATAAGTGAATAATCTAGCCACCCCCAACCTTAACTTTTAAATAATATGGTCGATTTTAGACTACGACATTCATCATCACTGTTTTTAGTTTAGTTCATAATTTAGTTGCCCACCAAAGTCAAAGTCAAAGGTTTTTATTTTAATAAAATCACTAGGATCACTTTGAAACGTCTTAGAAACTAGGTGAAGCTATGCCTGTTCCACCATAATGGTTATTCGACTACTGAGTAGTCTAGATAAGTGTTAGTGGTTTATTTGATTGATTATTGATTTTAGTCACAATATCGCATCGCTAGTTCGGCTGTGGACGGTAAATAAAAAAAAAAAATTTATATTTTTTTTATACGAAATAGGTTAACGTTTGACCACAATCTCACCTGATGTTAAGTAATGATGTGGTCTACGGTGTAGCACGTTTGCCTAGAAGAAACCTATTCACTCTGGTCTTGAAGACACCCAAATTATAGGTATTCGGAAACACAGACGCCGGCAACGAGTTCCACTCTTTGGCTGTAAGCATTATAAAGGTAGACGCAAAGCGCTAAATATGACTAATTATATATAACAACAAAATAAACATATCATACAATAGGTATGATATGGTTATTTTGCTTCTCTCCAAAGTTATTATGAACTCTTTTTTGTTATTGTTTTGCTCTCTGATCTAATCTTATTATTTATATAGATTTTTAATTTAATAATATTATGTAAAATTAAATAGAGTCAATGTTATTTTTACTTTAAATTTGCATGCTGGGTTTCCTGCCGAAGTGTGCGAGTTTAATCACTATTATTTATTTCCAAATTGTGACAACCACGCTTCAGGCAAATAAATTATTTCATTTCATTTCATGAATGACTAACGAGTTCTTTAACTATATTTATTTTATTATTTATTTATTTTATTTTACAATTTTAGGGAAACTTACAGCTAGGTACATAGAAGAGAAAAATATTAAATACATGTTATGTTCATGTATGCTGAAGGTCAATTATAAGAATCCACAGAATAGATAGTTAAATTATAGATATTTCATAGAACGAGTATGACAAATAAAAAAAAAAAGTTATGTATAAGTTAGGGTATTTGTTTCACGTTGAAAGATTTTATCCGTTCCCGAGTAGGTACATAGCTAGTGCCATTCTCCAAACAACTAAGCCGCGTAGTCATGCTTTCCTTGGCTTATACATTTGTCACACGAAATTATTAATTACTAAATCATGCATTCAATTGATTAAGAGTATAAACATCGAACAATTTGGCAACGGGTCTATACTAACGTCACTAAATCTAGATTTATGCTTTGACAGTCATTCTGTCCATAAACCATCATATTAATAGGTCTGTCACCTAATTAAAAATTACCGTGTCCGTAGCACAGACGCCTCGAGCCCTCGGCCAAGAGGACTAGGTCGTCATTAAAAAGTACCTCATGACACTTGCACAAAAAAATTGCTTCTTGAACTAGGGTGTTCAGAATTGTTTCAATATTATTCTTTCATTCTGAAAATGTCACACTGAAACATAACAAAGGCGATCTTCAAAGAGTTATCGAAGTTATAATCTAATCGAAGTAATATCTTGAATGTGAAAGTAAGTCAGTCAATCACGCCGTAAAAATGATAATGTCATAGACATGGATTGCTACGGATACATAGGCTAGTCTTTGTCTCGGGTGAACAGAGGGCAACTGCTATTTGATAAAAATATGAAATGTTTGTGTATTTCTTTAAAAGTTACGTATTTAATTATCTGCCGGATGTCTGAACAGATTCACAAAAATAAATGATTTGGTAATATTGTACGCAACACAGATTGAGGCGGCCTCGTATAATTCCACGTTAAAACATTAGAAAGTTCCAAACAAGATAGAATTTGGGTCACACCGTTCAGAACTGTAGTCGCGTAAACTTGAAAATAGAATTTATATTTAGACAAAAACTGACCGACTTCGCATGAATCAGTTCATCCATTGTCACTTTCGGTTTCATAAGACAGTTCTATTTTTATCCATATCTATCTCAATTTTTTACGATGCAATGGTTTCTGTTAAACCGGCATCTTATTTTTGTTTCATTTGTTTAAAAACGATGTTTACAGTCGACGCAAGAGCGTATTTATAGAAGGTGCGCGTGCTTATCGTACCTGTCCGATGGAAACGGGCCGCGTCAGCCCTCGGCCTATCTGCCAATTCCTGGGGAAGTTGTTAACTGATCGATGAGGCGTCACCGACGATAATAGGGTGCCAGTACCTACTGTTCGACATTGACGTGTCCTTGAGTTGCCGTTCTTAGAAAAGGGCCGTCGATCCCGATGCCTATGCCGGCCGTTATATTTACAGGTGAGGCGACGCACCCTAGCGTGTCCGCAGACACCAGCGCCCAGTCTCAACATTTCAATGCGTCACCGGCATCTCACGCGCGCGCTTCCACCGGTGTTAAGCGTAGGCGTGAACAATATTTTCACTAGAATTAAAACTCAGTGAAACAGTCAGTGTGTTTTCGAAACGCGCGGCGTCCGCCCGCCCGCTCTCGATGAAATCATAAGTGCATGTGATCGAAAATGAGTCGGAAACAGGATAGGTTCACATCGCGGCCTCGGAGCCTCACCTCGCACTACGGGTCTTCGCCGAGTATGCTGAGCTCCATGCTCGGCAGCCAGTACGGTTCCTACGGCAACTCAAGCTACTCGAGTTACAGCCCTACCAAGTACCGGAACTACAACCCCTACAGCACGGGCTTCGGCCGCTCCTCCTCCAACCTGGGGATATATGGGGGAACGAGCTCCGGCTACGGTGGTGTGTACCTTAGTGGTTCTTCGTTGGGCTCATTGAATTTGATGACGCCAGTGTTGAAAAAGTTGGACAAAAGATTGTTGGCTAGTCAAAAGAATTTCAAACCGAAGCCGGTGCCTCCGGCGAAGGTTCAGGAGACGCCGCCCGAGGACGTGGCTGCGAGTCCGGCTGCTCCGGAGGCCGCTGCGGCGTCGGAGGCTGAGGCGCCTCCGGTCCGGCCCGAAAGAAAGTCCCGCGCGAACAAAGCCGGCAACCTGAGCAAGGAACGCTCACGATCTCTAAACTCCCTCGATACTTCGGGAGACCTGGGCTCACGCTCGCTTAGCCTTACTTCGTTAGCTTCAGATGGATACTGTGTATGTTTTAATTTATCATAATCCTTAACTTTATAAATCGTAAATATGATCCTTATTCGGAAGCTTAGTTACGAAATAACTCTTGAAATTTGGATAATACTTTAATATCAGTAACTTACAGCTTTACATTATAAACATTTTAAAAAGTCTGATGCATATTGTCCTGTACTTAAACCTGGCATCCTCGTATTGTTCACAACTATATTGGTGAGAAAGATTCCCCGAATCTGATAAATAGCAAAAATAATCTTGCAGAAAAGATTCGCGCTTGCATCATTGTTTACACGTACCTAACTCGCTATTCAATAGAGTCAATCAGTTATTTTTTTTCTGATTATTTCCTAAATACTTCTGGAATACGAGTCCATTGTGTGGGCATGATTTTCAATTAAGACATCGTGACGTGACGTTGGATTGCGTACACGTACCATTGACAAAGACATACGACGCGCTAATGGATTTGGCATAGACTAATTTGTCAGTTACGACATATCGGTTAAAATATCCTCTGCTTGCTTGTTTGTTGACTGACTCATTCTTGACCATTCTGTATTAGGTCTGTGACCATGTTCAGGTATGGGACCCTAAAAAGGGCCCGTCGGTGAAGGATTCAGTGTAGTGAAAGCATTAAAGTGCGCCTTGCTTGAGGCTGCTTTTGTGCACAATATAATTATATCGTCTATTACTAGTCTAACTAGTCTATTACTAGTACTATCACCGCAATTCTCGAAATAGAGATGGTTAATGGGTATCCAGACTAGTCTAAAATCCTAAACTCATAAATCTTAAATATTGTGGCGGGCAGTAAACCGTGTGGCTTGGTCGACGTTTGCTAACTTTTTCAATGTCTGTTGTCTCTCTTTCACGTTCTTGTATTGTGCTTGTATTTTGTAATGATCATTTCACATAATAAGCAAATATATATTTATTTCTTTCCAACTTAGTTATCTTGTGAACAAATTTAATATACACTTGCTTCCGCCCGCGGCTTCGCTCGCGTGGTACCTACATAAAAAGTAGCCTATATGCTATTCTAGCTAAATAACTCTCTATATTCCAAGTTTCAACGAAATCTGTTCAGCCGTTACGGCGTGATTGAATAACAAACATCCAAACATCCTCACTAACTTTCGCATCCTACTAATATTATAAATGCGAAAGTTTGTGAGGATGTTTGGATGTTTGTTGTTCAATCACGCCGTAACGGCTCAACCGATTTCGTTGAAACTTGGAATAGGTAAAGTTCTATACCTAGAATAGCATATAGGCTATGCACGTGCGGAATCTAGTTTATAATATTAGTAGGATGTTCACAAACTTTCTCATTGTTTTCCAGTCTGGCAGCGAGCGCACGGAGGAAGGCGAGGAGTGCTCGTACAAGGCGCGTTACGAAGCGTCGCAGTGCGAGGTGAGGCGACTGCGCGCGCTGCTCGCCACATCCGAGACGCAGCTGCGCGACGCGCGCTCCACCATCAGCCGGCTCACGCAAGTGGTACGTCCAACGTCATTTCAGCCGTAAGCCATCCGCTGCTGAACGTAGCCCCGCAGATTTCCAGAGCGAATTCCCTAACATTCCTCCTGCTGTCATGGCGAATTCCAATCATGTGGAGGGAATTTGCCCATACCACGCTGGGCGCCAGAGTTGGTTGGAGCGCAGTTACAGTCTTTGTCAAAACTGTCACTGTTACCCATCCCCTTGCTTTGTTTCCCTAAGTCACTTTTTACGACATTCACTCCACAGATTTCCAGAGCGAATTCCGATGATAACAAAATATTTTTTGTTTTTATACCACTAAGGTGGCAAACAATCATACGGCACACCGTAAGTGGTAACCGTAGGCATTGAACGTTTGCAATACCAGAGGCATCACGCACGCGTTGTCGAAGGCTCGTATGCACCGAAGCTTAGCTTTAAAGGAACTATTTTTTAAATGCGCAATCCTTTAGAACAGTTTGTTATCAAAAGTAGAATCTATAGAGCACTCAAAATAAGAATAAACAAATCTTAAGATTTCAACATTTCCTAGATTATTATCGGCCTAAAGAAGTCCACTGCTGGAAATAGGCCTCCCCAAAACCTTCACAATGCCTTCACATTGCGTAGTATCTCCTACTCATTTGCGAATTCCTCTTGTTTACGCCTACGATAATAATAATAGCACGTATAAAGTAGGGATGTAACGAAAGATAGAAACCTTCAGCGCGGTCACAAATTAGCTGGGTGACCGCTTTTGGTATCAATAGCTGTGCGCTTCTGTGCTTCGCACGTTAGATGTCCGTCCCGGCGGCGAGAGTCCTACTCGCACTTGAACTGTTTACGCGTGGTGTAAAACTCGTCGGCAGTTCGGGGGAAAAAGGTTGTTGATCGGAATCCACGCATTGGAAATAGCAGTGTAGAATGGCCCCCCACTAGATGGAAAGATGAACTAATGAAAGTTACTGGTCTAATGTGGTTAGAATAGACAAATTGCTGCTAGCGATCAGTTTGGCGAATAGCCAATTCGTCACTCCATTTCATAATAAAAATTTAGATTAGATTTTATTTCCCTGCTCAGTCATGAATGCACCTGCGCTGTGAAGACCCACTCACGCTCAGCTATATTTTAGTCGTGACTCCAACGCATGGATATTTGCATTGGTACATCATCATCATTCCAGCCGTAGGACGTCCACTGCTGAATATAGGCCTTCCTCGTAGATTTCCAGAGTTACAGCATACACCCAAAGACTCCTAATAGCCTTTATAAGGTCGTCTTTCCATCTAGTGGGGGGCCGTCCTACTCTTTCCAGTGCGTGGTTTGTAGGTGCGCCCACTGCCAATACAAATGCTAATCCTCTGGGCTATGTCGGAGACTTAAGTTTGTCTACATAATATGGTACATCATACCTCCTTGAAATAAAGCTGTTTAAAAAAAGATCCTTATGTCTACTGGATAAATACAATTTTGAGTTTGACATTTGAGGGCATGCGATGTAGCACAAGTTAATCGCTAGCCCCTAAAAGTCAAACCCAAAAATGACTATTCAGTAGTCGTAAGGGTAATTTTGTAATAAATTTTGAATAACACATCGCATGCCGTTAAAACACGGCTTAAAGCTTGGCGCATTCGCACCAATGGTAGTCAGTAAGTTGAGTGAGATATTGCTTATTCTCGTTATGACGAGAAACTATGCTAATAAACTGCTTACTTAATAATATTTTACAAACAATTGCGAATTAAGCTCTATTATTTGTCGAAATGGAAAGTATAGAGCTTTCATAGCCTTGCTTGCTTATCGTGTCACTGATTCTTTCTTGGTCTTCCTGTATTAGGTCAGTGACCAGGTTGAGGTGTGGTGGCCCTGAAAAGGCCTATGACCGTCGGTGAAAGAATCAGTGTAGTGAATGGATTAAAGAGCCCCTCTTAGAGGCACCTTTTGTGCACGAGTCTTCGAATTTCTAAGACATGCCGGTTTCCTCACGATGTTTTCCTTCGATTGACCATCTGAGACTGAGAAGGGTTCGATTCCCGCTGCTTGACAAATGTTTGCATGATCTGCGTAAAAATGTTCTGGGTGTTGTGGTACTCGTAGTTTCTGATACCCACGACACAGGGAATCCTAGTGTTGGGTCAGGACTGTGTATGTGACTGTTAGGTGTTTTTATTTATTTACAATATTTATGCAATTTGGCGACTTCTATTTATTTTTCTATTTTTTTATTTAAAACACGCTATCTAAGTGCGATTGACTAATTACCGCCTACTGAAACACACTAATTATGCGCACGAGGCAGCTGAAAGATTGGCTCGTGTTGTGATCTTGTGATCTAAATGATAAGCTGCGCAAATTAATTCCGCGTTGCGAATGTCATATGTAATTACAACGTACCTATATGGTGCATAATATATCATCGTAATGTGTAGTAAATTATCAATTTCTATTTCCAGAATCAGAATTCGTTATCTGAAATCGAGAAACGAGAAAAGCGGGCCATGGAGAGAAAACTCTCAGAAATGGAGGAGGAACTAAAGGTATCGTGTATGACCACTATCATACTTAACAGACACAACACAACACAATATTTTTATACAGACATTAGTGAAACGATAGAGAATCCATAGTAACCGTGAACGTTCAGCTTTTGTGGTATTAAATATGGCGGACGTCAAGATGGCTACCGCCGCCATGTTCAGGATAATAAAGTGGTGTTCGTTTTATAGCAATTGCAAAAACTAAAAGCTGAGAACGAAAGGCTGAGGGCCGAGAATCGCGCCCTAACTCGGGTCGTGAGCAAACTGACCAACTCTGCCGCCAAATAGGTAACTGTACACCTGAGCTCTGTGACGTCACGGCCCACTCATCCGTACGCATGGTACTTTGTGTCGGTGCAACGAGCGCGTGCTCCGTTCTATCGACGCACAGTTATTATGTGTATTTGAATGAAAATACCAAGTTTGTTCTCGCTTACATAAACACGTCCAAATACATTATAATACCATCAAAGTTTCAACCAAAAAAAAATTAACCCATAAGTGATCACTTGATTATACTTTTTCTCAGAAGCGGCTTAAGATATCATCATAATATTTATACAAATAGTAATGGTACGGCGCCAGTTCATGAACTTCGCCGCTTTTTTTTTTTGTTAAACAATTGATTAGACATAGATTTATCATGGCTAATGTGGCGACGTTGTCTAAACCATTAATATTCATGAAAAACCTAGGACATTTCGTGATGCACAGTCAACAAATTTGATTTGTAGGCCACTATAGAACCTTTTCACACAAAATCGGTTCCGCCCGTGGCTTCGCTCACGTGGTACCTACATAAAAATAGCCTATATGATATTCTAGGTATAGAACTTTATCTATTCCAAGTTTCAACCAAGTCGGTTGAGCCGTTACGGCGTGATTGAACAACGAACCTCCAAACATCCTCACAAACTTTTGCATTAATCATATTAGTAGGATTTATTTGATGGTATAATAATGTAAGCGAGTTCAGACTAGCCAGGTCGCACGTCTCTGTGTCGCGAACCCCATTAACAGTGTGTAACGGCGAGCATGCTTTCGATCGTGTTTAACTTGCAACTCGGCCTATCTAGAAGCGTATCGTACCACGCAATGTATTGTGTTTTATCAGAACTCTCATGCAATTAGTAAACATATTTTTTTTTCATAGATAGTTATACATTGATACTCTTTGATCGAAAAGTACGGAAATATTGAGAAGGTATAATAAATTGAACATGCAAGTTGAAGTTTGACTTGTTAAGTGATATTTTGTATATTTTTGAGAATGACATTGCATCATTTTGCAGTATTAAAATTTAAACTTCCAACTAATATTTTATTAGAAAAAAGAAGAGTTACTATAACACAACGAAAACATTATTTAATTTTCACTAAAAACGGGACATTACACATAAATATATTTGGCACACCCGGATATTTTTGCAGTTTCCTGCGCCATGATCACGGAGTAGACATGGCGCATGAAACTGTGCCGAACTGTGCACAAATCATGTTAAATAACCTGTTTCTAGTGAAAATGATGTTAATAACCATGATTGTTTCAAAAATTATTAAAAAATATCTTATAAAACACAATATTTATGTTATTTAATGCGTGCAAAATGTTCTCTAGAGTGTGTTGCATGCCTCGTGTCCGTTCTGCCATACAGCGAACATACATTCACGTACATTCAAAAGAATTTTCCATACATTTTGAGTTATAACCACTTCGAATACAATCGAAAACTGTACACATTACATCCTAACCGTTTATGTAAATGAAAGTAAGGACTTTTGTGTTGTAGGCTGGCTTCTCGTAACTTGTCCGGCAACGCCACGCTAAAGAGATAGCTTGTAATACTGTGTGACCTTAGACTAAACACGAGACCGTTCTACACAAGTTAGCATACCTAACAGTTTTTAGGTTTGAATTTATCTAACACACATTTTTCGCACATGTACATACAGCTTTAATTTTAGGTCACGGCCACAGCGAAGGCCTTGTTGTGTTCTGTGTTGTATTTTCATAATAAATAAGGTCGTAATTTCATTACGGAATAAGGTAATGCAAGAACGCGTTTTACTGAGGTCGAGCAGTTTTTAGTCCACGAGAATACACTACAGTTAATATTGTAAGGATGTATACATATAGTGACATTAAGCTGTTTTAAGTAGCAATATTGATGTCGAACTTACTATACGTTTAATAATTTTTTAAAAAGATTATAAAAAAACCCAAAAATAGCAGATTTTTAATGTTTCTGGATAAAAATCTGTTTTTAGGGTTCCGTACCTCATTTGGAAAAACGGAACCCTTATAGGATCACTTTGTTGTCCGTCTGTCCGTCTGTCAAGACCCTTTTTCTCAAAAACGGCTAAAGGTATCAACTTGAAATTTATACCACCTATTAAGGTCTGTGGGCTTATTTATGGTGCCGTATAAAAATCAAAGCTCTAGCTTAATGCATTAAAAAGATATGGCAATGAATGGATATTTTTTGTATGAAAATGGCTAAAATGAAAAACCTCTAGGGTACTCCAGTTACCTCACAATTCTGAAATTTGGAATGCTAGGAGCTCTGAAATTGAGGAATTTCGAGATTTTTAGGAAACAAAGTTATATTTGCGGTCAAAGTCATACAATGACTACGTGAGCAACCGTAAATATAAGTTTGTCAATTCCTACACTTAGAATTTTTATTTTCTGACCATGACCATGATGACTGGTGCACGACCGGGATTCGAACCCACGACCAATGGTACGGAATCCTCAGAGCGCGAGTTCTCGCACTTGACCGTCTTTATTTTTATGATGATATTAATGACATTGATTCTTTTTGTTGATTTAATAACTCCCTATTGTTATATGTATGGATTTGTTTGGTTCCGTTTTCAACAGCCACTGTTTGGTCCTTTGTTTTATTTATTATTTTTATTCCAATGTTACTATTTTCTAGCATGTATGTGTTATAGCAAGTATCCCTTTACAGTAAATAAGATGTTTACTTACTTTTTCTAGTAATGTTATCGAATCGTTAGACACAAGACTGCAGTGAGATTAGTACGAAAGGAGAATCGTTGTATAGAGTTTGTTCCAAATTTTGTTTTAGGCGTTGGAATAATTTCTTGTGGAATGCTTTTGTAGCATCAAATAATGTTCAAAAAGAAAGGGAATTTCTGCTCCAGGAGAACAGAAGTATTTAACCTAACATTAGTCCACCTTCAACATTTCATTTGAACCGAGATAGCTAGTGAAATTAGTTAACTATGATATCGTGATGATGATCCGGGATTTTTTATTTTATTATTTCTGGACCATATGATAATATTTCGTAGTAGTCTCTGGTTTGGGCCTTTAGGGCACAATCAATTAATTTATGAAATCACATTGTTAAAAATGTAATAAAATTCAAAAGTTTTTTTTTTTTTGTTGTTTAAGTTTCCTTACTTATCTGGTCCATTGTTTGCCATAGGATTTATTTTCGTACTACCATCTTGTTTAAATATTTGGTCCAAATAATTGCATCGTCCTTTGTTTAGGTGAATTGCCTGGCGTATTGTGATACGAACGAGTGAATTAATGATTGTCAACTCAATTTTCCAGTACCAACAAGCGCTACAAGCCGAAAACCAGCGGCTGAAGGACGAAAATGGAGCACTTATTCGAGTGATCAGCAAATTGTCGAAATGAACGCATTCACACAGCACGCAGCCCGGACGGTGCGCCCACAGTCATCGGAACCTTTGTGCCACCATATTGAACTGCGTTCAGCGTTTTAGGAGCATTTTCATAATATCTCATTATTTTTAATGGATTATGATGACATACTGCTATTTTGTAATTCGCACTCTATTTAAAGCCAAAATAATGACTTTTATATGAAATAATGTAGCGCCATTTATGGGCCATGAGTTAGTTATATAAATTGATGTTATTGACTTTTTGACGAGTATAATTATTATAATGTAGTATTTTGTGACTAGTGATTACTCAATTTACAAATCAATGGATTCATGTTTGTTTATTATTTGTTTTTTGATTGTCGGAGTTTAACAATTAATTATGACGAATTTCATTATGAAGTCAACTAAAACAAGTGATAGAAATTGGTCCTAATCAGAAAATTTGGCCTATGAAAGCCATATTTACACAGGCTTAAAACCTAAAAAACCTCTTGCTCCTAAAACGCAACCCCATACCTAAACGTTTGTATAACAGCAATATTGTCAGTTTTGTACCTGTAATACGTAAGTAGCTAAGAAACCCATTGGAATGCAAACAAAACATCGCTGGACTAATATAAAAAAATTTGCGGAATCGAGGGAAAGGTCAAACCACAGGTCAAAGGTCAAACCAATAAGCTTCTTTTTCCGACATCGTTCTTGTCATTATGTCGTGCCTAAAAGGGTTCCTTGTATATTTGACATATTTATTATAAATGTAGTTATAATTATTGTTCACGTGTTCTGTTCTTGAATAATAAGTCACAAACATGCCTTGTTCTATAGTATTATTACATACACGTAGTATTTGTCGAAGATTTAGTGGTTTCAGTTATGAAGTAAATAATTAACTCTTCAATTGTATCGATTGTGGCATTTTAAAGGTGCGCGTTTATTCGATCGGCATCGGAGCATACGTGTTTCACGTATATACGTTCACTAGACAAAATCCGCAATGGACGTTAGCATTTTCAAATAGATCTACCGAAGACGTCATCAACTATTTAGCTGAAACTTTTAGTGTGAACAGACGTAGAGCATTCTTTCGTTGTTTTGTCTGCGTTCGCAAAGAAAGAAAGAATGCTCTTGCTCTCGGCTCTAGCTCTATGTTCGTTTGGTTCAAACCAGCCTTTAGTAGATGGCTAGCAGCATATGCTGTTTCACAGAATTGACATCATTAATTTAAAATTTTAAACTGCGACAACGAAAACGCAAATTGTTTTTCCTATTAAAGAAAACGTGTTTGCTTGAGTCCCAATGCACTCATATTTTTAGTTTGTGATTTCCGATGACATATTATTGTTTGTATAGTTTAGGTGTAATGAAGTATTCCGCGATTAAACTGTTTATTTATTGAAAGTGCCTTTAACAAAGTATTTTATTTGAAAATATATCGAGTATGTGTACTTATCTTGCAAATTTTACCGTCTCGTGTACTTAGTTGTCGCGTGTGTACCAATATGGTGATATGCGCCACGCGGAAATGAATTTGCATTTGCTGGTGATATAAATGATTGTAAACTACTACCCTCTCATTCATAATCAGTCACTTACTTGTATCGTCATCATCATCAGCCTGTAGAAGTCCACTGCTGGACATAAGACTCCCCCAAAACTCCATGACGAACGGTCTTGAGCCTTTTCCATCCACCGACTTCCTGCAACTTCAACAAAGTCGTCGGTTGGAGGCATTTCAACTCTGCGTCGCCTGTTTCGTAGTCGCCATTCGAGAACCTTTATTCCCCAACGGTTGTCGGTTCTGCAAGCTATATGGCCTGCCCACTCAACTTTATCGGCTGATAACTCTCACTCTGTAGTTTTAGAAAGTAAACAAAAGTTAGTGTGATTATGAATGGGTTTACATGTGTGCATAAAAAATATAGTAAAACATAATTGAATCTGTTGTTGATGCAGAACTAGTAGAAATAAAACGTACAACATCACAAACTACCCGACACACTAATTAACCTGTGTGTTCAAAGTGGTCCTAGTGATTTTATTGACTCTACTTTGGCTATACCGGTACTCGAACGTGGCACATACTGCGTTCCTTGTTACACACCACACATTTTATTAAAGAAATCGAATAATTCATGTTATTATGTACAGGTAAACGAAGCATGAAGTTGTTACTCATATTCCTAAATGAATTAAGTGTAAAGTAGCATTAGTTATTTTTAATTGTAGACTTTAATACCGGGTTTGTTCGCTCGCCGTATTAGCTTCATAATGAACTATGATCTATGAACTTGTTTATGTATCCTATCCACGCTTACAACCAGCTGAGTCAGGTTACGCTGGCTATGTTTACAAATCAATATTTAAATTATGTTACTTTGTTGTTTAGGATTTTACCGATGCCTTTGAACTTTCTTATATGTTTTGATAATGCGTGTTTGTAGGGAAGCTTTTAATTTTGTTGTGTCATCCTGTGAAGTGTCTCCCTATGCAACAAAGTTTACTATAGCTGTGGAGACAAGAGTATATCTTTTTGTATGGTATAATCTCACACTTAGAGGAGTATACATGGTGTTTCTTTGGTTGGTATAAAGCCGGCGCCCACATGATTGGATCAAGGTACATACGTAAAAAAAACACAGTATCGATTAACAACAAAAACTTTTTTTCCGTACATAGATTACCGTACTAGACAAATGCGCTGTACTGGGAATTTTTAATTCATTGACAATAGTTTTTGTTACTTTTTACGATTTTAAACCGTGGATGACGTGGGTGCCGGCGCCGGTTTTAAACTAACTAAAAATACTCTGTGTATTAGTAAATCATAGTGTAAACCTAGCATTTGTGTAAGTTTGTTGTATTGTATAATTGGCAAGTGTCGTTTAATGATATTTCATTGTTAAAAGGCATGATTGTATAAATTTGTATTCAATTTAGCTATTTTAAATTTTTATTCATTACAATTTTTATTTATTTCATGATCTAAGAGTTGAATAAAATACATTTCTTCATTATGTTTTGTTTGTTTTTTTTTTCATATTCCTTTTTCACACAGTTATCGGCTCGGTACCGAGTACCAGAACGGTGTTCAGTCATTAATATCATTTAGGAAAAAAAATTACACGTTCAAACAATATTCCAAAAAAGTGTAAAATGTGTTGCCTTTCTGTAACCAGATGTGCCTTCTCGGTAAGTAATTTAAAATCATGGCACTTTTTTGGGTATTGTTTTATATTTTTATTACCGATGGTGTGGGGCATCATTGGATAGGTCTTCCAAAATTATTAGGATGTTTCATGAACACTATTAATACACAGATCCGTAAGATTGCGCGTTATTATTTACCTAACTAGTCGAACTGGCATTGGAACCCTTCACTATCATATTATTACTAAAATAATCATTGGATTAAGTTTTTATATATTGGCTAGATAACGGACAATAGAAAGGTAGGCACAATTTGTAATATTTATGATTATTTTTCTTTTGAGCCTTGGTCTCAAGCTCTACATTCCATTTTGTGAAACGGAATCATCGAAGAAAATCCCACGGCACCGAGCCGTGTTTGTTGCCTGATGATTCTTCTAGGCTTGGGTCGCGAGGAACAGGGCGTGCGCCACCTAGTCTAAGGCGTTTCAAAGTGATCCTAGTGATTTTATTGATATGAACGCCTTTTGACTTTGACTTACATTGAGCGAAATCCTATTAAATGAGTAGGTAACTGTCTTGATAGAGACTGTAAGATAGAAGAGAGACAGTTTCTTATTGCGGGGATATATTCTCAGCAAATCTAAGCATATCATAATAAAATTAGCCTCAATCTAAACTGAATAAAGAGTCATTGTTCTCGAATCAATTAGACTTATATTTATTTATGTTTCATGTCTTGTCCATTTTCTTATCACACTATCACTTAGAATAAGCTTAGGTACCTAAGTTTAGAGCAATTTGTGTAAAATTTAAAAATAAGCTTTTGTAGCTAAGTAGGTAGGTATTTGTTAGTTTTTTAATCAGTTTTGTAAAGTGGGTATTAGGTAACTATGACAATAAAGGTTTAGCCTTGTAGCCCATTTGAAAGCCTATAAAGAATGATGCTATGTTGGATGCGTTGTCTAAATGAACTAAGCAATATTATACAGGATGTAATCAGACTTACTCCCGAAAACCGAAACAGCGCATTAGTTATTGAGCCTGTACACCCTGTACACCTTGCTGGTTTTTGTAGGGTTCAATGTCACCATTAATATATGAACCACCGATTTCATCTAGAAATCACATATTTGTAGAGTTTTGTATTATATTTAATAAATATAAAGAAAAGTGGTTTATTAAAGTCAACCAAAATAGTAAAAAACCAAGTAGTTAACCATGTGTTTACAAAAACTGGAACATTTTGTAAAGATTTACATAACATTTAAGTATGTTAAGAATTTTTATGTTACCAATGAATTATTTAGTAGTGTTATGTACAATATATATCATTCTTGGTAAAATATTTATTACTGTTTTATTACCTAGTCAAATTATACCTAGGTACTAAATATTTTAACTGATTTTTGTTTACCATATCTTAGTTTAGTACCGTAGTTGATAAGGTACCTATTAGTTACATAATATTAAAATTAATAACCAAATAAAAATGTTATACTGGGTATTTATGTTTGAATAGACAACCCTACAAATCAAATCTTCAATCTTTATTCAAATCTAAAAGCTAGTATAAAAAGATAGAACCTACAAGGATTTATTTTATAATAAAAAAACAATTAAATAGATTTTATTTAATATAAAAACATCACGGTGATAGAGTATACTGCTAGTCATTTATTAAATACAGATTTTAATGAGTAATATCAAAAACTATATTATATTATACTTGGTAATACACAAACTATCTTCTTAAATAACATGTATAATTCAGCAAATAATATGAAGCTATAGATATACATAATAAATATCTTTTATGCATTTTATAACCGCAACAAGTATCTATAATAAGTTATGACGAGCGTGTATGTACGCTATAAATTATAATGTACACGCAAATCATAAAAAATCAGTTGTTTAATGAAACTGTAATAAAGGCCCCATTTCAAAGGTTGACCATCTGTGATCTGACACAGTTTATTAGGTACCTACCTATAATGATCGATAGCCTAAAATACACATGGCTAATGATATAAATATAGTTGCAAAGATATATTTATCAATGATTGTGTGTCTAGAAGGCAGTGACGATTTTAATTACTCTGATTTTTTCTTATCCTAAGGGTCAGTGTTGGCTGACGGAGTGGCCTAAAAGCGACTGAATTGCTAAACAATTGAACTCAACAATGAGGTTAGAAGAGCATCGCGCGCGCGTTGCAATCGATTGATTTTGCGATTTATGCCGTATCTACAGTAAATAAGGTTTAGTTTCAATTGTGTAGCGAATCAGTCGCTTCGTCGTAACTCTGTCCCTCTACGCTGATCCTACCATAAGATTAATTACAAACTAGTCCTATGTATAATATTTACAAGACGAATTAAACTTAATAAGGTCCTGTTGCACGTAAGGTACAACTAAATCACTATATTTGTAATACATGTTTATTTGTAAGTTTTTTTTTATAATGCAACACGAAAGACCCCGAATTCTGGTTCGTGGGCGTGACTGAGACCATACTACATGCTTTGCTTATGGCAATCTATAGACGACAGAAGAAAGTGTAAATATCTACAGTAGGTACGTGTTGTGGATCTGTACCTACAAATGTAAAAGCAGCATTAGTACAAACGGCGTACGTTTTAAAATTATCCTTACATCTACTGAATAAAGTCAATTTTGTATTTTGACTTTTGGCTCCCCACTTAATGTCAAACTAAAATTAACTTTATCCAGTAGACTTAAGAACTACTTAGAAACGCACGATAAAACGGGCTTTATATTATCACTATTTTAATTTTATTATATCCTGTGGCTTTGCTTTAAATAAAAATAGTCAAGAACCACAAATAGATAGTTATCACCAAACATGATCAATTTTATTAACACAAACAGCCATACACATAGTCTCTCATTACAGTTAAGAGGACTTTCAGTTTTAAGTGTATAGTTGAAAAGGAACCATAATATCAAAGCTTTGCAATAAGTTAATACAATATTTATTTTGGCATCAACTATTTAAGCCTCTGACTAACCCTTAGACATCTTCAAAGATCTGAGCTAATTCAGATCTGAGAGGATGTCTTTTATACTTCGGGACTATAGTCGTGAGCCTATTTTTATTTTAACTATTTTATCATATACTACTATAAATATATTATTTCTTAGCTTGGTGCTGATCGGAGAACGTTGCAATTTATATTAATTTATACAAAAACTTCACTAAACAATGAAACTGAAACCCTACCCCAATAGTCCAAGTCATCGGATAAGTCCCATGCATCCTAAACTATTTTTCTTCAAAATATCCGTAAATATTAATTTCTAAACGACAAAAAGCATTTTTGACGGATATACGTTACGACATACTACGACATAAATACAAATGATTCATAATAATATGTATACTTTCCCAAAAGAGGTTTATTCTATGTATAATAGAATAGAATTATCCCCTTTAAGGATAGTATAGATATTTATCAATTACCTACCTTGTATTTCTGTGCTAAGCTATCGACATCACGTCTTTCCCAAACACTGCCGCTTATCAGCAGATACTAGTAGTCTGATACGCCCATTTATATCAACCATTATTAGCTTAAGAGAAACATTGACGTTTTCATGAGGAGTCTTCCGAAGCCGGCCAGTTTGACTTGCACAGTACCAATACCGTGATAAGCGTCCATATTGGATCAGCGTCGACGGACGGCGTGGCGTCAAAGCGACTGATTCTCTAATCAACTGAAACTCAACTTATTTACTATTGCATACGGCTGAAATCACAAAATCAGAATGTGATGCTCGAAGGCTTCTTTTGGGAGGCTGGATTCTGTGATTTTTGTCGTACCTAAAAATCAAGAAGGTTCAGTTTTTACTGTTTAGCGAATCAGTCGCTTTGCCGTAACTGCGTCCGTCTGCGCCTGCCCTATTTGGTTGCTAAAAATGAGCACAACTTTTCCATTATAAAAAGCTACACTCGCTGCCTACACCACTATCCCAACACATTTACCTCTTTGGTACGATACCTAGTAAAAGTTGGTGATCGCAACGAACACATATACTTATTCTAACACTAATTCAGTTTGAACACTCGAGTCTGTGGTAACCGCAATGAAATTTCGTTCGAGGAACGCGACACAAATTAACCTACATCACGAATTTGTTACTTAAATGTCCTAATTCATCGCGTAGTGAAACCGTGGTCCTTAATTCCGATCGAACATTTTTTTCCACCATATAAACATTTACAAGCGGCCTGAGGCAAGAATGGAGCTTGTTCCTCTCAGAAATATGATAACTAACTAAAACAATCGTGAATTTATGTATTATTCCGAGTATTACAATATTTTGGTGTCATGCTTTTGTAGGTTTTATGGAGACAAACAGGCTTACGGCCCACCTGATGGTAAGCGGTTACCGTCGTCTATTGACATCTGCAGCACCTGGAGCATTGCTAATAGGTTGCCTGCCCTGGTGAAATCTTTAGGTATTTTTCTTGAAGCTCTTCATGCATCTTCATTAATTTTGACCATTAACTCTGTGGTAACTAGCATTGTAGACCACTGCACCACAATAAATCAATAATATCATCAGTGTGACCTCGGAGCAAACCGACCATAAAGTTGAGACCACAATTGAGACTTGTGTTTCACACAAATGTCTCTACTTATTTCCGGGAGCACTGTCTGGATTGAAATAAAATATCTAACGCTTATTAATAAATTCATAAATTATATTAGTTTAGTGGTCATGATCACTGTTTATTAGAGGTTGCTGTGTAGGTACTTCTTTTATTACGGTCGATTTATACTAAACCAGCGATTGCTGATTCTAGCTAACTTGGTGTAAAGAAGAGCATTCTTTCGTTGCTTTATCGATTTTGCAGTCTGTTCTAGCCAGAATTAATACTCTTGCTTTGTTCTTTTGATCTAAATCCACCTTTAGAAAGGATTTTATTAGTTTCTTTATTGTTATTTGCTGCGTGGCCACTTTAATGATTACTGACAATAAGTATCTGTAAGTTTCGGCTTTCTGTCCAAGCTGATGGCGGTTTCATTAAATATGAGGCACTGAATTGCGCGCGCGCAGCTCGGATTGCTCACTAACCGCCGACGTCAGCGTAGCAGATTCGCCGCGCTAGTGCTGTCAGCGCACCGCTACGCCATTGATGGTGACGACGGCGCTGGGTCCGGTCGGCTCCGGCTCGTACGCCGAGTCGGAGTCGCTGCGTCGTCCGTACGCAGCGTTATCTGCCAAATGGTCGCTGGAAAATCAAAATAAAATAATAATAATAATACAACCGACTTGAGAACCTCCTCCTTTTTGAAGTCGGTTAAACAAGGAAGGCTCCTTGTGCAGACAGCATCTGAGGAAGTACTGCCTTATGACTACCTCGGTGGCGTAGCGGGCGAGTGCCCTTTTGAGACGCAAGGGGTGCGGGTTCGATTCCCGCTGCGGGTCAAATAATTGCACGATCCGCAAATATTTGTTCCGGGTCTACAGGCAATAAGACTTAAGCTAGTGACAAACTAGTCCCATGTACGCAACGTATAATGACATCCTTCCTACGTATTATCCTCGTACCACACGAGTGAAGCCGCGGGTGGAAGCTATATCCTATATAAATATCTATACAAAATTGAAGCGAAAAATTCTATATGGGTGTCGTTTTTGAGTAATTAGATAAGATAATCATATTTTTCATGTGGATATGGTGATCGTTTTCGAGTAATTTCTTCAGGCCAGTTCTCATACACATCAAATTTCCACGCGGACGATGTCGCGGGCAACAGCTAGTGTAACAAAAGTCGCGTAAATGGGATCAGTTTCTCTAGCGTTACCAACGATGAGTGAATGTAACGTACCTGTAGGGCGAGTCGTACACGTTGTCGCTGACGTGGTCGTACATGTGGCGTCCGTTGGCGTCGTGCAGAGTCGCGTAGCTCATGACAGCCGCGTTCTGGTCCTCCTTGCGCTCAGCGCCCTCTATGTTCTCCGTGTTCTTCACTGGAGTCGCTTTGCGGCTGGAAAACCAATGTTATACGCCACTATACAAACAGACAGAGAGACATTCGCATTTATAATGAGCGTGATGCACTTAATTTCCATTAGATGACCACAAAACTTAGTCTCAAATATACCCCAACACTTACAGTATCCAATAGATGATTCCAACATTTAGTCTCAAATAGATAACCCCACTTACAGTCCCAAATAGATGACCCCAAAACGTAGTCTCAAACGGATGACCCCAACACTTGCACTCTCAAATTGATGACCCCAACACTTACAGCCTCAAATAGATGACTCCCAGCAGCATCAGTAGGAAAAGCACCACTCCGCAGCCGACGCCCACACTGAGCGGCAGCGCGCCACCATCCGTCGCCTCATTCACCGCAATCTCACAGCTCGGTTCGACCCCCGACCAGTGCCCGTCGTCAGTGCATTTCCTCAGGAACGGGCCGACTCGCGTGAACTGCGGCAGGCAGTGGTACTCCACCGAGCTGCCGAAGAGTGTGGAGCCGTTCGCGATGATTGTACGCCCGTTCTCGATACTTCCCGGGGATTTACAGTCGATCGCTGTAAGGAAACAATAGCGGTTACATTTGTACAGTCACGAGCCATCAGTTTTGAAGATTATGCAGCCCTTAAAGATTAACCCCTTTATTTATAACCACTAACTCACTTTACCGGCTCGATGTTTGCGTGTCACAGATTCTTTCTTCGTCATCCAGTATTAGGTCAGTGACCACGTCGAGGTAGGGTGGCCCAGAAAATGGCCTATGACCGTCGGTGAAAGAATCAGTGTAGTGAGAGGATTAAAATGCCTCTTGGAGGCTCCTTTCATGCACATATCTTCTATTTTTTAAGTTTAGGACATGCCGGTTTGCTGACATTGTTTTCCTTCACCGTTTGAAAGCACTAGCATAGCACAAAAAATAAAATCTGACGGAAAAACCATTGGTGCAAGACTGGAACTCCAACCCACGACCTTTGCATCGGGAACCGGGGTCACTACCACTATTCCCCCTCCACTTTATCTTTCCTGCTCTTCTTCTCTCAAACTTACGGATGCAAACAGGGGGAGCCCCGCTCCACTGGCCCTTCTTGAGACAGGTGCGGGTTTGGTTCCCCTTGATGCTGTACCCACGGTCGCATCGGTAGTGCGCTTCGCCACCGATGCTTAACGTTGAAGTGGCCACTAAAAGGCCTATGCTGCCCTTTATCTGGATCGAAGGGTCTGGGCACGTGATTTCTGTAAGGCCAAGAAAAATAATTAATAATATGAAATATAATAATTTCAGTTTCTTCTTTACTGATTTTTTCTTGGTCATCCTGCATTAGGTCAGTAACCAGTTTGAGGTATGGTTGTCCAGAAAAGGGCATATAATCGTCGAAGAATCAGATCACTAATAATAGAAAGAAGCCTCAAAAGTTTAGTTGACCATAGGAGTGGCGCGTATGGGCAAATCCCCCCAAATGATTGTTTCTGGTAATCTATCATAAATAAATATTCCGGACATATCACACACGGTCAACTGATCCCAAACTAGGCATAGCCTGTACTATGGGTACCAGAGACTGATATACATAATAGATATAATATTTAACACCCAGACACAGAACAAACATTTGTGACTTACACAGAATAGCGGGAATCGAGCCCGCGACCTCTAGCTAGATCTATGGCGGAGGCTTATGTTCAGCAATGGACGTCTTACGGCTGAAATGATGATGATGAATATTAATCATCAAAAATCTCAGATACCTTTGCAGGCGGGTGGCTCTGAGCTCCAGGTGCCGTTGTCTTGGCACAGCCGGCGCGAGACGCCATCGAGTTGCCAGTTAGCGTCGCATTCGTACAGCGCCGCAGCGCCGTAGTACGTCGCGTTCGTCGCCAGCGTCACTATGCCGTTCTCCATTCGACCTGGGTTGCCGCAGTCGACATCTGCAATGGTAAAAATATTGATGAACTACTGAACAGTAAAATGTAGGGTGAATAAAAGCTGAAACTCTTCAGTTTCAAGTGATCTTCAGTGATTCAAGGCGCTCTTTACTAGAGCTCTACACCGCGCTCATATAATATACAAAGTGATTCTTAATATGCACTTATAGGTTTTATCCTGGAAGGGCCTTATTCAATCAACAAAAAGAAATAATTAGCGAAAAAAACGAAATAAAGTTTCCAATATTTTATTTTTATTTTTGCCTAGACTTTTTTACGTTATCTGTTTTTGGTCGTTTTATCATCACAACTAATTATTAAACGTAGCAGAAGTTCGACATTAAGATTACTACCTAAAACAGCTGAATAATTGAGTTTCAGATTTTTCTATTCGATATTTTTTCAATATTCTTTCTACAAGGTGATTCATAATATGTATTCCATCCTGAAAGGGGCATATTCTACAAACAATTGGCAATAAATTTTGTTCTACGACTTTTGGAAATTCGACATTTTTCATTGAAAAAACTCTGTGCGAAAATCAGCTGTTTTGGGGTCAAATCAGGTCAAACTCAATGAATCAGCTGTTTTAGGTACCAATCTTGATTCCGAACTTCTTGTACGTTAAGTTATTAGTTTTAAAGATGATAAAAATACCAAAAACAGCTAATTCAAGAAAGTTTGAGAAAAAATAATCAAAAAAAAAATTAAAAAATATTGTTGTTTTTTTTTCGCTAATATTATTTATTTTCGTTGATAGAATAACCCCCTTTCGGGATGGTATACATGTTATTAATCACCTTGTATTTGTTGATAGAACATCCCTTTTGGGATAGTAGTTCTTTCTTATGAATCACCTTGTCACAATAGGACGACAGATAATAATGCACACACACAAAGTAACTCAGTTCATTAAGTTGTTGTAGTATTGAATCTCTACTATTCTTGGGGATGTTTTCTACAGTCTTCAAGTAGACGATGACATTCGAGTCATGAGCAATTGATTCAATTAATTAGTAGTAATAGTTTTTGGAGGAAGTAGGGCACAGTGAGATTTTCACGTTCTAAATTGGAGCAGTCCGCCTGGGACCTCCGCCTTACAGAAGATCGCAGCCAAATAACATTATTTGTTTCAAATAGTGTTGTGTTCCTGCGGTGACTAAGGTTTGCCAGAGCTCTTTAGGGGGGAGGCAACGCGTGCGTGATGCCTCTGGTATTGCAAGCGCTCATAGGATACGGTAACGGCTTACCAACAGGTGGGCCGTAAGCTTGTTTGCCAACTCAGTTGTATAAAAAAATAAATAAATACGAGTTACTTACACTGGCATTTGGGCGTGACACCGCCCCACTGTCCGTTGTCCTCGCATGTGGATAGGCTCTCCCCGACGACCTTGTACCCTCGTTCGCACCTGTACTTGACTAGCGCACCGATGCGGTAAGTGCTGCCGGAGTGAGTGCTGACTGAAGTGCGTATCAACGTGCGCCCGTGCATGCGGTCGTTGCCCGTCACAGACACGATACTGTTCTCGGGGACCAACGGGTCGGGGCACCGGATCTCTGCAATAAATAATAATTATAAATAAATAAATATTCCGCACATATCACACACGGTCAACTGATCCCAAACTAGGCATAGCCTGTACTATGGGCACCAGAGACTGATATACATAATAGATATATATTTAACACCCAGACACAGAACAAGTCATGAGCATGTTTCCGCACATATCACACACGGTCAACTGATCCCAAACTAGGCATAGCTCTGAGTTCTAAAGATGATCAAAATACCAACAACAACTAATTTAAGAAAGTTTGTGAAAAACATTAAAAATTAAAATTTTAATATTGATGTTATTTTTTCGCTTATGTTATTTGTTTTTGTTTATATAATAAATAATATAATATGAAGATGGTATACATGTTATGAAGCACCTTGTAGTTTGACATGTTGCCTGTTGAAGTACTAAAATGGCTGGTGTCAGGGTTACCTTCACATCGCGGCGAGGAGTCACTCCAGGTGTACTGGTCGGTGCAGACTCGCCGCACGGGCCCCACCAGGCGGTAGTTGGCGGCACACGAGTACTGCAGCACGCTGCCTAGGTGGGTGCTGTCGTTCAGCAGTATGGACGAGCCGTACGGAAGCGGGGGTAGCTTGCCGCAGTCCACGTCTGGAAACACACAAGTTACATTAACTACACAAATATTTTTTTTATTAAAAGTCGTAAGTTAAGTCCCCAAGCAAGGAAGACAGCTCCTTTGATCTCCAGGAAATCAGAACCTTCAATATGTCTAAGGGGGTGTCAGAGTCACATTTGGTTGTATTGACTGGCCTCATAGCTCAGTTGGTAGTAACTCTGCCTTCTGCGCTAGAAGTCGCGCACTGGACAAACATTTGTGACTAACACAGATGCTTGTTCTGTGTCTGGGTGTTAAATATATATCTATTATGTATATCAGTCTCTGGCCTAGTTTGGGATCAGTTGACCGTGTGTGATATGTCCGGAATATTTATTTATTTATATTTATATATACGTAATAGATCAGAAGCCCACCGCTCTTATAACAATACTTACTGGTTTCCTAACGATGTTTTCCATGGCCGTTTTAAGCAACTCTTGATCTCTTGAACTTATGATTTAGGATAGCTTGTTTTATATCTTTTTATTATTTAGGTTTTTAAGTTCATCGACCAATCTACCTTTAATCTTTCTTTCACTCTATCCAAAGAAGTGGAAGAGATAGCTTTCTAGCGATAAGCCCGCCCACTGTATAGTTTTATTCTTCGTTTATATTTTGTACTAGCTTTCTTTCTAGCGGCTTCGCTCTCGTGGTAACTTGTTTTTATTTTTGTTTTTTTTTTAATATTCCGGACATATTACACACGGTCAACTGATCCCAAACTAGGCATAGCCTGTACTATGGGTACCAGAGACTGATATACATAATAGATATAAATTTAACACCCAGACACAGAACAAACATCTGTGTTAGTCACAAATGTTTGTCCAGTGCGGGAATCGAACCTGCGACCTCTAGCGCAGAAGGCAGAGTTACTACCAACTGAGCTATGAGGCCAGTCAGATTAAAAGCATCATTCATCCAAGGCCTCGGGGTTCACCAGACTTGGTCCATAAAAGGCTGTGTCGTTTGTACTCACATTCACATTTGGGCGAGTCCCCGGACCACTCGCCGTCCGGTCCGCAGACGAGGCTGGACTCCCCCACCAGCTTGTGTCCGCGCTCGCAGTGGTACTCTATGGTGGAGTGCACGTTGTAATCGAATGCCTCCATGTAACCGCCCGCGGGAACCTCAGGGTCCGCGCACGATATCACTGAAACAGACAGGTTCAAAGCAGGAACTGAATAACTAGCTTCTGCCCGCGGCTTCGCTCGCGTGGTACCTATTAGACAAGAAGTGCCTATCTGCTATTCCAGACTATAATCTATCGGTGTGCCAATTTTCATCAAAATCCGATCGGCCGTTTGGGCGTGATTGAACCACAAACATCCAAACATCCTCACAAACTTTCGCATTTATAATATTAGTATGCTAACCCGAAAGGAGCTTATTCTACACCCGATTGTCAATAAATTTTGTTCTATGAATTATGGAAATTCATTGAAACTCTATGCAAAAATCTGCTGTTTTGGGGTCAAATCAGTTAATGCTTGCTTGTCGTGTCACCGATTCATTCTTGGTGATCCTGTACTAGGTCAGTGACCAGGTTGAGGTATGGTGACCCTTAAAAGGGCCTATAATAATAATAATAATAATCATTTATTGCCTATGACCTAGTTCATGAGCTGTTTTAATCGTATGTAGCGATTTTGATGCCAAAGTTATACTGAAAAGGTAGTTTGTTGCACTCTAGAATCTTTCTGCCCCAGCCGGCATACGGAATACTTACATTCGCACGAAGGCATATCATGCGACCACTTTCCATCCCTATTGCACACGAGTTCTTCTGCCCCCGCCAGCCAGTAGTCCTGCTCGCAAGTGAACTGAGCCACGGAACCGTACGTGGTGGTTCCATTCAGCAGCCGGAAGGAACCCTTGTGGACGATCGCGGGGGTTCCGCAGTCAACGTATTTGCAGGAGGGCGGGGTGCCGGACCAGCTGCCCCCAAGAGTGCAGGTCACGCTCTGGAATAGAAGAATTTTGTAAAATTTCACCATCAGGAAGATATTGGCTTCCAGGCATACAGGCATACAGATGCGTACAAGGGCTTTCAGATTAGTGGAAGTTATACCCATAATCTTGCTGGTACTCTTGGTTTTCGCAGTCTCGTGAGTAGATTCACATTAATACCGTTTTGTTCACTCTAAAGGTTTGCGTGAATGCGAGCCTCTACGAGGCGCACTTTAACTTTATTGCCAATGGGGTGTAGAATAAGCCAATTTCGGGATATCATTCATATTATGAATAAACTTTTAGAACAGAAAAAAGGCAGGGCTTACCGGCGAGCCAAAGAGAATAAATCCGTTCTGGCAGGTGTATGTAGCCAATGATCCAGCTGTGCGTCCGCTGACAGCGACCAGGGCTCCAGACACAGGCGGGGGCTCCGGGCACCAGTCGAACAGGCACTTGGGCGCGTCTCCTCCCCAGCTTGCGTCATCCCCGCATTCCCTCTCAGCCTCCCCGACGAGGGTATAGTTCTCTTTACATGAGTAGAGGGCTCTAGCTCCGTGGGTAGTTCTTCCGTCGATCAGGGTCACATCACCGTCTGGGATTGGAGACGTGCCACCGCAGTCGACGTCTGAAATGAACGAAGTTTTTTTACCATGATTTGAGCACTTCTAGTATGGATCCGAGTGTTGGGCTACCGAAGGGACGGATGAAAGAATATTTCACGCGGCGGCGATGCGAATGTTGAGATGGATGTGTAGAGTGACTGGATAAGATAAGGAATGATTATACAAGAGGAAGTTTGAAAGTAGTGACGGAAAATCTGAGGAGTAATAGGTTAGCGTGATATGGGTATGTCATGAGTAGGGAAGAATGTCATGGGACGAGAAGAGTGTTAGATATGAATGTGGATGGATGAAGCAATAGAGGTGGGCCAAAGAAAACATGGAAGGACTATGTGAAAGTGGATATGAAGAAAGAAAGAAAGATGAAAGAAAATGTAAGAAAGGAGTGAGTGCTGTGATGACAACTGATAGAGAGAAATGTAAGAAGAACACATGTTGTGCCGACCCTACATGATGTGGGTTAAGGGCAGGAAGATTATGATGCTTCGAGCAGTTCTAGACCAAATAATTAATGTCTAAGGTAATGCAAGTCTGTTGTCCTAAAAACACTGGCTAGAAGGAAACATGTCTAGAGCAATCGTTACTTACATTTACAGCTGGGCGCAACCCCCGACCAGAAACCATCCTTCAAACAGTCGCGTGTCTTGTGTCCCGTGAGCATGTGTCCCTGGGGGCATCGGTAGGCGATGGAGGCCCCCACGCGGTAGTCCTTCCCTTCGATCGTGGTGTTGAGTTGTTTATCGGGACTACCGCACGTTGGAGGCACTGTGGGAGATATACAAAACTAAGGTGTCTTTCTTTATGTTTTGGTATTTAAAATCTTTGCATTTGCTCGGCTAGTTTTCGGAAATATTTTGATAAGTGATGCTGATCATTGATTGGGATGATGACGGTCTTTGATCGACGCCGCTGGTGAAAAGAGGGCTGGCTCATTCCTTGCGCAAATAATTTCTTGGGAAATTCAACGCGGGAATGCAGCCAGTGCTCTTGGCACATATCCGCATGATCAAAATTATTTGTTTTTATAGTTTCCGTTTTTTTATTTTTTTTATAATTTTTATGTTTAAGGTTAGTTATAGGTAATAATTTGTATTTATTTAACGCAAAAATTAAAATACAAATATAGCGGAGCTTAGATGAATTGTGTATAATCACCTATCCGTTTTCACGGATGATACTCAATACAGCAAGAATATATTAACAAACGCGTGTTAGTGTACACCATTAACAAATTAAAAAAAAGCGTAAAACAGGTAGGTAGAATGCATTCTTGATTAGGATCTAAATTACTTTCGTTACGAAATGTTGCATTGGCTGACGATGATAACGTTGATATGTTCATTAGCATTAAAGTACATGGTTGAAAGAGCATATTTTAATATTAATGTTCGCTCGGGCATTACCTTAAAAATAGGTGAATTAAAATATTTTTGTACGAGGGCAAGGTTATCTTAGTCATATTAAATAATATCTACATACTTACCTAATTATTGTAATTAAGTCATAGGTAGCAAGTTCGGTAATATTACAAAGGTACCTACGTCAATTACAAGGTTCCTTTGTAATCAAAGTGCAGTGTCCGGTTCATTAATAATACGATAGATAATGTCAAATAACTATTATACAATCAAAATAAAAAAAAATCTAGCATCGCCGATATCATTGGCATTATTCATTTATTTTGGCCTTTGCTATAGTCCTTTTCACGAAAGAAGTCCTATAGAGGGGGCGCTGTAGTCTTCGTACAACGGAATTTTACCATTGTATCTTTTTAGTTCCGCCGATTTCCGCGGGACTTCGTTCATGAAAATGACTCTATCTTGAATTATTCGTGCTTGGGCCATGGGTGCCGAGCTATCAATACCCTACAATGCGCAACGTGACAAAAAAGCATCTCGCAAAAAAAACATCGCTAGTTTCCTTCGGGATTCGCCAGGCATAACAAAAGTGATGTTGATATGTACCTATCAGACATGCGACACTCACGGTACTGGCAGATCCAGTGCAGGTAGTCCAAGTTGCAGCCCACATCGTTCCACAGCCAGCTGCGGCCGCCGTCTAGTACCACGCAGTTCTGTTCCCCGTTGTAGTTGTTGGGTTGATCCTTGCCCCATGTCGGCTTTGAGACCACTTCGCCTGTGGGTAGAAAGTTAGATTACTAGAACTAGTCGAAAGAAACGCGACTTTATTCGCATGATGTACCTATTTTCATATCTCAAAGACCGCTCACCGCCTTAGAGGTTTAATTTAGGAAATACCTTTCTTAGTGCGCTATACTAAGAAAGGTAGGTGCTCTCAAACGGTGAAGAAAACATCGTGAGAAACTCGGCACAAACCTTAAAATTCGAAGACATGTGACATGTGCACGAAAGGAGCCTCTAAGCGGCGCACTTTATCTCTCACTACACTGATTCTTTCACCGACGGTCATAGGCCCTTTTCAGGGCCACCATACCTTCACCTGGTGCTTTGATCAAGTTTTTAGATTGAGCAAACTTGCCCAGCAGTTAAATCATCTACAGGAAGGTGAATTGGTGCGGATCCGACAAAGCTACGAGTTTCGTCACGATATTTCTCTTCACATTTCAGAATTCAGTTCACACATTCGCACCTACTGTGTACTGTTACGTTTGTGCCAAATATCTACCACCAAGCCTTTCAGTTATATCACAAAGACTCGGCAATATTGAATCAATCAATCAATTGATTCACGATTATGTTGCTTTCGCAAGAGGGCTTATTTACACCCAATTGGTGAAAAAAGTGTTCCACGACTTTTGGAAATTCAACCTTTTTTCAGTGAAAAAACACTATGCAAAAACCAGCTGTTCAAACTCATTTGTTTAGCTGTTTTAGGTAGTGTACGTCGTGAGTGCGGAGATGACGGCTAACAGAAGACAGTGGAAGAATAAAACATAGTGTGCCGACCGCACATAATGTGGGACAAGGGCAGGAAGAAGAAGAAGAAGAAAGAGACTAGAAGAATTTCGGGCGCTACAAACAAGGATTTTCTTTTCGGTTGGCTATGGTGACTCTGGTACAGCTGTACCACTTTCGTTTCCCATGGTATGGCGTTACTCACCATCCACCCACTTCCACGTCCTAGAAGTAAGTCCTGGCTCCTTCTGGGCGCCGATCCAAACCATCTGCGTCTTCAGCTGTGACTTGCGCCGCTCGAGCTCTTGAATCAGGAAGCTCGAGGTAGCTCCCTGCAGAGAAGTAGAATAACTTTCAAACTGTCGGTACATTTCATCGAACTTTTTTGGTTGATAATTATTTTTACACATACACACATACAAATACAATACAAATAGTTTATTTCAGTCATTGGTCACAGAAAAATCATGGGCTCTTGACACTCAAACTAAGCGCAAGCTTGTATTTTGAGTGCCAAGACAAATGGAAGAAACATTTTTGACATTGTCCCCTATAATTAAATTACTTGTTGCTCATTATATAAAATAAAATAAAATAGTAGAAGTAAGTTAAACCGATGACAAATTAGGTTGGGTAGTATGTTATGTACAACACATAGCCCCGACCCAACACTAGGATTACCTGTGTCGTGGGTATCAGAAACTACAAGTACCATGGTACTTGTACAACACCCATACCTACCCGGAACAAATATTTGCAGATCATGCAACCATTTGTCCCGCAGCTGGAATCGAACCCACACCCCTTGCATCACAGCCGGACACTCGCCCGCTGTGCCACAGAGGTCGTCTTGGACTAGCTTGCCCCTGTGGCTTCGCTCGCGTGCTACCTATATGCAGCATGTACGTGAAGCGATCTCTCTATGTGAACATCACGTCCCAGTTACATCCCAACACAGCTAATTATACGATATCCATTGTAATTGGCCACCGCTAGGCCTTCATTGTTAGCCTAATGACTTTTAGATGTGATGCTGAAACGAGTGAACACGATTTTCTTAACAAATTCAAACTTTCCTTCAACTTTGAATTGCTGTATGCTTGGGAAATGTAATACCTAAATCAGCGCGGTTTGGATAGCAGCAAGTATTGAGTAAAGGTAGTGGCCCATTAATGCGTGTGACGCAAACACGCAACGTCAAATTCTGGGAGAAAGCGAAAGGTCCTACTGCCAAGTTTGGCTGAAATAATCGGCATAGGCAGGTGTCAGTACATACCTACTTGAGCTGGAGTATAAGCAATACGTATAGACACTATGTAGGTACCTATTATTTCGTTCGTACCATTGTATTTTTGAATGTCAAAACTGCACCGCACTCTGACCTTGAAGCGAAATCGGCACAAAACTCGTTTCACGAGTGTGAATGTAGGTACTAGTTATGCATACATACTTATAGAGATTAATCTTCCCTCTGTCAATCGGTTTATGTAGAACGACCCTTATCCGTACAACACAAAATCTGAATGCAAAGTTCCAACAAGCGCTTTTGCGCAACAGATCAACATTTTCCGTTTTTATGGCTGTCCAAATTTTTGATTATAATACCTAACAAACGCAGTAATGTTTACGACATTATGTTTAGGTTTTTGCCGAAATGATCAAACAAAAGAGGTCCTATTGATTGGCTTCGACGCCGTGTTGCAACAAAACACTGTACAGCCAGTCTGCACCAGACACTTGACCTTCTGGCAATCTCTTATAAAAATGGCGGATCAAGATTAGCTCAGGAAACTGGAGTTCTCAGTGCACAGCAAGTCAATTCTTCGTGATGATCTAGGCAAAACACGTGTCGAATTCTTATCAAGCTTACGGCTTTTTAATGCGGGTGGTGTGGGAGGCGCACGCGTCTGCATTTTGTTGAACTTGAGATGATGTATTAGCGGAATTGCACTAGATATTTGTTTGTCAATTTAGTATCTTAGAATAGACTTACACAAAGTCACGCCTGAATCAATTAACTACCACTGAACGAAAAAGGATGATCGGAGTTCTTCTGAAGAATAAAACTCGACACGTTATTCTCCATCAGAGAACCATCAACATAGCCCCGAGAATCAGCAAGTGAAGACATCATCTCGGAATTTTGTGAGGCGTTGCGTTGTCATCGGCTTGGTGCAGTGCAATGATTATGAAATAACTTCATAATACGCCATCATCATCATTTCGTAAGATGTCCACTGCTGAACATAACCTCCCCCACAGTTTTACAAAGCGACTTCCTATCATGTGGGCGTAAATTGCCCATACTCACCACGCTTAGCACGCTGACCTTTTTCCATCACCGTAATGATTTGTTTAAGGGTAATCTGGGTTTCAGTGGAGCGTACACAAAGGACACGAAATAACAACAGCATGCTGGTCGTTGTGGCACATAGTTTTAGTTATGGTTCTGGCATCATAGGCCACTGGCTTTCAAAACACCAGCCTGTCGCACAGTTGGTCACTCAATGATGTTTTTTTTATTTGTTTTATTGTTGATAATTTTGTCCTTAATAACATATTTTATTTACAGAAAGAAACTTAAAACTAATAAAAGTTAATATAAATATTTTATAAGTTTATATATATTTGTTTGTACTAACAAAATTGATGACGTGTCTGATATATTAAATAAATTAAAATTGAAAGGAACATCGCGTCGGAAAGTTACCTGAAAGCCGTGGATAAGATCGCCGCCGTGGTTCTGGCACTGCCTTCTGGCATCCTCAAAGGAGCCGCCCTTGGCTACGTTGAACTCGTAACAGTTCCGCGAGAAGGCCGCCAGCTCGATGTCGGCGGGCGCGCTTGCCGGCGCGCAGCGATCGTTCGAGAACTCTACAAAAAAAAAAAAAAAAAGTATTGATCGCCGATCATAATTATAAAAAAAAAATACTTTTTCCTCGACCGGATTCGGACTTGGACTCGGATTTCCTGTGTCGTGGGTATCATAAACAACGAGTACTATGGTACCACAACACCTAGATCCGGAACAAATATTTGTAGATCATGCAAATTTTTGTCCCGCAGCGGGAATCGAACCCGGACCCCTTGCGTCGCGGACGGACACTCGCCCACTGAGCAAAGTCACGCAGTGCAAAGTCCACCAGGGTGCTAATAAGATCCTCATGCTTCGTCTTGCGGGGCCTGCCGCAAGCCAGGCCAGGTAGGATAGGAGGCCCGCGCAGGCGCAGGTCCCAGCTCTTGCGACCTAAATGTCTTTTCTTTTTCTTTTTTTCTTTTTTCTTTTTTCTTTTTTTAAGACATATTCACACGGCCAACTGATCCCAAACTAGGCATAGCCTGTACTATGGTGACCAGAGACTGATATATATAATAGATAAATATGTAACACCCAAACACAGAACAAACATCTTGTAAACAATGATCTTGTCTAGGATCCAGGCAGCTGTACAATGTACATACCTTCCGTAGTGAATACTTCGACTTCGCAGAGCGACAGGGATCCCTCCACGCCTACCAGCTGCAGGAACACGTGTTGGCCAATGAGTGGACGAGCGCAGGTGAACGTTTTTGTGACCCCTTCATCTAGAACCAAAGCAATCAAATTTCATCGTTCGTTGTTTGTCAAGGCCATTTTCTTGTGTAAAATGACTTCTAAAACCTAACGACTTCTTTGGTATTTACTTAAAGGTACTAGTTGCACCACTTTTCTTGCCTCAATACTTAGGTTACAACATTATTTACATTGGGGTTAAATTCAATTTCGTATTTGCCTATATTTATGTAAAACGCTCTTGATTACCTATAAACAAATATACCGGCCATATTATTATTAAAATACCAGCCATTTTCTTGACACTTTCCCCATTTTTTTTTATGTTATACGGAGGCAAACAGGCTTACGGTCGTCGCCTATTAACATTAGCAACACCTGGAGCATTGCTAATGCGTTGCCTGCCGAACCCCTCCCCCCTCTAAAGAGCTCTGGCAACCTTACTCACCGCAGGAACACAACACTATTTGAAACAAATAATGTTATTTGGCTGCGATCTTCTGTAAGGCGTACCTCCCCAGGCGGGCTGCTCCAATTTAGAGCGAGAAAATCTCGCTGTGCCCTACCTCCTCCAAAAACTTCCCCATATTGGCTTATGAAACTAGCATGAAGCAACGCGTGTGTGATGCTTCGGGTGTTGCTAACGTTAATAAGCTACGGTAACCACTTACCAACAATTTGGCCGTGCTTGATTGCAACCTAAGTTGTATAAAAAAAGCCTCTAAGCCAATGCGCACAATCCTTGTGCTCAATCTGTACAATAACCATAGATTAAACCACTGATGGGTACATACTATATTTTTTCTGTTTGTCCCTATAAGACAAGGATAATAGCACGAGACACGAAGATGATCTTTCAATTAGTATCTGCATTTTATGAATTCATCGCCGGCACGCCTGAAGAGGCAAATGCACGCAAGTGCTTCAGTCACACACACTGCACTTTTCATGTGAATTGAAATTATCGATGTTCATAGCCAGAGGAAAAATGTTCTACCCTATATTCATATATATCGGCGCAAAAACGTCATCACAGGCTTCGGAATGCCTCGCCATTGCGAAGTCACACGTTCTAATTAAATTAACTCTCAGATAATCAAGTTACTAAAATCATTTGAGGATTTTAGTCACTGGTTTAATCACTTGCGGGTAGTTTTTGATTTGTCGCAAACAATGCCTGCGTTCGTCTGAGTTTTGCATATATACGGGCGACGGTCGAAGCACAGGTCATTCCCGGTCGAGCCGTCGCACCGTCTGGACCTACTCAAGAACCAATGTTTAACGATTGCGCCGGAAATTTTAAAGAAGAGGAACATCAACCGAGTTCTTCTTCAGACACCGACGGGCGATCGTCATCATCACCATGACGATGATGACGATGATGATGGTGATGATGATGACGTCAGCTTAGCTGCCGTTACCCTTTTTAAAAACAAAATCTGGAGCTGGTCCTCCGTTATATATTTGTTGGTTAACTAAATGGTCCCTGGAATGGAGACCCAGAGCGGATAGCCGGGGACGAGGCAGACCACCTAACCGCTGAGTAGACGACATCAGACGCCACGGAGGCCATGACTGGATGAGACGGGCACAAGATCGCCAGGAATGGAGAAGAAGGCAAGAGGCCTATATCCAAGATTGGATGACAAAGAGGCTACCATGACGATGATGATGATGATGATGATCTAAATGGTCTTACAAATAAATGTTCACACTCAATATTCAATACATTTATTGCTTTCACATGAATGCCACTTTTTGCTACCATTGCTACCACTTTTGGAAATTCAACATTTCTCATTGTAAAAAGCTCTATGGAAAATCAGCTGCTTTAGGGTCAAATCAGTTCAACTCAATTATATCTTGATAACCATGGTGGCCCCGGCTGAAGAATAGGCCCCTCCATATCTACCTATCCGCGGATGTCGTAAGAGGCGACTAAGGGGATGGGCAGCAGCGTCCCTCATTTTAACAAAGATAGCTCTATCTGCGCTCGCCAACCCGCATGCCCAGCATGGTGAGTATGGGCAAATCCCCCCACATGATAAGGAGTTTGCTCTGTCTGTGGGGGAGGCCATGTTCAGCAGTGGACGCCGAACGGCTGAAATGATGATGATGATATCTTGATGTCGATCGTTTAATAATTAGTTATAAAGATGAAAAAAAGACCAAAAACCAATACACGTTTCTGCACCTCCTCTGTAGTAATCAGTTTTTTTTGTAGAGAGCAGAAAAAGATGAAACAGACAGGGATTTTTCGACAGTTCTTCATACATAATGTAGGTAGGTGTGGAAGACTGACATAATTTTATTATTTATTTGAGACTTGACACAGAAAACAACAATGAGGAAAACTAGCGCGTCAATTGTTACGCATTACATGATTACGCTTCGGTGTGACAGAGGGCTCTCGTAACAGACTCATTAGAACATAATGACGCTGGGAATCGTTTGAATTATCAATTGTGGCAGACATCTTAGAAAACTATGAGCGGCTTGGAAAGCGCAAGTTTGTAACACTTTCGCCAGTTTATCAATCATTACCATTAATAATTAGTACCATTACCATTGCTTCCATAATTAGCCAGCTGATATCTGTGATGAGTTGGACTATTATCAATTTATAAAGAAATGCAATTAGCTCAAGTGCTACCTATCTATGTGTTATTCTAGGTAAAGATCTCTATCTATTCCAAGTTTCATCCCAATCGATTGAGCTGCTATGCGTGATTGAATCACAAACATCCTCACAAACCTTCGCATTTTTATTATTAGTAGGATTTAACGTATACGAGTGGCCGTGGTGGCCCCGGCTGAAGAATAGGCCCCTCCTCCTAAGCGTGGATGTCGTAAGAGTCGACTTAGGGAAAAAGCTAGGGGATTGGTAGTTTCGTCCCCTATTACAATAACGATAGCACTAACTGCGCTCGCCAACGCGTTTGCCCAGCGTGGTGAGTATGGGCAAGTCCCTCCACATGATATGAGGTTGCTCTGGAAATTTGTGTTCAGTAGCCTTCGATCGCCTGGAATGATGATGATGATACGAGTATGCAGGTCCCTACCTAGAACTCAAGGCCGTCTTTCATTCAGGAAAATGCCATTCCATGTTCAATGTTTCTTCCTGGGTACACACCAGGTAGAAACATTAATTTCAAATTCCTAAAATATTAACTCAAAGTCAAGGATATAACTATAATTAAAATAAATGTATTTAGGAAATTGAATAGGTACCTCCTTACATACTAAACGGTTCAGTTATGTATTAAGCAGGTGCAGGTATGTAATTAAGTTAGGTCAAGCAGTACGAGTTCTTGGTCTATTTACCCATTCAGTGTAACGTACTTTGAGTTTGAATAATTAATATCTTTGTTTAACGTAACATAACTTAAATAATTATTATCGCTTCACTGACTTCATTCCTGGCATTTTTTATATTCAATGTCTCGGGTCAGATGCCTTTAGTTTTACTTTTATTTGTATGTAATGCTGCACCTACTACTTAGGTTCAACTGTGCTCCGGCACAGTCCACCTTGGGAACGAACGCAATGTATTTATACTTAGATGCCTTCATTGATTCTGTTGTAGGTACCTATCGGATGAAACCGGCCGGTTCTCACAGCGAGAGCTGAGCATGTGAAACGTAGGCGACACGATTTCCACTTTCTTTAGAACGTCTTATAAGAACGTGATTGCTGATCGCTAATTGGTACAATCGCCACCCCCTAATACCTCTTTTGTTTTGTGGATATAGTGCTACATTATGTTATCCAGTGGCGGATTCAGGATTTAGGTTTGGGCCTTGAACCAGCTGACCGGCTTACACTTAAAAAACACAAAAGATAATTTTCTCATTTAACGCATAGCGAGTCTCCATCGATAACTTTTTACAAATGATTCAACAGGTTGTCGTCTGCCAGATACTTTGATTTTTGTGAATATATATAGCATTCAAATGGAATATGTAAGGATAAGTGAAGAAAACTGTAATGTAGATAGTATAGTATTAAGAAGTAGGATAATATAAGACGTATTAATTTGAGATTTGTCAGGAGTGGACCCTGATGCTATGGGGGCCCATCCCTTGGATCCGCTACTGATATTATCTTTTTTTTTCAGTTCGATAACAAAAAAATGCAATGTACGTTGAACAAAGTCCTAGTCTGATTAAAAATTACGGGGATCAGTCATCGTGTGGGGAATTGAAATAACCATGAATCCGCTGAATAGGGGTCCAAGTGCGGTAGTGAGAACCCCCAAGGGGTTAAGTGGAAAGATCCGAATGCGCCTATTACCTACAGCTACGCACCAAGGGGTAACGTTCGTAATTGGATTACGAAACTTACAAAACAATAAAGTTGCTACATCGCCCTGATTCCAGACTCCCTCAAAATAGTTGAGCTCAATACACTGGTGATTGCACTGCATAAGCTCCCGTCTATATCGTAAGCGGGTCAGGGACTTACGAGCTAATTTATGGTGTTAAGTACGTCTTTGTAACGTGTGCGAAGAGCCGACTGGAAGAGAACTGAAATCTAAAAAGATCGAGTATACTATAATATACTACACTAGCTTGGGCCAGCAGCTTCGCTCGCGTGGTACCTAGATAAATAGTAACCTATATTGTAGGTAAAGATCTATGTCTATTCCAACTTTCATCGAAATCGGTTTGGCCGGTTCTGGCGTGATTCAGTAATAAACATCCATCCATCTAATCTTTCGCATATATAATAGCAGTAAGTTAAGAAACTTATACAAGTAAATATTCACAACTATTTCACGAAATACACAAGAAACAGTTGAGCAATCTTAAGACCGTTGCAAAACATATATGGATAGATAAATTGGTCCAGATCACTACCTTTCGGAAGCGTCCCCGCAGACGGAATTGCAACGCTGGATGGCAATGCAATGCAGATACGTTGGGCCAAATAGGAGCCAGCGTTGGATCAAAGAACTTATATCATCTAATCAGGTTCTGAGTACCTACAAGGTGATTCAGAATATGTATTCCATCCCGAAAGGGGCTTATTCTACAACCAACTGGCAATAAATTTTGTTCTGCGACTTTTGGAAATTCGATATTTTCATTGAAAAAACTCTATGCGAATATCATCTGTTTTGGGGTTATATCAGGTCAAACTCAATGAATCAGTTGTTTTTTTTTCGCTAGTATTATTTCTTTTTGTTGATAGAATAACCCCCTTTCGGGATGGTATACATGTTATGAATTAACTTGTATATGTCTATGAGGATGCCTAACATGTAATACATGATAGGTGTCTCGTGAGCCTATTTCTTATTGATTTTCACACGGTATTCACTTGCCGTGTGAAAATGTGAAGGCTGTCGCTGCATCAGGCCCTCTCATTACGAAATCATCGTCTAACTATCTTCAATGGACTCGTAACATAATAGACAACATTTGAACAGTCTTAAGATTGAAGCAGTGTTCAAACAGCGTGCAATGTCATCTAAGATTTATTTCAAGATAATCAATCTCAAAATTTATCCAGCAGAGGTAAGGAATAAGGATCCTTTTGAACCTAATTTATAAAAATAAAATATTGTGTTTAGATTTTAAGCGCATTTATATTCCTTGCTTATAACATCGTTTTGGCTTTGCTGTTATAGATGGTGTTATAATTATAAATAAATAAATGATATGGCATATGCCGTTTGAAACCTGCTTAAGACCTGGATCGCCTAAAGCGCAATCCAGCTCTTTTAAAATCTCATTTTCATCATGTAACTACCTAAAGTCCAATCTTACCTGAACTACGAAGTTATTGACGTGTGCTCCCATTTCGTGTTTATTAACAAATGGGAGCACACGTCATATTGGTTTTTAAATGTAAATTTTTTTTTGTTTTATATTATAATATTTTTTGCAAAAAAACTAAAAACTGAATTCCAATTCCTGAATATTTACAAGATCAATATCAACCTCTTTTTTTGTTATCATCCTCTTTGCGTTTTGCTTACCTACTGAGGATGACACTGGCCACCTAAACTTTCGAATAAAAAACAAATGTAAGTATGACATCTATTCATCATTCATGACGTAACACGTATGGGTGCACAGAAAGGAATTCCCGACACACAACCCCCACGTTTAAAGTTTATTTAAAAATAGCAGCAACCGAACGAAGTCGCGGGAATTACCATACCATACCACAGTCGACAAAAATGTTTTTCGGCAAGTCGTGATTTCAAGAGATGATGACGTTTTTTTAAGTTTTACGGGACAAGTTGCAATCCCTCAGGAATTAAAATGGGACCATCCCGGGATCATACTCTATACACCAGTGAAAGAATAATCAAAATTGGGTAACTATTGGCGGAGATAACGAGTAACATACACACCAAAAAAAAATTACAGTCGTCTTGAGAACCTCCTCCTTTAAGGAAGTCGGTTAAAAATAAAATCCGTTTTAGAATGTATGAACAAAAGCTCTATCTTAGGACACCCCACTTCATGTATTTGATGTATACTTTTTTTTAACTCTCCTATATCTAAGCAAAACTTTGCCGATTTAACTCATATTCTTACCAGAAAATCTTGATAGTAAAACCTGTTGACCTACTAAATTCCATGCAGACTGTTCTAAGTTATGCTCTAACAAATAAACATACTAATATTATAAAACCAAGGACTCATCCAAGTTGTTTTGAGAAAAAACTTACCTATAGTTCCCGGGAACCAGGCGCAGAGTGGATTCCTTTGAAGATCAGAACTGCTGTTTCCAACTCGGATCTCGAGATCTTGCAGAGGTTGGTGACCTGCAAAAAGAAATGACTTGTCACTGGAAAATGGACCTAACAGCGAGTTTTTTTACAAGTCGAGCTTTTTTTAACTTTTCTTCAATATTAATAATAGAAGCCTTTTCGGTGTTCCGTCCAAGTTTTTGAAAAACGGAACACTTATAATCTCACTCCAGTGTCTGTCTGTCACCAAATTCGGCGAATTTATTGACAAAAGTGTAATCACTTCTGTTTTTATTTGTATTTTCTAGGAACAATCTGTTTTAAATTTTTTACATGACATGCATACAAAATCCAAGTTTCATCTGTATCGGCGTTATTGAACAACGGCAATACAAAAATCCAAACTACTTGGAACTTTTGCATTTATCTGCAAACCTAACTAGCAGTCGATCAGCTCGGTCACCACGGATTATCGTGCACTAGGGCTGCCGGAAGAATATCCCGCCACGCTAGCCTTAATGACATCATCCGCCGGGCTCTTACCAGCATTAACGTCCCAGCCATTCTCGAACCGAATGGTCTGCTACGTGATGATGGTAAGCGGCCTGACGGTATGACTTTGGTCCCTTGGGAGAAGGGTAGGCCTATGGTGTGGGACGCTACTTGTGTTGATACACTAGCGCGCACACATCTTCCGGGGACATCAGTTAGGGCGGGTGCGGCGGCAGATTCGGCCGAGGATCTCAAAAGGCGCAAATATGTTAGTCTTGATAGGGCTTACATATTTGAGCCTTTTGGGGTTGAGACCCTGGGTCCGTGGGGAAACGGGGCCCTCCGGGTTTTCAAAAAGATATCAGGACGTCTGATCGAAGCGACGCGTGACCCGAGAGCTGGCTCTTATTTGGCCCAGCGCATTAGCATTGCCATCCAGCGTGGCAATTCCGCCAGCGTCTTGGGGACGCTTCCGACTGGTAGTGGTCTGGATCAGTTGAGCTATCTATAGATCGTTTGTAACGGTCTTTAGATGGCTCAACTGTTTCTTGTGTATTTTGTAAATATTAACTTGTATTAGTTTTAAGTTTCTTTGTGTAAATAAAAGACTTTAGCATAGTGCATTACATATTTGTAGTGGTAACTCTATGTCGTAACTAGGCGACTCCTGTAGCACCGCTTGCAACACTCTCTGGCCATCTGTGACGAATTACACGAACCTACCACACGTTGGTAATAAACATGTCGGCCATTTTCTGGGAAACGAGAATGCAAACTCGTTTCTCGTACAAATCTATCCCATTGATGTGAATAGTTTCAAAACACTATTACGCTATGCAAATCTGCAGACGGTTTAGCTGGTAATTTGACTGGCTTGCATTGGCATCCACTTGTTGTTTACCGACATCACTGTGGTTTAGTGGTAGGTACAGGGGTTTTACAAGTGATCCTTAATACTATGTATAGCATCCCGAACGGGGTTTATTCTATCAACAAAAAGAAAGATTATTAGCGGATAAAAATAAATCAATTATTTTTTCCAGATTTTTGTAAGAATTCTAATTAGCTGTTTTTAGTCTCGTTATCGTGCTTATAAGTATAAACGTACGGAAATTTCCACATCAAGATGACTGCCTAAAACAACTGTATAAAGTAAAGAATCGAATGCCGTAGCCCCGTGGTAGCCCCGACTGAAGAACAGGCCCCTTTATATCTACATAAGGCTGTCGGTCGTAAGAGGCTTACAAGTGAAAAAAGGTAGTGAAATAGCAGCGTCTTTTAACAACGATTGCTCTTACTGCCAGCCCTCGTACCGTGGTGAGTATGGGCGAATTCCTCCCACATGGTAGGAAGTCGCTTTGGAAATCTGTGGGGGAGGCAGGTCAACGATGGACGTCATACAGCTGTAATGATGTAGATTGAATGCATTCAACCGTTCAATCGCATGGAATTTCATATTGCATAAAGCTAGCATCGTTTGATTAGTAACTTGTCAAGTAAGTATACTAATACAAGTGTTATCTACTTTCTAACAATTATGCTATGTCCCAGAGACGTTACAGCGCTAACTTTTACCTTAATCGTTATTTTATTGCGCAGTTTGTTCTCTGTACAGCGGTCGCGGTGAATGCAATCTTAGTTTCTTACAAAACAGACTTTTATCTATTCGATAGAGCAAAAGAGCCAACTTGCAGTTTTACATTGCAAAAATAGTGGTCATTTAAACGAGGAAACCTTTCTTAGGGATCACGAACACCTTAAAGGCTAAGAAGTACCTAGGTAGGTACCTACCTAATTCTACTATCCTGTACTACTTTCCTAAAAAAAAAAGCGAATGTTTGCGAGTATGTTTTTATGTATGTTTTACTTTATAAAACTAGGTTCCGTATTCCTACTATCCTACTTTCCTAAAAATAATAAACATGCGTAAATTTCTGAGCATGTTTCTATGTATGATTTTCAATCACGTCGTCCGATTTAGATGAAACTTAGAATGTTAGTTTGAGACCTGGAATGGCATAAAAGTTACTCTTTAATCAGATGCAACGCGAGAAAAGCCGCGTTCGGAAGCGAGTTCCTCATGATCTTGTCTGCTGTAAATGACACGCGTTCGGAAGCGAGTTCCTCATAATCTTGTCTGCTGTAAATGACACGCGTTCGGAAGCGAGTTCCTCATGATCTTGTCTGCTGTAAATGACACGCGTTCGGAAGCGAGTTCCTCATGATCTTGTCTGCTGTAAATGACACGCGTTCGGAAGCGAGGTCCTCATGATCTTGTCTGCTGTAAATGACACGCGTTCGGAAGCGAGTTCCTCATGATCTTGTCTGCTGTAAATGACACGCGTTCGGAAGCGAGTTCCTCATGATCTTGTCTGCTGTAAATGACACGCGTTCGGAAGCGAGTTCCTCATGATCTTGTCTGCTGTAAATGACACGCGTTCGGAAGCGAGTTCCTCATGATCTTGTCTGCTGTAAATGACACGCGTTCGGAAGCGAGTTCCTCATGATCTTGTCTGCTGTAAATGACACGCGTTCGGAAGCGAGTTCCTCATGATCATGTATGCTGTAAATGACACGCGTTCGGAAGCGAGTTCCTCATGATCTTGTCTGCTGTAGATGACACGCGTTCGGAAGCGAGTTCCTCATGATCATGTATGCTGTAAATGACACGCGTTCGGAAGCGAGTTCCTCATGATCTTGTCTGCTGTAAATGACACGCATTCGGAAGCGAGTTCCTCATGATCATGTATGCTGTAAATGACACGCGTTCGGAAGCGAGTTACTCATGATCATGTATGCTGTAAATGACACGCGTTCGGAAGCGAGTTCCTCATGATCTTGTCTGCTGTAAATGACACGCGTTCGGAAGCGAGTTCCTCATGATCTTGTCTGCTGTAAATGACACGCGTTCGGAAGCGAGTTCCTCATGATCTTGTCTGCTGTAAATGACACGCGTTCGGAAGCGAGTTCCTCATGATCTTGTCTGCTGTAAATGACACGCGTTCGGAAGCGAGTTCCTCATGATCTTGTCTGCTGTAAATGACACGCGTTCGGAAGCGAGTTCCTCATAATCTTGTCTGCTGTAAATGACACGCGTTCGGAAGCGAGTTCCTCATGATCTTGTCTGCTGTAAATGACACGCGTTCGGAAGCGAGTTCCTCATGATCTTGTCTGCTGTAAATGACACGCGTTCGGAAGCGAGGTCCTCATGATCTTGTCTGCTGTAAATGACACGCGTTCGGAAGCGAGTTCCTCATGATCTTGTCTGCTGTAAATGACACGCGTTCGGAAGCGAGTTCCTCATGATCTTGTCTGCTGTAAATGACACGCGTTCGGAAGCGAGTTCCTCATGATCTTGTCTGCTGTAAATGACACGCGTTCGGAAGCGAGTTCCTCATGATCTTGTCTGCTGTAAATGACACGCGTTCGGAAGCGAGTTCCTCATGATCTTGTCTGCTGTAAATGACACGCGTTCGGAAGCGAGTTCCTCATGATCATGTATGCTGTAAATGACACGCGTTCGGAAGCGAGTTCCTCATGATCTTGTCTGCTGTAGATGACACGCGTTCGGAAGCGAGTTCCTCATGATCATGTATGCTGTAAATGACACGCGTTCGGAAGCGAGTTCCTCATGATCTTGTCTGCTGTAAATGACACGCATTCGGAAGCGAGTTCCTCATGATCATGTATGCTGTAAATGACACGCGTTCGGAAGCGAGTTACTCATGATCATGTATGCTGTAAATGACACGCGTTCGGAAGCGAGTTCCTCATGATCTTGTCTGCTGTAAATGACACGCGTTCGGAAGCGAGTTCCTCATGATCTTGTCTGCTGTAAATGACACGCGTTCGGAAGCGAGTTCCTCATGATCTTGTCTGCTGTAAATGACACGCGTTCGGAAGCGAGTTCCTCATGATCTTGTCTGCTGTAAATGACACGCGTTCGGAAGCGAGTTCCTCATGATCTTGTCTGCTGTAAATGACACGCGTTCGGAAGCGAGTTCCTCATGATCTTGTATGCTGTAAATGACACGCGTTCGGAAGCGAGTTCCTCATGATCATGTATGCTGTAAATGACACGCGTTCGGAAGCGAGTTCCTCATGATCTTGTCTGCTGTAAATGACACGCGTTCGGAAGCGAGTTCCTCATGATCATGTATGCTGTAAATGACACGCGTTCGGAAGCGAGTTCCTCATGATCTTGTCTGCTGTAAATGACACGCATTCGGAAGCGAGTTCCTCATGATCATGTATGCTGTAAATGACACGCGTTCGGAAGCGAGTTCCTCATGATCTTGTCTGCTGTAAATGACACGCGTTCGGAAGCGAGTTCCTCATGATCTTGTCTGCTGTAAATGACACGCGTTCGGAAGCGAGTTCCTCATGATCATGTCTGCTGTAAATGAAACGCGTTCGGAAGCGAGTTCCTCATGATCATGTATGCTGTAAATGACACGCGTTCGGAAGCGAGTTCCTCATGATCATGTATGCTGTAAATGACACGCGTTCGGAAGCGAGTTCCTCATGATCATGTATGCTGTAAATGACACGCGTTCGGAAGCGAGTTCCTCATGATCTTGTCTGCTGTAAATGACACGCGTTCGGAAGCGAGTTCCTCATGATCTTGTCTGCTGTAGATGACACGCGTTCGGAAGCGAGTTCCTCATGATCTTGTCTGCTGTAAATGACACGCGTTCGGAAGCGAGTTCCTCATGATCTTGTCTGCTGTAGATGACACGCGTTCGGAAGCGAGTTCCTCATGATCTTGTCTGCTGTAAATGACAACTGAAACACAGCATAAGCCTGGTATTCTAGGCTCGTATCTTTATGTAATCGTCGTGTGTGAAATTTTGTGGGTAAATTTCAAAAAAGATTCAAATTTAACAGCAATTTGTTTTGAAAATAATGCCAGTGTGAGTGGAGTGAAAGAATAATCACGACTAAGAATACTAGGATTAGGCTGGTATCATAATAATCGTTGTAAGTGGAATTCAATACGACTATACGTTAGATATGAGCGCAAGCAAAATCTAATCCTCACCACAGCATCCCCTAGTGGTGACCCTGACGACCTTGACAGCGTAGTGCCTGAGCAGGTCGACCTGCCACCACGGCGAGGCTTCCCTCTGGGTCTCTGTGCATCTCTTGCCATCGTGCTCTGTGGTGCGCTCGCCATCGTTACCGTTGGCGGCGGCACCACCTCGCACCGTGGTCGACTGGTTCGCTGGCTTGCGGAAGGCGACATTTGTACCTGAAAGATAAGGAAGTTATACCAAAAAAATTACCAAATGCTGAAGATTAAAAAATACTCGACTTCTTTTCATATTTTTCAAACACGCGCGATCAGTATACCCAGGTCATTGAAATCAAACGAATTACATGACCCAATAGTTCTGGCTAGTGAACGCCACTACTACAAGAGAAGATTACAAAACATAACTACGATTTTAGCACTGAGTTTTTTCAATGAAAATTGTTGAATATCTAGAAGTCGTAGAACAAACTTTATTGCCAATCGGGTGTACAATAAGCCCCTCTCTTCAGAATAGGGGATGCCTGTGTTCAGAAGTGGACGTCCCGGCTGCAGTTAAGATGATAGTATTAATTTGCCTTTTGTCTCAATAACACTTGCCAACCACACAGCCAGATCAGTTGATACTAGTGCTCTCAAACATCGTGAGGAAACAGGTATGTCCTAAAAATTCTATACAGACAGGTATGTCCTAATAAAACCTAAAAATTCGAAGACCATGTGACATGTGCACGAAAGGGCCTCTATGAGGCGCACTTTAATCCTACTATGATTTTTTCACCGACGGCCATAGGCCCTTTTCATGGCCACCACACCTTAACCTGGTCACTGACCTAATACAGGTGACCAGAAACGAATCAGTGACACAAGCAAGCAAGTTGAGCTTACCACAAAATGGTGGTTCAGCAGTCCAGTCTCCTCGCAAAGTGCACTCTCTCTGTTGCGCACCGAAAAGCTCGTAGCCATCGTCACACTCGTACGAGGCTATCGTCCCTGGCACGATCTCGGTTTCGCTCGGCAGCGATACCCTGGCGTTGGGCGGCACCGCTGGATGCCCACATCTCCGTTCACCTGTGTTCAACAAAAATAAAGTTAGTCATTTAATTCTTTTGAGGGGAGTTGAAAAAATTAAAGCTATTAAATTAAGCTATTAATATACGACTGGCATCAGTTGGTAGTAGCTCTGCCTTCTGGGCTAGAGGTCGCGGGTTCGATTCCCGCTCTGGACAAACATTTGTGTGATGAACACAGATGTTTATTCTGTATCTGGGTGTTAAATATTAATCTATTATGTATATCAGTCTCTGGCACCCATAGTACAGGCTATGCCTAGTTTGGGATCAGTTGACCGTGTGTGATATCTCCGGAATATTTATTTATATTTTTATTTATTTATTCCGGGGAAAATAGAGTAATTATGTTATCAGTGTGAAATGTTTTTCAAATCGTATGCATGTGTCATTTATACCTCGTTAATTTTTATTCAAAAAGAGCCTTTTCTCTCTGATAAACGACTTGAGGAGAGTGAAAAAAATGCATTTTTCTGAATGCAAGGGTGGGTATAAGATAAACAAATCGAAGTGAAATTGATAAATTCCTATAATTAGCTAAAAGGCGATATGTCAATGTATCGCTATCGCTGTCGGTATTGCTTCATTTTAGGTAATAGCCCCGTTGATCCTCAAAAATCTTTGCATAAGACAATATATCGTAGTAATTCTCAACGTAGTCTTTGTCCCTTGATAATGAGCAACGTTTCGTTCCTTAACTGTCAATAATCAGATATAATACTTGTAGTGAATGTCAACCTCATCTTTGGATCCCTGATAAGGAGCAAAGGTCCGCTCCTTAACTATTTATGCAATGTCCATGACAATAATAAATTTACAATTGTAAAATAACAGAAGATCGCAGCCAAATAACATTATTTGTTTCAAATAGTGTTGTGTTCCTGCGGTGACTAAGGTTGCCAGAGCTCTTTAGGGGGGAAATGGGTTCGGGGTCGGCAACGCGTGCGTTATGCCTCTGGTATTGCAAGCGCTCATAGGCTACGGTAACCGCTTACCATCAGGTGGGCCGTAAGCTTGTTCGCCACCTCTGTTGTATAAAAAGCAAAAAATAACTAGGAGTCTGGACCTTTAACGGCAAGAGAATGGTAATTATATGTAAATACTATTCCGAAAGCACCAGCAAGTCCGAAGACAAGCGTGCAGCAACTCGATAGCGCTAGGAAGAGCACGTATTCATTGGATGTATCAATCGTAAAGCGATCATAGCGATCATCTAAATAAATAAATATTCCGGACATATTCACACGGTCAACTGATCCCAAACTAGGCATAGCCTGTACTATGGTGACCAGAGACTGATATATGTAATAGATAAATATTTAACACCCAGACACAGAACAAACATATGTGTTTATCACACAAATGTTTGTCCAGTGCGAGGATCGAACCCGCGACCTCTAGCGCAGAAGGCAGAGTTACTACTAACTGAGCTATGAGGCCAGATTGATCTTACAATACTATGTAGACTATGTCAACGGTTCGCGGAAGATTCGAAAACCTTATTGATGGTTATTTAAACTGTTGTGTAGTGAAAAGGTTATGTAGAAACAGTTACTTTTACCTACAAAAACTAGCTATACCCGCGCGATTTCACTCGCGTGGAGACACAGTATAGAGAAATGAGATACACGCCTTTAACTTCTTCAATCATTTCTTTCAACAACATCTTAACAACGTAGATCGCTTAGACGCTTTTTTCAACGTAGACGTTTAGAAATCTCATTAATTCGTATTCTTATGTTCAAGTTTTAAATCAATATTAAAAATCATACAAACTTCGAACCCCTACTCAAGAGAGTTTATATGTTTCATAAAGATCCGTCCAGTAGTTTTCGAGATTAGCCCGGAACAAATAAACAGACAGACAAGAGCTTTTTTTTGTTATTGCTATGTAATACTTTATTTACCTAGTTAAAGAAAGAAAATTATAACTAAAAGAAACAATAAATATCATAAAATAAACTTTCTTATTTATTTGATTATTCTTTATTAAAACCCCTTTTTGTATAAAAATATGCACAAAATTTTTGGATTCACTGTTTTATTATATGTATAGATTTGTGGTTCCACAGTCTAGTCTAGGCAAAGACATTAAACTAATTGCATGCAAAAAGAAACGCGGAAGACTGTTGCACTATCCTATTCAAAATTGCGCAACTATTGGAGTACGCTGTTCCATTGCGTGCCAGATTAGAATAATGTCGAACGTTGCTCCTTATAGCCGCGTATTGTAACGCACTAAGACCTAGTTGTTAGGTAATACAGACAATACGTGGATGGATAGGAAAATGTACAATATCGATATTTTAGTATACCTCACACATTCCTAGCTATCTTCATATCACATACTGCAGTGAGTGCAGACAGAAGAAAAACGTGACGAAAACGAACGAAAACTGGCTCGAACAAAGAAACATTAGGTTTTACCCTGACTTTCGTCACGGTGTAAGTGCAGAGATTTAAAACTAACATTTATTTAAAAATATATTGTTATTATTTCTATGTTTGCATTAAACTCGTATTGAAATTATTTTGCTAGCGAATTAAGTAAAGTAGGCATCCATAATGGTAAGTAGATAAGATAATTAATTTAGTAACTGAACGCTAATTGTTATGCCACAACATTAAAAAAATTGAAAAAATGGAATGGAATCAACTCAAAATGTTTTAAAATCTTGGTATTTCACAATACCAGTGATAAAACGGTAATCTGCATCAAAGTCGATCTTTTTAAGGTTCCGAAGTTCAAGAAAGAACCCTTAGTTTCGCAACGCCTGTCTCCTTCACTTGACTTCACGTGAATAAAATGCCATGACGGCGCCGTGCGAATCTCCCTCCCCCCTGCGGCTTGCTCACAGCCCTCGCTACTAGCAGCTTCTAGCAGAACCTCGTAACGCATGCTAGTATCTCGCACTTGCCAGTATCTGGTTCTTTTCCGCGAACTACAAGAATGAGTAACAGAAATCGTGATGTTGTTCTAGCGAAGGACAGTCTGACATTTTGTTCAAATAGTATCTTATTGGACAGCGATGTTACGAAACCCGAAAAATAATGTATAAGCCTAAGCCGTTGTATTACAAAATCAATTCTTTTGCGCGGTTTCAATTGCAAGCGGATAGAAGATACTCCGTGCGGAGTCATGTTAACTTACAATGATGCACAATTTGACCAATATGAAAGAGAGTTAGAATGTTTCTTTCATCGCCAGTCATAGGCCCTTTTCAGCGCCACCACAGCTCAACCTAGTCACTGACCAAATACAGGATGACCAAGAAAGAATCAATGACACGACAAAACGAAGAAGAACCAATGCGAAGGCAAGGCGGGCCAGCTTAGATATACAATCTCATCAGTTAGTTTTTACGTGCAAATAAAGAAACAAAAAAAACAAACATTAGTAAAGAAAAAAAATCGTAACGAGGCGAGATATCAAATGGATAAAAAATCTCTGAAAGGCTTTTATGGACATTAAAATTTTTCATTGATAGGTAAATATTTATTTTTATACTACCTGCTCGTCAATGGCATATTATGTGTCATGCAAACCTTTCCTAAAGTAAGTCATTACAGCCCTACGGTCTAGCCGGGTCATAATGGTGTACTGAATTTCATTATTTCCCATGGGACATAATGTGATTTAAATTTGGAATGCAACCCATGTAGTCGTGCTTGATCGAGGTTGGTTTCAAAAATGTTTGGGTGCAATGAGATTTTATTCTAATTAGGCAGTATGTTATCATTTTCTTTGCACAGCCTAAAAATTAAAAAAAAAAAACATGAAAACTTTTTACGAAATTCATTTTCACCCGCGCACGAAGAAGGGTTTATTCGAATGTCGAACTGACCACTACAGAATAGACAGTGTATTATGTCCCGGGCGCTATATTGAACCAAGATTCAAGATCGCCCAAGTCAAATACACATTTAAGCCCGCGATGCATACTCTACTTTTTATACTTTCTGCGAGGCAATTGAAAACAATGACTGTTACGTAGAAAGAAATGATTTTTCTGGAAATAAGTTTCCAACTATACCAGAGGCTTCAGATTGTATGCATTCTGGAGTCGAATCAAAGTCACTGTCGTCGTCACTTGACATTTTTAAGAAGTTTATTCGAATCGAAACTGAATTTCGGTGTAGATAACAGCACAGCAGTTTGAGCGCTTGGCGCCTTTTTTTCTTTTAAGCCCTTGTTGCATAATCTACTATTGTATCTGGGAATTTTTCCTGATTTGGTAAATTGTAAAACGAACTCATCAGTGAAGGAAGGGTTAACTGAAAATTCCGCTGAATACATAAAATATTTGCATATTTGCCACTGCGACCTACAAAGTTTTTCTCGTGTTGTTCGCCGCTTCGCCACCCTGATCGGCACAACGGCATTGATTAATGCGGTTTCTCGGAACTGTTGTAGAATCGTAGTTAGCCGCATTTCTCCTCGAATGCCAATTGTTATTGGCACGATTGCAGGCTTTAGGAAAGCTAAGGGCCTCGCAACGAGACACAACGCGACGCTGATATACACGCAGCGTGTACGGTCTCGCTATAGAACCCACGCGTATCCCTTTCATAGTCGCCGACCGATCACCAATAAAAACATACATGAATGAATGAATGAAAACTATTTATTGTACACAAACCTTATAAACAAATTCATCATCATCATCATCATCAGCCTGTAGAAGTCCACTGCTGGACATAGGCCTCCCCTAAAGAGTTCCACGACGAACGGTCTTGAGCCTTCTCCATCCACCGACTTCCCGCAACCTTCACAATGTCGTCGGTCCATCGGGTGGGGGGCCTTCCAACACTGCGTCGCCCGGTTTGTGGTCGCCATTCGAGAACCTTTACTCCCTAACGGTTATCGGTTCAGCGAGCTATATGGCCTGCCCACTGCCACTTCAACTTGCTAATTCTGAGAGCTATGTCGGTAACCTTGGTTCTTCTACGAATTTCCTCATTTCGGATCTTATCACGTAGTGAAACTCCTAGCATAGCTCTCTCCATAGCCCGTTGTGCAACTTTGAGCTTGTGTATGAGGCCAATAGTTAACGACCAAGTCTCTGTGCCATATTTCATCACTGGCAACACGCACTGATTGTAGACTTTCGTCTTGAGTCTCTGCGGTATCTCCGACGAGACGATATGACGAAAAAACTAATTACAATAGATTAATAGATTCATAAGTACACGTATATGCGTCTTGGCGGGATTAACTATCAGCCCAAAGGCCTTATTCCAGTCACTTACTTGAATTGAGTCATTGTTGGTGCGGTGGAGCATACATAGTCAGCGAACTTCCCTATATTCCTATTATAGGGTTATAGGCCCTTTTCAGGGCCGCCATACCTCAACCTGGTCACTGACCTAATACAGTATGACCAAGAAAGAATCAGTGACACGACAAGAAGAAGAAGCGAACTTCCAACCTTTGTTTTGCCGTTGGTTAAAAAGTGTACGCCGGCGCCGCATCGGCGCGCGCCTGTCGGTGCGAACGGACCTTTAACTCGAGTTTTCTACATTTTCTTTTTTATTAGACCAATGACCGAAGGGCTGGTTCCTACCTCGGACAAAGGATCAGTATAGCGATCCAACGAGGTAACGTCGCCAGCCTTTTGGGCACGCTGCCTGTAGTTGGTGATATGGACTTTGTTAATTGTTACTATAAATAATTTAGCTTTATTTCTAATATTTTTTGTGTTATTGTATTTGATAATGTCCTTTTATGTAAATATAAATATAAATATAAATATATAAATATTCCGGACATATCACACATGGTCAACTGATCCCAAACTAGGCATAGCCTGTAATATGGGTACCAGAGACTGATATATATAATAGATAAATATAAATATTTAACACCCAGACACAGAACAAACATCTGTGTTTATCACAAATGTTTGTCCAGTGCGGGGATCGAACCCGCAACCTCTAGCGCAGAAGGCAGAGTTACTACCAACTGAGCTATGAGGCCTGTCAATTCTCTATATCTTATTGGTATTCTCTTGTATCTTTTCATTTAGAATTTTAAACGTTAGATGACATATCGCACGATTTGAACACGGCTTTATCTTTGTGTACAAATTAGATTGTCATTCGTCGAAAAACTCACGACCTAATGACCCATGGTGACGACCTATAGCTAGAGTAATTTACGACTACGTAATTTCTTGTAGTGAGTTACAGTTACGTGGTTATTGCAGAACGGCACCACGTGTGTGCAACCTGAATTGGTCGTGTTTATTATTTTGTCGGCGTCCAGCGTTTAGCAATACTGTCCTCCTGGCTATTGGCTAACTAGGTGAGTGCTGAAGTTACCATAATATTCAAATAGCGATTGGAATCATATCGATAACCGTTGGGGAGTAAAGGTTCTTGATTGGCGACCACGAACTGGGCGACGCTGTATTGGAAGGCCCCCCACCCGGTTTCGGGCAGTCGGTGGATGGAAAAGGCTCAAGACCGTTCGTCGTGGAACTCTTTGAGGGAGGCCTATGTCCAGCACAGCAGTGGACTTGATAATGATGATGATTGGAAGCATTGAATTCTGTCTGAGCAATTACGGTAGAGTCGCTAGGTCCTAGCTAGGTGTGCGTCGCTAATAAGAACTCGCCCCATGAGATGCCGTTTTAAGGTTCCGTTACCAAAATATGTAACGGAACCCTTTTAGTGAAACTTCGTTGTCTGTTTATCTGTCTAGTGAGTCTTACGCCACCAGTGCTATCGATTAAAATTTGAAGTTAGTGACGGAATTTCAATAAAACATATACCTATAAAAACAAATAGATATACCTATAATAGATAATAGAAGACCTATAATAACAAGGCAAAAAAGAGATAATGTAGCTATATTTCCAGGAAAATAACATGCCTTTCATAAAAACCTTAGTACCTACCTTACATTTACCCTGTAATTACCAAACTAGGATTAGACTAGGTCTATGTCATAATGTCAGGCAGCAAACACTGAATCCTGAATCATTTATGATGTTAAATCGATTGTTAACCTAAATAACAAACCTACTCTTCAAATTCAAGCGGCAAAATTGTCTAATAATGACCTTAGTTTATTCAACAAGCAAGCTCCGTCTGGGGGTCGCACGTCTGCAGGGTCCGAATGGTCTATGGCCCAGATACCAGTAACGGTGGCCGATTGTTCTAAACACAAAAACCTATACGCGGAGACGCGCGCCCTACTTGGCCTTTGGCTTTGGCGGCCAAGTCATAAGCGATGAGAAAACATAAATAAGAAATAGACGACTTTATCCCCAAGCATGATAGACACGTTTTAAGAACGTGATCGGATTGAAAGTCGCGGTACCTCCCACTTAATAATAATATAAATAAAATCATTTTTTTGTGAAAGGTTTACAAGTAAGTTATCAATAGATTAGTTAATCAAGTTTACCATATAAAAATTTAATGTTTTTGCACTTTAGATCATTGTAACGTCTTTTTTTTTATGTTCTACGGTGGCAAACAGGCTTACGGCCCACCTGATGGTAAGCGGTTACCGTCGCCTATTGACATCTGCAACACCTGGAGCATTGCTAATGCGTTGCCTGCCCTGGAGAACTATTTTTGTATTTTTCTTAAAGCTCTTCATGTTGTTTCGTCTTGAGTGCGACTGGTATTGATTTTAACTTGCAAACAGAATCATCATTTCAGATCTTCATGCATCCACTTTTGTGTCCTCATACTGACATCTTACACACTGTCGTAGAAAATGCGGTCCAAATCATTTTTTTTAAATCTCCCCTCGTAATTCCACTCACGTTTATAATAAAATACGAGCCAAAGGCATCGAAAATGTCTGATAGAAATTTTCTGATGGTGTGTGGCCTAAAGCTCGCCACTTATACCATCTGGTAAGTGGTCAGCAAGTACAACGCGCTCGTCGAGTCGAGGCTAGTAAGTCGTGTCGAGTGTCTGAGTGACACAGAATGCGTCTGACGTTGCAGCCCTGGCGTAGCTACGCCGATCCGAGATTTATAAACCTGGCTATAAGTGTAACCAAAAGATAATAAAGTAGAATTATATATTTTATAAAGATGTACCTATACTTACAGAATAACCTTAAATATTTTGTAAAAATACTAAATCAATCAAATTAGTTACGTTAACCTATCGTCAAACAAATGGGTATTAAGATAACAAATTAAAAAAAACTGGAGCTATTGTATGACTAATGTCACAGCATGACGCGTCATCCCGATGTGTCTATTGACTCAGCAAGATCCATTTGCCTCGTACTTAACGTCATTTCACTTTATTATGATAATTTATGAATGACTTCACATGTTTGTCTCAAATAGCTTGGAATCGGCGTTGTATGTTTGTATGTAGGTATATTTGTAGAGAATAACTTTCGAACTGTTAATCAGATTTGCATGGAATTTAGTAGGCCAACCGGTTGTAGGTACCTACTATTAAGATTGACTGGTTAAATCAGCCAAGGGTTTGTTAAATACTAATTGCTTGCTTGCTTGTCGTGTCACTGAGTCTTTCTTGGACCAGGATGAGGTATGGTGGCCTTGAAAAGGGCCTTTGACCCTGGGTGAAAGAATCAGTGTAGGGAAAGGATTAAAGTGCGCCTCTTAGAGGCTCCTCAATCAATAACACCCAATAGTCACATAAATAGTCCTGACTCTACACCAGGATACTCTGTGTCGTGGGTATCAGAAACTATGTGTACCTTGGTACCGCAACACCCAGACCTGGAACAAATATTTGCAAATCATGCAAACATTTGTCTCGCAGCGCAAATCAAACCCGCACCCCTTGCTTCTCAAACAGGCACTCGGATTAAGACTTAAGATATAGAGCTCCAATAGGATTGTATAAATAAATACAAATACATCAAGTGGGGTACCATGAGAGAGCTATTTATACTATCAATGGTTTTATAAAAGTGATAGCATTAAAAAAAACAATAAAAAAAACAATAAGTCATTGAAACTTAACGAAAACTTTTCGTAAAGTTTCAATGACTTCGTAATTGTGTTGGTTGGTTACGCTAAAGCTGAAATCGTATCCTGCCAGACTGAACGTTTTTAATTCGTTTAATTCTTCTTGTTGCTAGCCAACCCGCAAAAGGTCCTTCAATTCGAATAATACGAGAGCCGAGTTCTCACGATAAAGCAATTGGCCAGTTGAATTAAAGATGCTATAACAATCTAAGTGTTTCTTATACAACAATTATTTATCATTTACGTAAAACAAAGATCAAATTATATCCTGCAGAGCTGATTATAAAAATAAAATGATGTTTATGTGTGGGAACTCGGCAACAATGGGGCAAGGTGTTGCGCAATCGGCTGGCCACTGGTTGCCCTTGAGGCTGCGCGTAGATGGCTATCCTAATAACACGCTAAAATTAAAATACCTACTGTTTTGTGATTACTAGTTAATACAAGTTTTATAAAAGTTTTTAAGACTCGATGAATCCCTCTTTCCGCCATCCCTCCTCCCACTATATTACTACTATGATATTTATAATTATAAATGCGAATATAAAGTTTGGATGGATGGATACTTGTAATTCAATCACACCAGAACAACGGCTGAACGGATCTGGATGAAATTGGATATTTAGTGCGTAGATTAAGTTCACCGGGAAAAGGTTTATTTTTATTTATTTATTTGTACTTAAATACATAGGTGGGTACAACATACAAATTAGACTACTGGAAATTATAAATAAAATAATAAATAAAGATTCCGGACATATCACACACGGTCAACTGATCCCAAACTAGTAAAATACTTTAATGTAAAATTTGGAATCATTGAGTAACATATTCTCTATTAATCAAAAAACTACATATTTGGGGCAGATTAGAACTATTTAATGACTTTTGGCATGAATGTAAAATATTTTCAAAGGTGCCTTTTTCTCCCCTAACATTTTTCGATGGGACTTAGCCCTCTATTTTATAACAATGAGGATATAAGTCACTACGTTTTAAAACAATATCTTCCAGATGAGTCTTTGAGATCACTTCTAAAACGGTCAGAATGACCTATTTTTCGAAATCGACTAAACGTTTTATCATTGGCCTCTATGACGCCACATTCTTAACTAAACACTAAGACAAGAGTACCACTAAACCTCCTGCGCATATGGTGACCATCTAATATTATATTATCAAACTGTCTTGGTGACGCTTTCGGCTGATATTGTTCAGCAACGGTCTTTAGATAGGTAGCTCAACGATTTCGTGTGAATTTTGTAAAATATTATTAGTATCCGACTTCCGGTACCTCGGTTCATTAATCCAGAACGACGGCGATATAGTCCGGGATGTGAAAAATAGAATAAATGCGGGATGGATGAAATGGCGACAGGTCACAGGAACTACGTGTGATCCAAGAATGCCCTTAAACTTAAGGGGAAAATTTACAAAACGATCATAAGACCTGTCGTACTGTATGGATCTGAGTGTTGGGCAACCAAAGGGACGGATGAAAGAAGAGTGTATGCTGCGGAAATGAGAATGTTGAGATGGATGTGTGGAGTGACTAGAATGGACAAGATACGGAATGAGTACATCAGAGGAAGTTTGAAAGTAGCGCCAGTGACTGAGAAGTTGAAGAGCAAAAGGTTAGCGTGGTATGGACATGTCATGCGGAGGGAAGAATGTCATGTGACTAGAAGAGCGTTAAATATGAATGTGGAAGGATATAAGGGAAGAGGTAGACCAAAGAAAAGATGGATAGATTGTGTGAAAGATGACATGAGTAAGAAAGGAGTGAATACTGATATGACGGCTGATAGAGGGGAGTGGAAGAGGAAAACATGTTGTGCCGACCCCACATGAAGTGGGATAAAGGCAGGGAGATGATGATTATGATGACTAAATGTAGGCATGTTCCAAAATGTTCGGACGTGCCTCTGACTCAACCTTTTGATATCTTTAAGGATCCGCTCGCCTGGAGTTCTGAGAGGTTGTCTTGCGTGCTTGCGGATAAATGTCGTGAGCCTATCTTTACCCGACTGCCGAGAAGGAAGAAGGGTAATGTTTTTGATGACAGCTTGCAAGCCCATCGCCGCTTATAAAAATACTAACCTACGATGTTTTCCTCCAGAGTTTTATGCACGTTTTAAGGCGCACTTAAATTTTTGAACAGACAAAATCATTATTACACGCCGGTCGAACACACGAGCCTCGGATCTAAAGAAAGGCGTACCTCCCACTAAGCTAACACGCCACTTATAAATATAGGTATTATACTAGCTTCCGCCCGCGGCTTCGCTCGTTTGGTACCTAAATAAAACGTGATGAACGCCTATGATTTTTGCAATTTCGTCAACTCTCCCGAATGGGCCGACTTTTTCGGTACGAGTTATTTAAGTTTGGTAAAGAACTCTATCTAGGTATTCCAATTTTTACCGAAATCGGATGAGCCGTTACGGCGTGATTGAACAACAAAAATCCAAACATCCAAACATCCCCGCAAACTTTCGGATTTATAAAATATTAGAAGGATTGTCTGAAAATCAAAAATCATCATGTGGTGTAATACAAAAACCAGGCCGATAGACAACAAACGCATGGTGACACTACAAACAGGCGCAAGCGCATGTGGTACAGATGTCGTCAAAGATTGTTCTGCCGACTGATTTATTGGTACGTATGGTTGGTGGCAGTTTTTGTGACCGCGACTTATGGCCGGAAGGATTTGAAGGCGACTGTGTGGTCAATAGGGCCTTGTACAGTTACTAAAGTAGATAATAAAAGTGGCATATTCAATTAAGACGTTACGTTATAGAGGAATTTCGAGAGATATTTTTTTTGAATATACATTTTCTACATTTAATGCTAATGTTATCCATGGAGCAGTTAACAAAAAACAGGCGGCAAATTAAAAAAATGCTTGGCTAGATCTAAGGCTTACAGTAGATACATCGCCATCATCAGCCTGCAAAGAGTTCCATGATGAACGGTCTTGAGCCTTTTCCATCCACCGACTTCTATCAACTTACACAAGGTCGTCGGTCCATCATCCTTCCAACACTGGATAGCCCGGTTCGTGGTCGCCATTCGAGAACCTTTACTCTCCAACGTTTGTCGGTTCTGCGAACTGTATGGCCTGCCCACTGCCACTTCACCTTGCTAATTCTGATAGCTTTGTCATCTTGGGTTGAACTTGGTTCTGACCAGCTTATGACCTTGGTTCTTCGACGGATTTTCTCATTTAGGAGTCTATCAATGAAACTCCGAGCATAGCTCTCTCCATAGCCCGTTGCGCGAATTTGATCTTGTGTGAGGCCAATATTTAACGATATAGTTACAAATTATAATACATGCAAAACTTAAATTTTAAAAGCATTATTTATTTTGTTTGTTTTAAGGCCCTTGTTATTCTAGATTTACAAATTGTTGAGAGATTTTTCCACAAATAGCCTACTTACTTCGGTACTCCCTTAAAAATCGGGGTTTCCCACAATTTATGCCTTCGCCGTATAAATGCAGTCCAAATCGTGATTCACTACAAAATTGCGTGTTTGAACAGATATCCCCTTCCCTAAGTCTCCTAACAGGAAACATGCAATTAGGGCTACCTACGACGTACCTAGTCAAGAGGTGTTTATTGCCTCGAACCGGACGACGCAGTTCAAAGAATGGACGGAAGTCTTCGTGAGGGTTTAGGGAAGCCGGTGGATGGAGAAGTTCAAGACCGATCGTCGTGGCACTCTTTGGGGCAGGCCTATGTCTAGCAGTGGACTTCCTCAGGCTGAAGTACGTATCTCAGTGCATCATGTTGTTCAGGCTTATTGTTTTTGTTACGTTTTTGTAACACTTTGTTGTTATTGTTGTATATCGTCACGGCTCTGTCGACATGTTTTCGTCACAGATTCGACAGACAATGCTGAGAATTCGTGTAGAATTTTAAACAGATAGTCGGTAACGTTATTACGACACGTTTGTTGTAACGTAAAGCGATTAAATGGCTGATTGATCTAGCGAGCGAAACCTTTGAAACACTTGAATCGGCGTTGTATGTATATTTGTGTGCATAACTTTAAAACCGTTGGTTTTACTAACAAGATTTACTGCTAAGAGATGAGTTAAATCGGCAGGGGGTTGTTATAAGGGGTACAAAAAGGTGTTTAAAAAAAAGCAATGCCTACCAAATCTACCAGTACCTACATGAAATGGGGTGTCATGTGAAAGACCTTTTTTGATACATTCCAAAACGACTTTTATTTTTATTCTAGGCCATATGGTTTTTGAGATACAACGATAAATATTATCGGAAGGTTAAATTATCCTCAAAAGTAAGTAGCCTAGTTCAAACGGGGAGCGATATTTCATTTAAAATTTATAATTACGTACTTCTATCTATCGCTCACCTCTTTTTACTTGACATTTCATGGAAGTATGTGAATAGTGAGGTAACCGTAGTCTATGAACGCTTGCAAAACCAGGAACATCACGAAAGCGCTGCCGACCCTGAACACCGCCCTTGCCTTAAAAAGCGTTTTTCTTTGATTTATATCCTTTTCACACAGCAACTCGCTGCTTATCATGCATTACCTATCCTTTAGTTTTATCTACCTCTAGGTGCCAATCATCCTATTCAGTGGTGTCGATAATGGTACTATCTTTTTGTCAGTTGCATGCGAGTGTACTTTTCTCAGATTTAAATAATGTAAGCTAAGACAATTCAACAATGGTCATTTCTAACATGTGTCTATGACCCATCTTTGTCCAGCCTAACCTTCTCAAACATCTGGTGGACCTTCTGAGAAGCTAGAAGTTTTTTCGCGAATGCTTTATTTGTCGAAATGCTAGGAAGCGATCTAAAGGGAATGTCGTATGATTATTTTTAGTTGTTCAATATTTTTTACTCCACTCACACAGACATTATTATGATTGTATGCTTCGAAAGCATATTTTTTTTAATTTCACATACTATGTATTTTTAATATAGGAGTCGTTTTGACGGTCCTCATAGCTCAGTTGGTAGTAACTCTGCCTTCTGCGCTAGAGTCGCGGCTTCGATTCCGGCACTGTGTTTTTTGTGACTAACACAGATGTTTGTTCTGTGTCTGGGTGTTAAATATGTATATATTATGTATCTGTCTCTGGTACCCATAATACAGGCTATGCCTAGTTTGGGATCAGTTGACCGTGTGTGATATGTCCGGAATATTTAATTATTTATTTTTTATTATTCAAACGGGTGCGATATGTCATCTCAGATACATGTTTTTAATTCTGTATCATCATCATCATCAGCCTGATGAAGTCCACTGCTGAACATAGGCCTTTTGCCTTGAGCCTTTTCCATCCACCGACTTCCCGCAACCAAAACAATGACGTCGGTCCATCGGGTTGGGGGCCTTCCAACACTGCGTCGTCCGGTTCGTGGTCACCACTCGAGAACCTTTGTTCCCAAACGGTTGTCGGTTCTGCGAGCTATCTGGCCGGCCCACTGCCACTTCAACCTGCTAATTGCTAATAACGCAAGCCCCTAAAAGACAAACGTATTTAATTGAATTGTAAGAATCAGTTTGAAACTAATTTTTGATTTCATATCGCCTGCCGTTTGAACATGGCTTGCTATATCAAAGTGTTCCTATTGCTTTAGCTATAGTGACTCAGATTTGCATGTTTTCCATGCCGACCGTCAAACAGCACTAAATCCAGCCTAATATAGTTAAGAGTAGCCCGAGCTACGTCATCGTCAACACTCACCTACACATAGCGGATTCGATCACTAGCTGTCAAAATGTAAACTGTACTCTGGACAATTTCGCAATGAAAAGTCAAGGATGTGTTCATATCGAGTGCAATGCTCGTTCGCCTACGCTTCTACATGTTTGTTAAGTTCCCCATACCCAGAGTGGTGGCTAAAATGGTGTCGTTTATTTGATTAAAAACTTAAGGTAGGGTTACTTGTAGAATACGATCGGGACCCCTTGACTTTGCCAAGTGCTGATGCAGTGTCGAGCCAGCCGTCGAATGATGAGTGGTTCTATGATGCATTAGCACTAAGGTGAGTGAAGGAACATCGATGGGTTTTTAGTCGGTATGCCGTTGGTCGCTGATATCTCATCAGTAGCTGGCGGAGAGCCCGACTTACCCCTCCAGCTCTCCCCGAGCTGGGGGGCATGAGTAACGCATTTTCCCATCGATGAAAAAAAAAAATAGGTTTACTTGGAGCGCTTTTTTTTACGTATACACGCAACCCAACGCACACACGCAGAGTCCAAATACATTGAAATTACAGACGTTACGCAGTTACGAGTTATCGATTTTGGTGCGCCTCTGGCATATTTGCTGAACGTAGAGCAAGGAACAAGTCTGAAATTCATTTTTATTATTGTTATTATTGGTGCGTTTGTGCAGATAAATACAGGGACTCGGGACACGTTATTTTAAATGTATTTAACGTCTGATTGTGTACGTTTCGCGTATGCACTGCGTTTAGATGCAGCAAAGAACGATTAGTTTAAGAAATGTTTAAGCCCTGTTCAAACAGCTTGCGATATGTCTTTTAAAATGAATTTCAAAATGATCCATTACATCTACTGTTTAAAGTCAATTTTGACTTTAATATTTGAGGGCGTGCAATATCACAAGGTCCGTTAGTCAAAATTATTATTGAAAAGTATTTTAGATGGCTTATCGCACTCCGTATGAATGAAGTGTGTTTTAAGTCAAAACTAACAATGAAAACAGAAGAACTATTATTATTTCTGTATGTCTAGAAATCACCTAAGTTCACCTACTCAAGCTACGTTTTAGCGCTCCTCCGGTTATAGGCATGCGCGTAGGCATATACGTGTTCATTGACAGGCAAAAAGCCGGTAGTTGTTGGGACAAACAATTAATTTATACTTATCAAATTTGACAAGATTGTCACGCTTTAAGGTGAGGGTTTAATTATTTTATGATTTTTGAATTGTTTTTTCTCAATAACCGCAAAACGCACAGTTTTGATTTTTATGACAAAGATAACTTGAGCATTTTATTTACGTAAATCCAAGACAGAAACGCGATTGGTAAAACTTTTCTCGATAGATTTATTTTTTAACAACTTTAAAGGTCGTAGGTCCTCTGCAACAGTTTTTTCGAAAATACTCTGAGACTATCTCACAAAAATAACTTTTTATTTTAATATTTTTTTAGACAATAGCATTGGGTACCTAAATCCAAGACACTTTAAAAAAAATAGATAGTTTTTGAGATAATCGATATTTTCTTATATTTCGCTTACGTGGATTACTTTCGAGCGCCTTCTAACGCTTGCTATCTCTTTCCGCATTCAATTACAGTACATAGTGCTGTCACTTTCTTCTTTCTGCCTACTCGACAATTTATTATTGTGTATCCTCTTAACAATAAAAAACTTCACGAAAGAAAAAACGAGTAGGATTCGTACCCGATATTGTCTTGAATAGGTAACGTAATTCATGAACAGACTAGTGCCTTATTCTAAGTGTCATTTTTGTCATTTAAAAAAAGAAAAACATATATTATTATCTAGGACCTTTTTGACATAGAATAGCATAGATGGGCTCTGTTCACAAAGTACAATTTACAGAGTCATTCGGTTAATTAACGCAGCCATTTCGCTTGAAATTAATATTTTAATTCCTTTGTTATGTCCTTGTTTATTCTTAAACAGACTGTAAGTATGAGAACTGCAGAATCGAGGTCGTTTCAGTTATTTGGTTAAAGTGAAGAGCGTAGCCGTATTAAACACTTAATCTTGCGATCATATTTTTAGTGTTTTTTTGTCTCTACTCACTTTAACAATGAAATGCTGTCAAATTGAATCGATTTTAAATCATTTAAGTATGCTATCCCGAATAAGGCTTTTTCTATATAATACGTAATTTAAATTACAACTATTTTGCCAATTTGTATTGGCAAAATAGTTTGTTCAATGACTTTTGGAAATTCGTCATTTTTCATTCATTGAACACCGTGCAAAAATCTTTTGTTTTGGGATCAAATCAGATCAAAATGTTCCGCTACACGTGTGAGTGGAGTGAAAACACGTGTAGGCATGACTAAGAGGGTTAGTTGCTCAAAAGCCAACAGTTTACAACTTGGCCCAAATATTTTGATTAGTCCCGCAACCGAATAATTTAAGAACAACCATCGCTAAGCCGCGTTCGAACGACGTACATTACGTACGTAAATGGGATATATATATTTATCTATTTAAAAAAATATTATCAGTTTAACTTTTAGTAACTTGTAATATCAAATGTCAAACACAAAATGTACTTTATTTAGTAGAGGTAACTACATATATTGTCTTTGGTAGAGGTATGGAATCATTTCAAACGAATTTTATACGACACTAGCTTGCACCCAGCGCGGCTCCGCTCGCATGCTACCTAGTTAAAAAGTAGCCTAATATGCTATTCTAGGCAAATAACTCAATCTATTAGAAGTTTTATGGAAATAGGTGGAGCAGTTACGGCGTGATTGAACCACAAACATCCAAATATCTTCACAAACTTTCACATTTATAATATTATTAGGAAGTAGGATAGGACGTTAGTAGGATATCAAGGATATATCGCATGCTGTTTGAATACGGTGATAACATGTTGATCTGCGATTTAAATAATGATGGAATAAGCACAAGACTCGGCTAGTCATCAGATGTCTGCTGTATTCATCAAGGCTCCCAAATTGTTTAATGTGAACTGTACTTTCAATTGTCTTAAATGTTTGCTCTAATAAATAGGACTAACGTTAAAAATGTTTCTTACTATATTCGTAACATTAACATTGCGATTTTGTTAAGGTGATGATGTAAGCTGCCAGACTCAAAGTTTTATTGTCAAATAATAGAGAACATAAAAAAAAACGATATCCTATAACAAAATAGCGCTGTCACGCTCGTATTTGAATGGTAATATGATGTCGTGATAGGCCCCCTAACATTCGTTAATTGCTTGCTTACAAGGAACTGTGTCACTACAGTAGAGGTGGTTCGTATTTACGCAACCAGGTTTTTAAAACAAGTTCTCGCATCAAACTATACGTAACTGGTACGACTTCACGATACTTAGACGTATTAAAAATACTCGGGTGCGGCACGCTAGTCCACCGCTAGAACGCGACGCGCGGTCGCAACCCGACCGTACGTAGGTACGACCTTGGGTACGCGGCGGACTTGCGCAGTGGACTTGCGCAGTGGACTCGCGCGGTCGAAGTAATACTTTCAAGTATTTAGTACCTTGTTTTTGAACCTGGTTCTTGTAAAATACGATACGTTATGGATCTGGTACGCGAAATAGCAAGTACGACTCATCTCTACACTACAGTGTCACTGATTATTTTATGGTCATTTTGTATTAGGTAAGTGACCAGGTTGAGGTATGGTGGCCCTGAAAAGGGTCTGTCTATCGTTGAAAGAATCTGTGTAATGAAAAGATTAAAGAGCGCCTCGAGCGAGCTTAGAGGCTCCCTTCGTGCACATGTCTTCGATTTTTTTAGGCTAGGATAAGCCGATTTTCTCTTTGCCGTTTGAGACACGACCGGGATTCGAACCCACGACTGGAAGTTGGGACCACCATAGTGGGAGGAGGGCCAGGACGGGTTGTCAGCTAGGCAACGTCAGTGTAAATAATCTTAGTTATGCTGACGACATGGTCCTTCTCAGCCCGTCGATCAAAGGGTTAAGAAAGCTCCTTTTAATCTGCGAACAATATGCTATTGCGCACGGGTTAAAATATAATGTGGCGAAAACAGAGATGATGGTATTCAGGTCGGGGCGAGGTCCAGAAAAGGTGCCGGAAGTGCTATTGGGCGGCACGCCCATCAGAATGGTCGGGCAGTTCAGGTACTTGGGGCACTTACTGACAGAGTCAATGAAAGATGACGGCGATGTTGAGAGGGAGAGAAGGGCTCTCGCTGTCAGGGGGAATATGCTCGCACGCCGTTTCGCTAACTGCAGCTCGGACGTAAAGAACACACTATTTAAGACATACTGTCTAGGTATGTACACATGTCAACTATGGACCCACTACACGAGAAAATCCATCAGCGCCATAAGAGTCCAGTACAATAATGCTTACCGGGCTCTTATGAGGCTGCCGAGATACTGCAGTGCGTCGAACATGTTCTCTGAGGCGGGAGTACCTGACTTCTTCGCAATAATAAGATCTCGCATAGCGGCTTTTTGGAAGCGGATAAGTCGCTCCAATAATAGCATCCTGAGGGCTGTCTATGACTATCTGCCCAATCCAATTTACAAGCATTGGATTTCCGTCCATATGGACGGAAATAGGATATAAGTGATTATACATAGGTAGGTACTTACTTTACATAAGTATGTTGACACAGTAGATTTATCTACTATGCCTTTTTGACCTTATTGTTTTATTTTTATTTTTATGTGTAATATGGGTGTACGTACTTGTACCTACTGTACCTGAAATAAACGAATTTTATTATTTTATTTATTTATTATAGTACTGTTAGTAAATTGACGTCCATAACGCAAGGTAAATTATAGGTTTCGCCAGTTTTTTTTAAGACGTTTTATTAAAGGATTTGCTGAGCTTGCTCGACCCCTAAAATAACTTTGAAGAAGAACGCCGTTTGAGTCTGGGGCGAAGAGTTACAGCGTGGCTTTCAGCAAATTAAAAGTATTATATTAAAGCTGGCCACTTCACCAGTTTCGTTGATATTTATTTTCTGTAAACGTAATGTGTAAGTGTCAGTCTGAAAAAATATTGTTTTGTATACCTACAATATTTAATTCATTTTAATTTGAGCAAATAAAGTTTCTCGCTTTTTTTGCAAATTTTGGGGAATCACCTGTCTTTTTCAAATGTCAGATCTTATGAATCGACTTAAAAATAAAGAGAAGTCTTCAATGTGTTTCTTTGAAAGTGATGAGTGCTAGAAGCTCGGTAGGCTTTATTAATTAATTATCGCCTACGATGCATACCAACATGACATAATACCAACTAATAATTTACCGACAAAACGAGTCATTTCAAGTTCAAGTTGAGGAGATGAATCGTGATTACATAAAACTATAGATCTTATTGCTCTGGCTTAAAGTACCTACTAGCTAGCAAAAGTTATCATTTAACTGTGTTGGTGGCATGGCATATAAGAAATTATGTTATTATTAACGCGTGCGTGATGCCTCTGGTATTGCAAGCGCTCATAGGCTACGGTAACCGCTTACCAACAGGTGGGCCATAAGCTTGTTTGCCACCTCAGTTGTATAAAAAATAATAATATTTGTTTTAATTATTAATTTATTTACCGTAGTGCCCTAGCCCCCGGATGAAGAATAGGCATCTGCATATCTACGTACCAGCGGTTGTCGTAAGAGGCGACTAAGCGAAAAAGCTAGGGGATGGGCAGCAGCGTCCCCTATTTTCTCTATCTGCGCTCGCCAACCCGCGTGCCCAGCGTGGTGAGTATGGGCAAATTCTTCCCACATGATAGGAAGTCGCTTTGGAAATCTGTGGGGAGACTATGTTCAGCAGTGGACATTCTACGGCTGAGATGATGATTAAAATATTACTCAAAACGGCTCGGTACATAAGTTATGATACGACAATTGCATTTTTGTCGTATTTCTGAGGCTGATTAATTATTAATTAATGATTAAAGTTCCTAAAATATTTATAACTAGCTCGCGCCCGCGGCTTGGCTGGCCATGCTATTCTGCTACTCTAGTTGAAGAACTCTATCTATTTCAAGTTCCATCGAAATCGGTTGAGCCGTTACTGCGTGATTGAAAAACAAACATCCTCACAAACATTCGCATTTTTAATATGAGTAGGATAGTAGGATTATAATATTAGTAGGTAGGTAAGGATTTAACCACTGACACGAGTATAAAATGAAAGTGTACAAAAAATAACTAATCACTTGGCAGTTTTGTAACGATATCCAATAACAAAATAGGCACCTAATGGTTCATTTCAACGTGTTCCATGCCAATTAATAAGAGCTATTAAGATAAACTCGTTACAAAAGTCTTAAGACCGAAACTAGTTTTGAGATAGCCTTCAAATTATGAGGGTTTCACTTTAATAAAACAACGTAAAAAAAACAACGTTCTGCTAGTCTGGCGGAGCCGCAATGGACATTGCGAAATATTTAGTCATTTACAAGTAGAGGGCAACTGCCAGTCTGAATAGGTACTTATCGTGGCCGAGATGGTATCAGGCGCTACACTGTGTGGCCAATAGCCGTTCTGTTTTACCTTCAAATTCTAATCATCATCATTTCAGCCCTAGGATGTCCACTGCTGAACGTACGTTCAGCCCCACAGATTTCCAAAGGTCTTCCTATAATGTGGGGGGAATTTGCCCATACTCACCACGCTGGGCACGCGGGTTGGCGAGAGTTAGAGCTAACGTTGTTATAATAGGGGACGCTGCTGCCCATCCCGCCACTTTTTTCCATAGTCGCCTTTTACGGCATGCATGTTGATATGGAGGGGCCTATTCTTCAACCACCCTGGCTAAACACCTAAAAAGTACCTACCTATAAATGGTAAGTCCCGTTCGAGACTTTGAAATTTGAACTTATATATGAGACGATACTAAATATAGGTACTATACATAATATTACACGATACGATGCGATACACAATACATACGATATAGAAAGTATACTTTTTGGTCTCGAGCTCTCGGCCACAGGACAGAGGCCCAAGTCCGTAATGATCGAGCGTTACTCACTTTTCACCAAAACGTGAGCAGCTTACAATTTTTGAAAAATATAAAAACGGTAACTGCAATGCTCTTTCACAGCCCGCAAGTTTCTAGAGCAAAGTTAGAAAATCACCAAAAAAAAATGTTAATAACCACTATCCGACAGAAGAGTTGGTCATTGGCACACTAATCGGTGCTGGCTAGCGGTATCCAGTGATAGCTGTTAACACCTGCACGCTTCATTGGCTCACACGGCGTGTTTGATTGGCAAACGGTTTTTGAGAATTGCTCGGCCGACGCTCTAATGCCAAACTCATCTGTACAAACGGGAAATCTTTAAATGCATCTACGCTAGTCATTAAAATTGGTCCATTCTGGGTTATGTATGACATATTGGGTTTGTTTCAGGAGAGACCGCAACCCAAAATAATAGCTTCATAGTATCATTATGAAATAAGACATATCGCACGCCATGGCATAAAGCAAAGTCAAACGCCGAGTCATGTGTGTTATGTCCGGAAAAAAAAAAAAAAACTATTATATTTTCTATAACTACTGAAGGGATTTTATTTAGATTTTCATTAATGAATAGTGTTTAACGAGGAAGGTTTAAGTAATGTTATATGTTATAACGAAATGGTCAATAAATGAATTTAATTTAACTATGGAATTGTTTTTTGAGTAGATATATATAGTTTTTTTCACAGGAGGTAGGGCACAGCGAGATTTTCTCGTTCTAATTTGGAGCAGCCCGCCTGGGGAGGTACCTCCGCCTTACAGAAGATCGCAGCCAAACAACATTATTTGTTTCAAATAGTGGTGTGTTCCTGCGGTGAGTAAGGTTGCCAGAGCTCTTTAGGGAGGAGGGGGGAGGGGTCGGCAACGCGTGCGTGATAGCTCTGGTATTGCTCATAGGCTACGGTAACCGCTTACCCATTGGTGGGCCGTATGCTTGTTTGCCAACTCAGTAGTATAAAAAAAAAAAAAAAAGATATTGTGAATATATCCATCCCAAAAAGGACTTGGTTGACTTTCAAAAGCTTGTTACATTGTAAACTTTTGTTAACGTAAAGGAAGTGGGATCTTGAGATAACAATCTTGACTTGCCGGAAGCCGGAAGCAAGAACGGTGACAATCTCGAATGCATCTTATATAAGGGCGGTTTATTTATTCGGTGAGAATTTTTAAATTACCCAGCAGAATTGTGTAAAATCATAACACGAAATAAACTTGCCGGTCTATTGTTCTTTACTCCGCTCTACACTAGTATACCTAATGAATAACTAGTTGACCCGCTACAGCTCCGCATGGGTATCCATACTATAATATACGGTGATTTTTTATAAACACTCTGTATGTACTCGTGTACAAATACAAGAGAAATGCACTTCACCGGTCGAATGTCGCAAAAATCAGTTGTACCCGAGTGGCTGATCAGTGTGGAATTGCAGCCTGCTGCGGATTTTAGCGATTTTCGAAGGTAAGAATATACCTCGCTGACTTTGGGATAGGGTCATTTCTGAACTCTGTGTAATAATCTATTTTGTGTTTAAACTTTGTTACAATATAGCTTGGTTGACCATATTTATGCTAGTTTTTCTCAAATTACAAAAAGTATTACCAGCTAAATAAGGTTAAAAAAAGTGTTATGTTTTCTCAATGCAGTGTATTTTGGTAAGTACACCGAATTGACGAAATGAACATCGGATTGAGATTTAGATGTTTAAAATAATGATATAAGATAGTAATCTTTTTTAAGTGTAAAAGGTGCCATGGTTTATTTTTAATTAGTAATTATACCTTCTTAGTCTCGTATCTCATAAACTCACTTCGTTATTTTTCTCATTCCTTCATGCACCAGCTAAAATTTTACCCTCTTTAGGTACTAACGTTCTAGATGGGTAAAAAGAGAAAACAGACTGATGAGGAAACAATATAAGAAAATAAGCCTTTAGAACGTGTAAGAAAGGCGAACATTAAAAATGACCCGATACTCTCGAGTTGCATTAGAAAAAGATATGCCATCAGGAAAGCTGAAGGAAAAGTTGGAAAAGGAAAATAGCCGAATAACCTCCTCGCGAAAAATTTAGTTACAAAAAAACAAAAAAAATCCGGACATATCACACACGGTCAACTGATCCCAATCTAGGCATAGCCTGTACTATGGGTACCAGAGACTGACATACATAATAGATATATATTTAACACCCAGACACATAACAAACATCTGTGTTAGTCACAAATGTTTGTCCAGTGCGGGAATCGAACCCGCGACCTCTAGCGCAGAAAGCAGAGTTACTACCAACTGAGCTATGAGGTCAGTCTACTATTTAGTTACTATTTTACTTTAAATAATTTTAGTTGTTCTATTCGAAACCCACTCTGTTTATTACTTTCCCTTTTGTACCATTAGGTTCTTAAAGCTATATAGCAAGCAAAAAAAATATGCCATCGAATTGAGAAAAATCCTCCGAAAATATCCTCACGCGCTGTTCTGTCCATGTATCTAGCTAAATTGTATAGAATTATTTACCTGCTGTTATTATAACAATAATGAACAGACTTGCGCCTTGCCTGGCGACCGCGGCGGACAGCGAACGAAGGCCAACGACTAACCAACCATTTTCCGACATGTGTGCTAGGACAACCTCATTCACACAACAAGGCGATATATCAACCTACTTGGATTGAGAAATTATGAATTGTTGACCCCTTCGCTGGTCAACAATTCGTAATTTTGTATACCGCTAATTTAGTTGTTTACCCCACTGTTTGTAATACTTAAGTAATGTATTTCTATTCGTGAGAACCTGTAATTGGCTCTCTAAAGCTAAACAAATGTTCAATCAAATGTAACAAAGCTGTTGATTCTCAAAAAAAATAAAACATTTTTTTAACATTTTGGAACCTTACGGTTTGTAGGATCCAGTACGCACACTTATTGGTGTCGATAAACATTTATAGCTGCGTTTGTGATTACCTTTCTGTTTAAATAGTCTTCAGACACCCCCGCCTTCTGATCCATAGGTAGTGGGTTCAAACCCAGTCGTGCACCAATGGATTTTCCATTCGGAAAGTTTATGTGCGCTATGCAAGTGCTCTCAAACGGTGAAGGAAAACATCGTGAGGAAACCGGTATGTTCTAGAACCTTAAAATTCGAATACATGTGACATAAGCTCGAAAGGAGCCTCTAAGAGGCGCACTTTAATCTTTTCACTACACTGATTCTTCCACTGACGGTCAAAGGCGCTTTTCAGAGCCAACAAACCTCAACCTGGTCACTGATCATTGACCAAGAAAGAATCGGTGACACGACAGGCAAGCAAGTAAATAGTCTTGATGTGAATGACTTTATGTCATCATCATCATGACATGATCATGGCCTCCCCCATTGATTTCCAGAGGGGCTTGCGCACAACGGTTCCCAGCAACCTTTACTAGGTTGAACTCTATATTTTTCGTTCTCTGTTTCTTGTTCCGAAATAAAAAAAAGTTATTATGATTTTGATTGAACCCCAGCGACCGTTGGTTCTCCGAGCTATGACTACATGTATGCGTTTATACAAGGTGATGGGCTTATTCTACAGCCAAATGGCAATAAAGTTTGTTCTATGACTTTTGGAAATTCTATATTTTTCATTGAAAAAACTCTATGCGAAAATCTGCTGTTTTCGGGTCAAATCTCAATGAATCAGCTGTTTTAGGTAGCAATCTTGATTGTGAGCTTCATTTACGTTTAGTTATTAGTTCTAAAGATGATAAAAATACGAAATACAGCTAATTTGAAAATAATTAGTAAAATTATTTACGTCTGATCGAAGCGACGCGTGACCCGAGAGCTGGCTCTTATTTGGCCCAGCGAATTAGCATTGCCATCCAGCGTGGCAATTCCGCCAGCGTCTTGGGGACGCTTCCGACTAGTAGTGATCTGGATCAGTTGAGCTATCTATAGATCGTTTGTAACGGTCTTTAGATGGCTCAACTGTTTCTTGTGTATTTTGTAAATATTAACTTGTATTAGTTTTAAGTTTCTTTCTGTAATTAAAGTCTCAATTAGAAAAATAAAATGAAAATATTGATAGGTTTGTTTTTTCGCTAATATTATTTCTTATTGTTCATAGAATAACCCCCTTTCGGGATGGTATACATGTTATGAATCACCTTGTAGATTATGCGTGATAATCTAAGTTTCTTGCATGACATAAAATATTCTTACTTGCTTACATAAATAACTAGCTCGCGTGGTTCTTTAATGTCAAATTAGGCTATATTGCTATTCTAGGTAAGGAAAACTATTTCAAGTTTCATCGAAATCGGCTGAGCCGTTACGGCGTGATTGAACAAGAAACATCCGAACATCCTCACAAACTTTCACATTTATAATATTAATAGTAGGTAGTAAAATGTTTTTCAAAATGATCCTTATCTCCACTGGATAAAGTCAATTTTGAATTTGACATTTAAGGCGTACTATATCGCAAAGCCCTTGTCATACTGGTGTCGACTCTGTTGTTGAGCTAAAATTATCGCTTGTTATTTCTGTGCTTATGAAACAGAAATCTACATTTTTAGAGTTGTCAAATTACCTTTTTGTCAACCTACATTTTTAGTTACTTTGTAAATGTAACAACAGAATCGGGACCACTATGTATTTGCGCTTGTCTACATAAGATCCGGTTCACCTTATCCGCACTTATATTAATTAAGACCTGTTTGTATCAAGTCGGATACACAATCTCCTTGCTTGCTTGTCGTGTTACTGATTCTTTCTTGGGTATCCTGTATTAGGTCAGTGACCAGGTTGAAGTATGGTGGTCCTGAAAAGGGCCTATGACCGACGGGGAAAGAACATAATCTCCTGATTCATTATTATCACCATCAGCTTGATAAAGTCTAAGTCTAAGATAAAGTCTGAACTTGGCCTCCCCCTAAGATGACGAACGGTCTTGAGCCTTCTCCATCCACCGACTTCCGGGAACCCTCACAATATCTATCCATCGGGTGGGGGGCCTTCCAACATCGGGGGGCGTCGTCCGGTTCGTGGTCGCTATTAGAGAACTTTTTTCCCAAAAGGTTGTCGGCCCACTTCAACATGCCAATTCTGAAAGCTACGTCGTCGCTGACCTTGGTTCTCCTACAGATTTCCTCATTTTGGATTTTATCGCGCAGTGAAACTTCGAGCATAGCTCTCTTTCTCGCGACTTTTCCATCCTGATATTTATGATTTCTCGTATGCTATCCAAAAGCACCCAGGTCCTCGGGCAGGGCAAACATTTGATATTATGACCGCTTAGTCTATACCTAAATGCAGTATGATTTGTCAAACCGGTCCGGCGGCCGTTGACGTCATCCTTTGCCACCGCTTCCAATGTTGATTTCGGTACCTACTGTCACTTCGCCAATACATTTTATGAGACAAGCTGCGCAGTGTCCGCGACATTATGGAGTAGGTTTAAAGAAGGAGCTGTTTCATATTTAATTATGACTTATTTGGTATGGTTGTAATGTCAATATTACAATGTCAACAAGTTCTACTGCATATACATTTTCTAGGGAGCGTCAATTGGAGCGCGTCTGTGAGCAGTATATAAATAAATAACACTCAACAGTAACAGGCATCCGCACCCCATACTAGGATTCCCTGTGTCGTGGGTCAGAAACTACGAGTATCATGGCACAGCACCCAGACCCGGAACAAATATTTGCAGATCATGCAAACATTTGTCCCGCAGCGGGAATCGAAGCCGCATCCCTTGCGTCTCAGACGGGCATCCGCACGTTACGCCTCCGAGCACTGGTGGAGTGGTGGTAGTAGCCCCGCCTTCCAATCCTGTCGTGGGTTGACATCCTGGTTGTGCACCAATGCATTTTACCTTCGGAAAATGTATGTGCGCTATAATTGTGGAAAGGAGCCTCAAGGAGTCGCACTTTAATCCTTCCACTACACTGTTTCTTTCACCGACGTCATAGGCCCTTTTTAGGGCCACCATACTTTAACCTCGTCGTTGACCTAATACAGTATTGAAAGGGAAGAATCGTATTTTTTTTTTATACAACAGAGGTGGCAAACAAGCTTACGGCCTACCTGATGGTAAGCGGTTACCGTAGCCTATGAGCGCTTGCAGTACCAGAGGCATCACGCACGCGTTGCCGACCCCGAACCACCTTCCCCCCTAAAGAGCTCTGGCAACCTTACTCACCGCAGGAACACAACACAATTTGAAACAAATAATGTTATTTGGCTGCGATCTTCTGTAAGGCGGAGGTACTTCCCCAGGCGGGCTGCTCCAATTCAGAACGAGAAAATCTCGCTGTGCCCTACCTCCTCTTAAAAATAATTGACACGACCAGTAAGCAATTAGTATTTTTTTAACAAAACGTCGTGGTCTCCGGAATCGGTATACAGAAGTGATCATGCTACGTGCGTACCTGTCTACGTTCTGCCAAGACTACATTTTATACGTTATTGTAGACGAGATAGTTTCAACCACAAATATTCACGCGTTTTTACACTCGATTGTTTGAACGCTGTAACGGGCTTCACAATATTGAACCTCAGTACGTGGCAATAGAAATCAGTTGAGTTTGCCCGTCATTTGGCGTGTTTATCTGATCCTTACAGACATTGAGAGTATTGTTTTTACTTTTATCGTACACACAGTTTGTTATTACTTTCATTGATCTCGATTGCGTAAGTGAAAGTTGTCGGTGTCTTGCAAATTACGTCAATAGCATTTAATTTTTAATTATTTAACTGTGTGAAATTGTTATTCAGAACTTAGTAAGGCCTTGCGCACAAAAGGAGCCTTTAAGATGCGCACTTTAATCCTTTCGCCACACTGATTCTTTCACCGACGGTCATAGGCCCTTTTCAGGGCCACATACCCAACCTGGTTACTGACCTAATACAGGATGACCAAGAAAGATTAAGTGACACGACAAGCAAGCAATTTAAAATTAGTCCTTAGATATGTCTTTTGAATGTAGATAATTTCCAGTTTGACTTTTAGGGGCTTGCGATGTCGTTGAGCTATATCGTACGCCCAAAATGTCAAACTTAAAATTGACATTCATCAGCAGACGTAAAGATCATTTATAAATAACTTTTAAACATATATGACACATCGCACGCCGTTTGAACACAGCTCGAGGCTGAGACAAAACAGACTGAATGTATACAATGATCTGCAAATTACATAGAAATAACTAACGCGCCATGTCCGAGTCCGTCTAAGGTAATTGTGTGTTTTACCTCTAAATTATACCTACGTAGTCTGTGGCCAGCTTTCTCATTCCGCCATCGGAAGGTCAACTAGCCAACGAAATGACATACTCATAACGCCAACGCGGGTTCTTTATAAGCAAAAAAACTTGGACAATTATTAGGCTTTAGATAACTGTGCTGTTTTTACTGCAACGTTTTATGGCGACTTGTAAAGCGTTTTCTATTTTCTATACAAATACTTATGGATAATTATTATAGGTAAATACGTGTGATTAAACAATAACTACATTTATTTTTACTTAGCATCATCATCATCAGCCTGAGGATATAGGCCTCTCCCAAGGAGTGCCACGACGAACGGTCTGGAGCCTTCGTCATTCACCGACTTCCCATACCTTTACAATGATATCGGGCCTTCCAAGACAGCGTCGTCCGGTTAGTCGTTCGTTATTTTCACAATGAAAATTCCGATATTCCTATAGTGTGGGTTATTACTTTAAAATAAGATAGAAATTAGGAAATATTATGCATTTTAGAAGTAGCATATATAAAAAAGACACCTAACAGTTATATTGTCCTGCCCCTCACATTGGGATTCCTTGTGTCGTGACAGTACCATGTTACCAAAACACCCAGACGCAGAAAAAATATATGCAAATCATACAAACTGTTGTCCCGCAGTGGGAATCAAACCACCCCTTGCGTCTCAGACGGGCACTCGCCCGCTGTGCCACCAAGGTCTTCATATGCAATGGGTATTTTTTTTAAACTAGTAGCAAGCTAAGTATACTTGTACCTACCTATTAACTATTCATATAATAACATGGAGCGGGTTTGAGACAAACTTTCTCTCGACTTCCTTTTGCTGATTGGCATTTACTATCTAATCTACTACATGTAAATAACTAGCCGTTTGATAGCTAGTATAATACACTTACTATAAAAAGGTATACTTTATTTACAGACAGAATCTTAAAACAGAATCTAGAAACAGTTGAGCCATCTAAAGACCGTTACAAACGACCTATATATAGCTCAACTGATCCAGATCACTACCAGTCGGAAGCGTCCCCAAGACGTTGGCGGAATTGCTACGCTGGATGGCAATACACTTACTTGCAATTTTCACTTTAGGTAGGCGATAAGAAAACGTAATGTAACCAATTATACGAAAATCCCCAAAATGCTCTACTCAATAAAGAGACGTAAATACTCATAGTAGGTACATCGTATATGAGTAAAAGTTGGAGAGGAAATAACAACAAAAATACAGCAATTCTAAGAAATAAGAGTCAGACTGAAAAAAAAAGGGTTTTGTAAACATGGTTCATAATTTCAGTCATTCAAAGTCATTTGTGTCATTCAAACTTTTTTGTATACAACTGAAGTGGCAAACAAGCATACGGCCCACCTGTTGGTAAGCGGTTACCATAGCCTATGAGCACTTGCAATACCAGAGGCATCGCGCACGCGTTGCCGACCCCTTACCCCTAAAGAGCTCTAGCAACCTTACTCACCGCAGGAACAACGCAATTTGAAACAAATAATGTTATTTGGCTGCGATGTTCTGTAAGGGCGGAGGTACTTTCCAGGCGGGCTGCTCCAATTTAGAACGAGAAAATCTCGCTGTGCCCTTCTTCTTTGTCTATTTCGAAAAATGCCCTAAGAAACATACAAGCGTAATTCGGTCGAAACTCGCCAATTTTACAATGGAGGGCTCACTGTAAACGCCATGTGGCCATTTCCTGTCTACCATGGGATAGCTAGCAGTTAGTACCGGCAGCCCTACAGTAAACCGGTCGCAATATCGTTCAGTGGAACGTGTCAGTCCACACAAACGTGCAGACAAACACACGTACAGGGGTACTAGTGAAAGCACTGCGCTTGGGCACGCGAACGCGCTCGACAAATCAATCGGCACTGATTGTGTTGTGCGTAATGAAATCGAATTTGATCAGATTTAGATATGTATGTCGGCTTTTGCTTAACCACGCTGTACGATGACTATTTGGCGCTGCAAATGTAATAAATTCTCGTAATTTCTCATAAATGAGTACAATCTAGGAGTCTTCAAATCTAGAGTGAATAAGTTCCTTCTGGTAAAGCGTGCTCCATATTAGGCCACATCTCACTTGCAAAAGTGAGACGGTGGTCAAACGCCTAACCATAACCAATAAAAAAAAAATAAAAAAAAACTTAGTTCGATGCTCTTTACTTGCTGGTTACATACAAATTGAATACTCAAGAATTTAACGACAAAAGCTTTTTATTAAAACACCTTTTCACTTTGACTTGTGCCATATTCAACTTTACTATGTATCTATGTAATTGAGCTATCTATAGATCGTTTGTAACGTTATTTAGATAGCTGAATTTTTGTAAAAAATTAAATTGTATTAGTTTTAAGTTTTCTGTAAATAAAGTATTATTTGTAGCTACATATACAAAAACTATGAGAAGTTAAACAATTAGTGCAAGCGACTATTCAAGCAATCGGATCGATTATGAAAAGGTATTTTCAGACGAGCGGGCGCGTTCAAATCTTTAACTTGAAAAATCGAAGCAATATTTTTAGGTATTTGTTTATCTTTATAGTTTTTTTGTTAAAATCTTTAACATTGACCATGTCCCTAATGCTCTAATCCAGTAAAAACCAGCTGATATGTTAAAATCTGTGATGTTTCAAAAAACAACGTAATGTTACTAAAATATTTTTAAGTCGTTATTACAGCTGTAGGACGTCCACTGCTGAACATAGGCCTCCCCCATAGATTTCCCGAGCACCCGACCTTGTAAGGCCTGCCCGAACAATCATTTGGGGGGATTTGCTCATACTCGCCACGCTGGGCATGCGGGTTGCGGCACAGAATAGATCAAGTTAATATTGATAGGGAATGCTGCCCATCCCCTAGTTGTTTTCCCTTAGTCGCCTCTTACGACCTCTACGGGTAGTAATAAAGGGGCCAATGCTTCAGTCGGGGCCACCACGGCGATTTACACTAAACTAATAGAACCCTAATCCGCCATTTTTCTTATAATTGACTTGCCTTAAAGTAGAACAGAATGTACGTTCGTCAGTTAACTGATATAGAATGATGATTATGACGAAGAAATTAATCTAGTTCAAATCGTTTATACCTACAATTATCATCAATTATTTTCCCAGTCCATTATGACAAAACTTTCGCAAAAACACTTTCAATCACGCATAAGCAAGTGGTAATTCTTGTTCAGCTACTGGAATGTTCAAGTAAATAGTTGTGCCATTATTTGAACGAATTAGATACCAATCATCTTTCAGAAAATTAAACTTTATTTTCCAGTAGTCAGGGACTTATTTTACTTGTGCCATGATTGTTATGGTGAACGGATAGATAGAATATTACAGCTAAAACAAGTATTTTTATTGCTTTTGTCATTTTAGTTTCCCTAAAAACAACAAAACCCATTAGAATAATGGGTTGTTATTTTTTTACTTGCGATTCCGGTTGATTAAATTTGATTACTAATGTCCCCTTTGAAGGTTTGATATTTGACAACGTTTTTTAACAAAGGAGCTTCCTTTGTTTCAAAACTGCTGAACTTTTCTCATGCAATGGGAATATAACAACATTTCGGTTAAATGCCCACAAGCGGGGCATGGTCAAGTGGTTGCATTCACTCATACCCTAATATAAAATAAATATACATAGTTTCGCAATGCCATGAGTTTACTATAACGAAGGTGTACCTACTATAGTAGAGTAGAGGTTAAAGCTAACCAATATCAGGCCCGCCAGGGCAGTGGCGACGCTTACACACGATTTTTCGCGTAATATTATAGAATTGTTCATTGTTCCACTCACCTTGGGTCAGAGCCGGCGCGAGAGTAGCGCTCCAAATAAAAAGGCAAACACACAACAACATTTCGCAACTGTCAATATTTATGTAATTAATGCAGAACCCTTCTCACACGTTCATGGCATCACGCACAGCACAACACCACCCTGGATAGCAAAATTATTCAAAATACCGCGCTAAAGTAAAAGTTGACATTTGGTTTGCAACGCAACCTCGGAGCGGAAAAGGCGACGCGACGGACAAGCGCAGAACGTCGTATCTGACGTGAGGCAGTGACGGACTGGCGGCGGGCGTCGAGGCCCCCACTCGCCGACCACCTTTCACCGTTACAACTCGTAACCCGAAACACTGCGTTGAGCAAGGCTCTATGACGATTGACATTCAACAAAAACGGCCTATTGGCTGTACGGAAATAGCGTGTTTATGGCTGCAGTTAGTACTCTTGTACGAGGGACTGCCTGATCTTTATTAAGTTGGAAGAGGTAGGGGACACAGCGAGATTTTCTCGCTCAAATTGGAGCAGCCCGCTTGGTAAGGTCCCTCCGCCTTACAGAAGATCGCAGCTAAATAACATACAAGTGAGCCGTATGCTTGTTTGCCACCTTAGTTATATAAAAAAGTCAATTTATTATATCCTTAAAAGTCAACCAAAAAATATTGTGACTGCTCATTGAGCGGGCTGGGAGATAATGATGTTTCCTTACGTTCCTATAGAACTGGATAAGAAGCGAAAACGAGGACATCCTCTCAAGAGATGGTTGGCGACATCAAAGATATTTTGTCAAGACATGCTAACGATGGGGACGATTGCAACATTTTGTTTATGACTGATTTTATATACCTACTAGCTTCCGTTGCCGCTATGGCGTGATTGAATAACAAACATCAAAACATCCTCACAAACCTTCGCATTTATAATATTTTTAGGATTTCTCTGTATTTTAAACTAGCTTCCGCCTGCGGCTTCGCTTGCGTATTACCTATGAAGATAAAAATAAGCCTATATGCTATTCCAGACTATAATCTATCTCTGTGTCAAATTTCATCCAAATCCACCGCCGTTTGGGCGTGATTGAACCACAAACATCCTCACAAACTTTCGCATTTATAATAACAGTAGGATATGATGAGGTACTTTCCTATAGATCATATAACCTTCCATAATGAGCAATCAGCTGTGTAAGATGGATGCCGGCCGAAATAAAACACTCACCGGTTGAAACAGTGGCCGAAGATAGATCAGCTACTCTACAACAGCGGCACAGGCCCAGCCTTATATCACCAATATCTCAATACCAGAGGTATCCCCAGCGGCTGAACACGAAATGCATTCGAACAAATATGATACGCCTGTAAATTATAATGTTAATAATTATCCACATTGTCGGGCTGGTTCAATCACAGTTGGTAAACAAAACACAAAACATCAATTTGTTCTTTATATGACACTTCGTCACACCGTTGATGTGTGTTTACGAATCGATAGAATTTAACAGTTTTTAGTACAAGAGGTGAATCTATCAATGTTTGGAATGTACTGGGGATGCTTGCCGGTGTATGGGATGGGGAGGCTGCGCAGAGACTCTGGCACTGCAACTGCGCATTGTCTCCAAGGAAGTATTGTGAAAAAGGAACATCTAAAAAATTTATAGGCGTCAAGCCGTGTTTGTTGCCTGATTCTTCTAGGCTTGGTCGCGAGGAACAGGTGTTGCTTCACCTAGTTTCTAAGATGTTTCAAAGTTATCTAATTGATTTTATTGAAATAAACGCATTTTGACTTTGACATTGGTAACAGACTCTGTCCGTCGCTTTTATTTTTATTTTATTTTATTTATTTCGACGCACATACACATGGCAACCAAAAGTAAAAATAATAATTATAAAACACAGTTTAGAACTAGGTAGTAACGTAAATAATATGTGCGTACAGCAATAGTATTAACAGTAAACAACAAGCATTTTAGCTTACATGGAAAAAAAAACCAAATTCCATATAAAGCCGTCAACTTCTACTGTTGACTGTACTTATAAAGAAAAGGGAGAACAACAAAAATGACGAAAAACAAAATTGCTATAATAATTAAAGTAAAAAGTGAAGTGAGTGACATGTTTCCTTGTATGTATGTATGAGGCTGTTTTTTTGTATATGATGTACCTACTAAAACATTAGTGCGTATGATGGAGGTGATGTTCTTTATGTACCTAGATACTAGATACCGAAAACTATTAAAATAGTTAGGGAAATATAGGACATTTCATTTAGTAAGTAAGTAGGTAAGTACCTAATGTATCATGGTCAATGATATGACCACCAATCAATCCACCAACTCCGTTAACTACAAAATTTGTAGTCTAATTTTTATTTGTAGGTATTATTATTATATTTTAATATAAAGTATTCAATTAAGGTACATCATCATCATCGACATAATTTCAGCAGTAGGACGTCCACTGCTGAGCGTTACCTCCCCCACAGATTTCCAGAGCGAATTCCTATCTTATGGGGGAATTTGCCCATACTCGCCCCGCTGGGCATGCGTGTTGGCGAACGCAGATAAAATTCGCTGCCCATCCCCTAGCTTTTTTCCCTTAGTCGTCTCTTACGCCTCTATTCTTCAGCCGGTACCACCACAGCATGCTACAGAATAAAATGTTATAATTTTGTAGATTAACGCCCGCAGCATGTCGGTCCTAAGACTGCCTCTGACGAAACTAGCAACAAAAATTATGTATTTAAAAGGTGTTTGCATGGAAAATAATTGTGGAAACTCCCAGTGACTCCCTCAGTGTGAGCTCTCTCTTTCCGTCAGTGTTTATAATTCTTGGACTTAATAAATATGGGAGCCGAGCTCTATACTTACCCCACTATAAATACCTAGTAACCATTACCACATAATAGTAACAGAATGGTAGCAGACCATGGTCGGCTATTTTTTTTACAAAGGTAACAATGGCAACTGTTTCCTCTAAAGGCCGATTTAAACCAAACGAACATAAAGCTAGAGTTTAAACAAGAGCATTATTTCTCGATCTCAGAAAAACAACGAAAGAATGCTCTACGTAAGGCTCTACGTCTTTTCACACTAAAAGAATTTGATAGAGTGGGGATAGAATGGCCATTCGCTCGTCTGATGTAAATCGGCCCTAACGTTGCTCGGCTATGTACGTAGGGTCTTTTTATTCTCTTTGCTTCTATAGTAGTGATAGTCGTAGTGACATATCCTCTGATAGCATGAAACGTTGACTCAGTTTGCGCACCTATTTATTACGCGCTAGGTTGCCTGACTAGTAAAGTCTACCATTTTAGTAGAAACTATAAAACTTACGGAGTAAAAAAATATGTCTTTAAATATCTATCTATTTATTACCTACATTACAAAAGCTTATAACAGTAAGGCCACTCCTACACGACGCAACGCAAAAATGACGGAACTCATTAGAAACTAGAGTTGCGGACTGATTGGAAACTCTGACTCGTCCACGACTCTACTGGAATTTTCTGAAACTCAGTACAAGATTTTTTGTAGACAAAGTTTTGAAAACGAAAATAATTAACATGACTAGTGATAATTCAAGCGATGACATGGAATTATTACTTCTCCAGTCACATATACGTCAGAATCACTTAGAATTACTTTTTATTCGTTCATTTTTCAAAAGTTTCTCGAAACCAGTATAGTGACTAATTACAAATGCGTTCCTTTTGAGTATCGTCGTGGACGAGCCGCCATTGAAATACTAGTGCTATCGCAGTCAGGCTACTCATAAGTGACTACAGTTTCAAAGGGGCTAAGGCCGTGCCCCGGTGAAGAACTGGCCTCTTTTTACTACCCGTGGATGTCGCAAGAGGCAACTAATTTACTTTATTATAATGACATAAGGTTTTTTGTTGTATAATTGTCCACCGCCCTATCAAAAGAGTATTATTAGTAAGATAATAGAGTAAAGAGTTCAGAGTATTATTTCTGTAAATTCCAGAACTTGTACTGTATGAAAGTGAAACTACCAACCTACTTGACTAATTAAAATATACATATTTTTCGATATTATACCTAGACAGGCTTTAAAACAAAATAACCATAACATAGATTCGACAAATTAAATGCCTGGCCTGCCTATATAATAAAATATTATAATCTAACGCAAATATACTTCAACTATATAAACTTATAACATATAAACTTCAACTTTTATTGATTATTTGAAATTACAAAGCTCATTTTGAGTCTTAGGTCTATTTGAATTAAGCCTTCAGTTCTTCGAGATGATCTTTGGTATACTACACATAAAAATCTACTACAAAGTCGGAATGGTTATATTCTCTTTGATAGTCGAAGCTCCCAGTATTATTTAAACTAATGTGGGCCACGCTTAAAAGCCACTTTTGACGTGCATTTTAAACTTCATCAAAATAAACTTGTAACGGCGGCCACACAATATTATTTATTTTCTCAATATTATAACGGCATAATTTATTAGAATATTAAGAAGGAATATCTAAATTCATTAATTCCGCGATTTTCTTTTAACTTAAAAACATTTTTAAAATTCTAAATAAACCGAACGTCGTTGCATGTTTACGTCAGTATACTCGTGTCAAGTCGTGTCACTAAGGATGTTACCCAAAAAATTTAAAGTTTTCTTTCGATTTTTTGTTCGGTTCGACAAGTTGAATACATTGACTATGCTATCGAGTTTATTTGTGTACAAATAATAGTTCATGCAGTGCATAACAATACTGAGCTGCAGCACTGGAAAAATGCTGGCACTGCAACAAACTGGAGAAAAGTCTTCGAGAAAACAAAGAAAATAATGTTACAGGACTTTTAACATGATGTGAATTGACAATATTGCTGAAAATTAATTCATAAATCTCTGAGTACCTACAGAGTGATGACGATGACAAAACAATTATTTCAACTGGATAAATGCAATTTATTTTGTTCAACTATGTACCTACCTATTTGAGTTTAATAATGGGCCTGTTCCAATTAAATAAAGATTCAATCAAATAAAGTTACTCTACATAAGCCATAAGTGAATTTTATAGAATTGATGTTATTTTATTTATTCACAATAAGTGCATTCGATTCACTGATGTTTGAAAACCATATCGATTCATTCAGTTCAATTTTAATCAGGTCACCTGACTATGAAGCTAAGACTGACGGACATCAAATGTGGCTTTTTAATGTGGCCTTACTTTATGTAGGCATTATGTTAGAAAATTAATGTTTTAGTTGGCAACACTCCAAATGTCATTTTGACGCCGACGTCAATGTCAACACAACAGCCTATCAGTCTAGGCCGCCCATTTATTGACGAATTCTTTCAGTAAGCCGATCCGATTGATTTTTAATAAATCATAAGTTAAAATGTCTGTTTTATTCCTTATAAATTAGTTCTAATCGCTGACTGAGCGGTGGAGTGGTGTTGTGAACGGCACCGCTGAGAGCAGAGCGGGGGTTCGGCCGGTACGTATACATGAAATTAATTGATCGACCTTGCTGAAAATTGCTCCAAATTGGCGGCACAATTGATCTGTCTCATCTGCGGAAGCTGTTTGCTAACGTCAGCTATTATCTATTTCTATTTTCTGTCTCATTGTTTTTGTTATTCTTAGTTTCGTGCAAGAAAAATTATTTAGATTCGTAATTTTGAACCTGCTGCGCGTTTGGTTGCTTCGGGTTCTGTAGAGCAAGAACATTGTACTTTTAAAAATTACCTAAATGGTATGTAGGTCACTCGGGGAAGGTAATTCCCTGCTAGATTAGTTTTGTTTCGCTTGTCCGCCACTAGCGGCGCATTCAGCGCATGCCGAAGGCGAAAATCAATACTGCAGCGCGCGCTGAGCGATATCCATCCAGGTGACGAATGACCTATTACCTTACCTTTTTTTTTATAAACGATGGGCTGCGTTACGCATGCGGAGATGTATGTAGGACTCTCCGCTGGCTACTAATGCTAATCGGACTCTAGGACCAAGTGCATTCCGACTAAAAAACCGATGCTCCGTCATTCATCGTAGTGCCAATTCGTACCAGACATCGTCTGACGTCAACGGCGCATTAGCACCTGACAGTGTTGCGGGTTCCCGATCGGAATCGACCGCGGCCCTGTCGCTACGCTAAGTAGCTTAGATTGAATCTTCTACCTCCCTAGTTACCTGGTGAGTGATTGCTCCCGTTTTCGAAGCAGTGTTTTATACTTATATTCATGGCTGATTAGATGTGAGCTAAGATCATAAAGATAGTTGTACCTAGGCACTCTACCTCTATGACATTTTAATATCTCTATGACTGAGATGGATTTTTAAAATATATATTTTAATAGGTAACTGCTATAGGTATATACCTACCTGTTTTACTGGTTTTCTTTCTAGTCTTGTTCTGAATAATTTTACGTCTAGCAGATGTAAGTAGATAGATAACGAAGCGAGCTAACGATTGTTTTAAAAATCATCTAATTGTAATGTATGTAGGTAACGCTTTTGGCAGTTGACCAAATTATTTTGTTGAAACGCGAAAATCGAAAGAGATGAAGACATAACAGATTAACAGCTAGGTACAAATGTAAAAAAAACTCTGTAATAAATCTTAATGTACCTAAACTGCCTTGGTGTACCTAAACTTCGCAGTCCTCAATTAGGTCCTCAATATGTGACACAACCACTAACTTTGGCTTTGCCGAAATATACTATAATCGAAATATACTATATACTATAATCGTGCTAAAACCTATTTTTTGTGGCCATACATACATAGACTTCATCACGAGCGAATGTTATCAATAAAACATATTTGCTATATCTACAGCGTACGCAAATGTAAATAGATCTTGAAAATATTAGACTTTAGAGATTACTAATAGGCTAACAGAAAATATTTTTTTTCTCATAGATCCAAAATGACACTATCAGGATGGCTGGAAGAAGACCTCGACATGGAGAAAATTGTGCCAATTGTGGCCAATTCGTTAAGCACGCTGACCATTATGTCGTGCTTGTTCATGAAGGTCCCGCAGATCATATCTATCAGACAGAAACAGTCTGCCGAAGGGATTTACATTCAGGCCTTGGCTATGGAGATAGTGGGGTGAGTACCTACTAATAAAGACTATATAATACGATATCATCCTTGGTAGTAAGTAGGTAGAGTACAATAGAAGTAAAGCACCTAAGCTTTTTTTCCGCAGCAAGACGCATATTGCGGAATTCTAGGCAATGAAATGGCAAAAGGCCACGTCTGGTCAGATCAAGAGATGTGGTGACACCTAGACTCGCGTCACGCCTCGTAACGAGTTAGTTGAGCCAAAAGATATTCAAGCATTAGGAGATGACCTCTAAATGTCTCTGCCACTTACGAATATTAAAACAATAGACAGCTAATCATATGATTTTTTTTTATAATCTATATTTTTTTAATTAAGGATGTAGATCATCCCACGGCTGGGTAAAGGCCTCCCCCAGATAAATATTGCAATTATATTGAACCTTAAAATAAATCTATTTACATCTAAAATTCTTAAATATGTTGCATCAGTTTGTTATACGGAATAAAAAGGTAAGTTCATGTTAAGAAATCAGGTTTTCATTGCCAGGTTCTCAATTATGACTCTCTACAACTACTTGAACAACTATGGATCGATGACTTATTTGGAATACCCTATAATTCTCTTCCAAGTCTATGTGATGATGTACTTCGTACTCAAGTATAAGGGGATGTTGGATATGCCGATCGTGCCTCTGATGACGGCGTTTTACTTTGCTGGCATCGCTGGCTTTCTGATGGAAATCCTACCCAAGGATATAATCTCTTACTTGGTTGTAAGTATCACATATATTGCAGACAGTAGTCACATTTTATTCAGAAATGTTAAATTGCTTTTTACAGAAGGAACGCAAAGAAATCAAATCATATGGAGTTAGTATTGACGGGAGTTAAGAATGAGACATCCAAAAACTGTCATGACTTTGTTTAGATACGAGGAGTGTGAACGGTTTTAGAAAACAAGTACCTTTTTTACATATTGCTGATAAACGGCTCTTATGCTGACCATCAATTAAATAAAACAATAGTAGTACTTGCTTGCGCACTTCAAAAATAGGTACCTAAAATTCAGAGATGATTGATCGAGCGAGTGGAGACTTCCTAAACATTTTGGTCGATTCATTTGTAAGAGCATAACTTTCGAACCGTGAATCCAATCTGCATAGAATTTAGTAGGCCCACAGATTGTACAATCAGGATTTACTGGTCAGAATATGAACTAAATCAGCCAAGGGGTTGTTAAGATATATTTATTATTTGAGAGATCAAATCTCGCTTCGATAGCTCTATCAATTTATGGGAATAGAACACGCGCGCACATATTTTATGAACTGAATACAAAGTATCGTGGTGCATGCCGTATATTTACGTAATCGGTCAACTTCAATGCGCGTGCGTACATGACAGATCTACACACAACTTTTTAGTAAGAACTCAAAATGTTGTGCCCACAAACCCTAATCGTTGGGATAAATTTCAAATTATTTAACTTACTTTTAGCCGTTCTGAGAAAAAGAGTTAAGCTTTTCACTTTTCGCGTCTCACGGTGACAAATGAGTAACTCACGAACATTGCTGACTCAGGCCTCTAATGCCGGGTGATAGTGTGCTAACCGCTCAAATAAACCGCACCTCCTACGTACGAACTTTGTAAATCAGTCTACAGTTCCATTTCTATAAGTATCCAAATAAATTGTAGTTAGATTGCTTGCTTATTTTGAAAAGTAGAACGTATGCATGTTTGTCATTCTAATGAGACTTCACGAACAGCTAGCTCTTTTGTTCCCCAGCTGACTCGCGGGAGCCCTGGCCGAAATAATTCGCCTTTTATCTTCCAGCCCCTTTGCACCCCGCTGAGTGGGTTTGCGAAGATCACCTACATTTATGGGATTATAAAGACAAGCAATGCTGACAACATGTCGCTTACTACATGGATAATTTCTATGCTAACCAATATTTGTAAGTCATAAGTTATGTTATGTTTACATTATGTAGAGATAACCTTACTTACCTATTAGGAATTCCCAAAGTGCTACCATAACTCTAAAAGGTGAATCATATTATTCAGCTGTTTAGGTAAGTAATCTTGATGTCAAACTTCTCGTCCGTTTAATAAATTTTAAAAAGTACGGGAAAATCTAATGAAAAAATAGATGTTTGAAAATTTTTTGTTGGCTAATATTCTTTCTTCTTATTGGAAGAATAAGCCTCTTTCGGGGTGGTGCGTTTATTTTTAAACCCATGTCTCAGTAGTTACATTTTACAGCTCGCGTGTTCACTGTATACGTGGACTCTGCCGACCCCAAGTTGATGTTCAATTTCATCGTGTCCACGATCCTGAGTTCCGCCGTTCTCGGCACCACCATCTACTACCAGAACATGGTATGCCCCGCGCACCGCGTCGTCCGCAGAAAGTCCGGGCACCGCCGCAGTCACAACGACTAGAACGACAACCGAATTGCCTTCCAGTATTACTCGGACCGCGTCACATATATACCGTTCGACTATCTTAATCCCGAGGAGAGCCAGGGATCACTTAGCTTGGATCCCATCATTGAAAACGTACCCAAAAAGAATGCAGGAAAGCGCATACGAGGCAAGAAAGACAAGAAGAAGACTGTTGTTATGTCCCGCCGAGAGCGTCTCCAAGTGCAGGCCCAGCAGGCCCAGCAGCACGCCATCCAGAAGGAGATAAAGGCGGAGAAGAAGCGCTCTAAGAAGCAAACGCGCAAGCAGAAGCAAAACAACAGTGCAAATGAAGAGCCTAATTAACTTGTCTATAGCCTTGTTCAAACCGACTTGTACCTGACCTGACCTTATGTCACCTGAAATTCGTTTCACAATAACGCTAAAGACACACTGACCCCACCACGTACGAAACGTACTATACTACGAACATATACTTTCATATGCAACGTTGCATATGCTTACTTGCTTGTCATGTCACTGATTATTTCTTTATTATCCTGTATTAGGTCAGTGACCAGGTTGATGTGTGGTGGCCCTAAAAGGGGCCTTGACCGTACCTTCCTATAGTGCCCGTGTTATCAACTGAGTCGTCGTAAATGACAATAGCATAGGGATGTGCAATGCTTTGCATCATCAAGGGTCGAGATGTCATAATGCTTTGCGTACGTGTGATCAGTTGGTCTCTAGCTTATCCTTATGTCAACTTGTTAGAGTCCGTTTTGATTTTGACATTTGAGGGAGTGCGATATACGAGTAGCACAAAGATATCGCAAGCCCCTAAAAGTTAAACTGAAATGAACTATTCAATAAACGCAAGGATCATTTTGAAATAAATTTTAACTGAGATATCGGAAGCCAAGTACAAGCCTTGTGTTGGATTTGAACTGGCGGCGTTTAATGCTAGGCATACCTATTCACTTTGACGGTTATACAAGGTGATTCTTAACATGTATGCTTCCCTGAAAAAGGCTTATTTTACACCCAATCGTTAATATGTTTGCTCTACGATTTCTGGAAAATCGGCTAAAACTAAAAACAAAATCAGCTGTTTTGATGTAAAATCAGTTTAAACTCAATTATTCAGTTGTTTTGGGTAGTTATCTTGATGTCGAACTTCTCGTACGTTTAGTTAGACCAGAAACAGCAAAATAAAAAAAATCGCTAATTTTTTTTTATTGATAGAAGAAGCCACTTTCGGGATAGTATGCACTATATTATGAATCACCTCGTACAACTTTCGTCTAGTTGCGTATGCGCCGATGCTTTTTTATAAGGATTTTTCATCTCCTCGAGTCATCTACTAACAGTGGGAAAATAGGGTATACAGTGTGAGCGGTAATTTTCATTTAGAATTTGGACCACTTATTTTAGTATTTAGTTTTGATCCCTATGCTTGCTTTACTGGCATACTTACTGTTGTTATTTTTATGATATATATTTTTTATTATATTAGTATGTGTTTGGTGGGAGTTGAAATTGTTGATATTTTGTGTTAAGCCGCGTTCAAACGGTATGCGATTTGTCCTTGAAATGTCATATAAACTTCATTTAAAATGACCTTAGGGGCGTTTTAAAGTGACCTTCTAACATACCCTCATAAGTAGAGATAAGCCTCTACTGAAAAACGTAAATTTTGAGTCTAAACGATATACTCAAACATACATTTTAGAGGATATATCGCACGCCGTTTAAACATGGCCCAGTTGGAAAGATGTAAAGCAAGCGTATATAATTTTTTTGATGGTTTAGTTCGAGTAATGTGGAGGCAATTCCGCGGATAGAGCCCGCGTATTATATAATAAGGTAATATAGTAGGACAAGTGAGATGGTATTTAATCGAATGGAAGACAAACAGAAGGTTTTGAACGAGTTTATTGAAATAAGAATGATGTTGAAATAAAATCTGAGAGTAGACAACATATTGAAAGTCTGTTATATTATCTGTATTTACAAGAAATGGCTTTGCTTGAGTGATCTGTTTAGTTAAACACATAATAATCGATAGTTTTAATTATGTCTAAAAATCACCTATTGATAATACACACATACGTTTGTTATGGTAGTAGAAACTTAAAACCTAGTATGAGTGTTATTAAATAATTGGTGTGACTGTATATTACCTACCTATAGGTATTCGAAATAGAAAAAAAAAACCTAGTGAATTATCTTAAATCTTTTCTTATATTATTATTCAATGGATTAATTAATAATAATTCGAAATCGGTGAACCTTTTACCTTTTCTTAGGTAGGTTATAATAGTGGTTAACCTCATACAATCTCTTCTTTTTATCTATATTATTAAATAAAAGAGTAGGCGTACTAATAACGGATTTTTCGTTATTCTTACCCTAACTACGGGGGTGAAAAGGGGTAAAAAATCGCATTCGTTGAACTCACACACTTGAAAATTAACAAAGAATTAAACACATTGGTGCATCATTGTTTTTTTCAAAACGACCCCAAGAAATGGAAAGGGTGTAATGAGGTGTCGAATATATTAAACTTAGTATAAATACCTACTCATAAAATTAAATGATGAAGTACGGAAGAAACAATTTTTCTAAATTACTCCTTAAAGGTAAGGTTTGGGTGCTTCAAAATTATCCCCTGAAAGGTATTAATGGGGTGTTAAAGTTTGTAAGGGTTACAAATTTTAGTCATATGCGATTGACTCCAAGTTTTGTATAAATAAATGACACACTTTTTTCTTTGTTTTTCCCAAACTACCCCTTGATGCAAAAGTCACCCCTTGGTGTTAAAGTTTGTATGAAATTGATCCGAAACTTGGTACAAATACTGATAATGATTAAGTTTTAAATACATACCTATGTCGGGATTTTCAAAACTACTCCTGTAATGGGGTGATTGGGGTGTCAAAGATTGTACCTACGACGTTATTAAAAAAATACGACTAAGTTTACGAGGACGATGTCGCGGGCGTCTGCTAGTTTACAATAAAATAAAGGCAGTAGTTTCATTTTCTAGTCAATGGCAGTTCACTGCGAGGAGAAATGATGTCTGTTATATATTTATAGCCTTTTCTTAGTCTTCATTTCAAGGCTTAGATTAGTTTAAGTTTGGAGGATTGAATTGTAGTTTTGACGATATAATATTAGTATATATAAACATTGCTGTGATCGATACATTTCCGATCTATAGATATAGAGTAAACGCACTAATTCAACCGTTTTTTCATTTAGATTTTATAAAAGAAGTCTCAATTACTTTTGTATTATGTGACTTATAAAAAGCTTGGCTTAAGGCCTAAAAGGCCTACCTACGGGTTAGGTAAATAACGATCATATTTTTACGGTATTTAAGCCATGCCATCTAAATTATTTTTATATAGTTAATTATGAAATATAATTATTTACAAATACCTCACTATATTTCGAGGACAAATATTTCATTTATTTCCATACTTTGTTTGTTTTGATATCTTGAATAGTTTCTGAGACGTTTTGTTTAGGCGAGTTTAGTAAACATTTGTGCCAAATATGGGCACCTAAGTACCTAACTATAATGTTGGCCCATGTTTTTAAATTATGTTTCTGAACGAATTCAATAAAAGACATAGATATTCGTTGTATTTTTATTAACCTTTACTTATAATATTTATAAATGACACCCAACGGTCACATACATTGTCATGACACTAGGATTCCCTGTGTCGTGGCTATCAGAAACTACGAGTATCATGGAACCACAGCACCCAGAACCGGAACAAATATTTGCAAATCATGCAAACATTTATTCCGCAGCGGGAATCGAGCCCGCTTAAACGCGCTATGCCCTTCGTACCTACTTAGGTATATTCGATAATAAAGCGTTACACTAAGTGGATATTTATAAATTACTAAGGATCTTCACTCTTCAACTCTCTGAACTTCTGCAAAATCATATAAGCTGGCGACTGGTTTACAAAGGAAGAAGATTTGATGGTCAGCAACCTTGACCTCGTCTTGCGTGGGATACAGGAGTTATGCTTCCGGCCCGTCAGGGTATCTCGAGACGAGTGCATGTGTTTGTTCAGAAGTAGCCTAGAGCATAGCGCTTTAGGTGACAACATTTCAGAAGACGTTGATGACAGTTTGGTCCTGGGAGATGTAAGCGACACAGGCCGCGGGGAACTTACGTAGCTCGGCTCACATCTGAAAATATTGTGTGAATGGTCCACCTCTGAGCTTTTCACCTCTGCTAAAGCGGGTAAAACTTCCGGCTCACTCGATATAGTCGCATTGCTCACTATGTTCTCAACTTGCATCAGTCCTTGAGGTTCTTGAGCGGCAAAACTAGCACGACTGGCTAATTGTCTTCCTATTCGCCGAGCCCTTGCTTTAGCAATCTTCGCAGCACTTTTCGTACCCACTAGATGCATATTCTGGTCTATGTAATTGCAAACGGCTTCTGCCTCTTCTTCTGGAGATAAATGAGCATCTCTGTAAAATCCATAGCCGTTGCGGAGATCGTGGATTCCTTCAACGAAAAGCCAGCCAAGAGTGGCCAGCACGAGTGCCAGAGTTGTGATGATAGCAATCGCTGTCGTCATATCGGGACTAGATAACTTGTGCTGTATTCTGCCTAAAACACCGTAGGTGACGATGTTTCTGGTTCGCTTGTTGTTATGTGCTCTACAGGTGTAAAAGCCTCGTAAGTCATTATCTGCCGTTGCCACAAGCCTTAGGACTCTCCCGTCGTCTGTGGAGCGGACGGTCTTATCTTTGAGTGAGCCACTAACAATGACGTCAAGGTACATCCAGTGAGCTGTATTTGGTGACCTTGAACTGCGTGCATGAAGACAAGTTAGATTCAAAAGGTTAGATCTTCCCCACGCCGTTTCATGATAAGATCCAGATATGCTTGCGGTACGTGATGATACTTGGACTTTACCATCTTTGTAACGTTCCTGGCTGAAGTCGTGAAGATCCAGCAGAACACCATTAACACTCATTGATGCTATAACTCCGGAGAATGTATTAAAATCTTCAGGGATTCGTTTTCTTATGTCAATTGGTACGCCGCCTAAGAAATATTCGTCGCTGCATAATATAAATGTTGTATTGTCACGGTTGCCTTTTAAATCATAAGATTTTTTTAGGTCTTTCCAGTCCTTCAGGCTATTCTCTTCCAGTAGAACGTGCAAACGCTCCCTCGCATTTATAGACGCCTCTATAGTATTCGCCTCAGTTTTTTTAGATAAGCTGACGTCAAACCATTGATCTGGAAGACACTCTGTAGAACTGCTACTTTCAGACCGAAAGTCTTCAAACGCCAACTTTAGTTTCAGCCGCATATTCTGCAAATATAAGTGAAGCCAACTGTTTTTGAACTCGTCATGTAAAAATAAAATCGTTCCTGATTCTCTCTTTGATTTTAATGTCAATTCCATTCGCCACTCCTCCTGATTGCTGTAGCAGGGTAGGCGCAGATACTGATCGTTATTCTGTGATAAATAAGCTTCCTCCAAGCCAGCCTTTTCGTAGGCGATATTGGATCCCGTGCTGGGACAAAAAGAAGACTTGCTAGATCGACTGCTTTCAATAATCATATTCAATGGAATAAAGTTAAGTATCAACTCTTGGATTTCACCATGTAGCCTTTCACCTATATAAATATTCATTTTTTCATCAGGCAGCTCTGGATCACATGGAAATGTACTTCTGATTTGCACAGGAGCGTCGTCTAATCGCAAAGTGGCAGCTTCACTCGTAAGCGTTATCAATGCCGAGTGCCATACGGCAGGTTCTATCGCAGTGTGAGAGCAGATTCGAGGAATTGTGCACGATCGTGATATTCCGCTTGCATCTAAGCAGATATGCCATTTCTGCAAACTGAGACGTATGAGCGGGTTACGTACGGAGCCTCGACGTACTAGCGTACCATGAGGCGATAACGGCAAGAAACGCACGTAGAAGTGAAGCAACGTAGACCGTTTATTTTCGAAATTGTATTGCAAAAATGATTCACCGTTAAAAACAGCCACAGTGTGATAAAAGCTTTCACATGGACTTAAGTGGCAAGAGCCGACTTCTGTTCTTGGACCACTGCAGAGGCTGCCGCGCCCAGCTGGCACGGGTCTCGTGCATGATCGGGATCGTGAACGTCTTCCGGCTCCGCAGCTTTGCGAGCACGGACCCCACGTGCCCCAGCCTGACCATCCCCCGTCTAGATCACACTCTCTGTTTTCGCAAACTTCTAGCTGATCGTGCTGGCCGCGGCAGTGTGTTCCCCAAGATCCAAATAATCGTGGAGTGTTCATTTCGAAGCAGGTTCTTTTGCGGCGTCTCACTCCTGTACCGCACTTCTCTGAACATAAAGACCACATTCCCCATTCGCTCCAAGTTCCCCCAAAATCACGTTTATTTATAGCACACTGGTCTCCTTGACATTCGTCCGCTTGCAATGGAGTTCCTGAACAAATGAGGTGGGCATTAGACGGTGGTGGTGTGTCACATCTACGGAGTCGCCACCTCAAGCCGTACCCGCATCGAGCACCACACCCGGACCACGCTCCCCATGCTCCCCACTTTCCGACCACGGGGCATCCCAAATTCTGTTTAACGCATTGCAGAGAATTCCACAGGGATTCAGGATTGATTTGCCATGTGTTATCTGCTGCCAGTGCTGCTTCGATGGCTTCGTAAGGGCACTGCATGAGCAAGCAGCGCTCCATTATTGCGGGCACAGTTTCCAGCTGATGTAATGCTTCAGTTCTTATGGCATCACCCTCCACGATTTTGTGATAGTCTTCAATAGTGCAGTTTTTGAGATAGCACGGTTCGATTTCTTGATCGACGCCGGAGCACGGGAGACCGTCCTGCGAAGGAGGCGGGTTGGCACATTCTCTGTTTCTGCGGCGGTGGCCAATGTCGTCACAGGAGCCAGCACAAGCGGACCAAGAGCTCCATGGCGTCCAGCCTCCATCGACGGGGCACTCGGCATCTGTTATGATGCCCAATTCACATTCGAGACGCCACACCACTTGTTCTCGTTTGCCACATGGTTTATTTGCATCAACTCTAAACAGAAGATTACTACTGATAATAAAGTAACACATACCGAAACGAGGCAAGAAACTAGAAAATCGCAGGACAAGCATGATTCTCTCAGAATACAGAACAAAATTACTCTATATATCCATTTCTATCCTACTAATATTATAAATGTGAAAGTTTGTGAGGATGTTTAGATGTTTGTTTGTTCAATCACGCCCAAACGGATTTGGATGAAATTTGGTACAGAGATAGATTATAGTCTGGAATTATATATAGGCTACTTTTTATGTAGGTACCACGCGAGCGAAGCCGCGGGCGGAAGCTAGTCATTCAATAAATTTACGATAAATTCTAGAGAAAATAAAATGCCTTCCCATCACATGTCATGTTCTTGACGGCAATAATTTCAAAGAGAATTTATATAATACTACCCGTCTATGGTAGAACCAAAAGTACCTACCTACTCTGTGGTAGAACCTAGGGTAGAACCCAGGTATATATACAAAAATAGGTACTCTGTGGTAGAACCGTAGCGGCTCTCAAATCTGACAGACAAACGGAACACAAAGTAGGTAGGTACTTATAAAAAGTTACTCTATGGCTAATCCTATAGAGATACGTTTTTTTCTCAGAATACAGATGTATGAGGTATGGAACCCTAAAATGTAGGATCCACACAACCAATTGTGTCCAACGTAATACAAAGTTACTTTATGTGTCCAACTTACCTATTAGTGTTTTGTAGAAAATACAATAAAATATTATGTATTTACCGAAAGAAAATTAAAACTTTACTATTTTACAAAACAAGCAACAGTTGACCTCACAGTTGGCCTCGCTAAAGACCGTAAACGAGTTGTAAACGATCTTTAGATAAGATAGATGGTAAGTATGTAGTACATACCATATACATACCATAGGCATATCATAGGCAAACCGTAGGAGAAACAAGGTTACCGACATAGCTCTAAAAATTTGCTCTAATAAGTGGCAGTTGGCAGGCCATATAGCTTGCAGAACCGACAACCGTTGGCGAATAAAGGTTCTCAAATGGCAACCACGAACCAGGCAACGCAGTGGCCAACACTCGAAGGCCCCCCACCCGATGGACCGACGACATTGTGAAAGTTGAGGGAAGTCGGTGAATGGACCTCAAGACCGTTCGTCATAACTCTTTGGGTGCGGTCAGCGGCAGTGGACTTTATGTTGATGATGATGATGATGAGGGCCTAGCTTGGGGGCGGCTGCCACAAACCTCAAGAGGGACTTGCAGATACTGGGGTAGCCAAAACACATTTTCTTGGCTCGGTCCGCCCGCCAGTAGGTATCAGCTATTACCTAATCCTACTAATATTATAAATGCGAAATTTTGTGAGGATGTTTGGTTGTTTGTGGTTCAATCACGCCGTAACGGTTCAACCGATTTCGTTCAAACTTGGAATAGATAAAAGTTCTTTATCTAGAATAGCAAATAGGCTACTTTTTATGTAGGTACCACGCGAGCTAAGCCGCGGGCGGAAGCTAGAACTTTATACGGCTTCTCACGTCTACACCACAAAATTCTCAAAATACTTAATTCGCAAAATACAACACTTTAATAACAAAGTAAAACTACATAAGTCTAAATAAATAGCATTTTATTAAAATCGCAATTCAGCTTCTGACAATAGAAACAGTAGCATTGTAAAAATATAAGAACCTACTGTTTCAAGAAGGCGAACAGTAGGTAAATACTGTTTAGAAAGATTAACTACTTATCCAAAGTTAATAAATTGAACAAAAAACATAACAAAATAAATAAGAGACATTCAACAGATTTACACAAAATAGGAACTAAAATTATTAAAGTGCAACATTTTATGCTGTTATGGTAATCTTAAACAAAACCATATTACCTATATAGGAACTTACTATGGTTTTTATAATATCTCCGACGAGGCCGACGGTATTTGACCTCGGCTGTAAGCCGTTTGGAAGTCGCATAGATTTTCACACAAATGGTTAGTAGCTCCGTATCTTTGTTGGTTAGAGCATCCCCGTATCTAGGGAATGGTTGCGGGTTCAAATCCCGTCCGAGCCGTATATTTTAGAGATATTATAAAAATCACAGTATTCCCTTAGTGTGTGGGTTATCACTATTAAAATAATCACAGGTACTTACTCCTCTCATTAAAAAAATGCGAGCCACGCTGCAATGCCATTTTTAATCAACTAAAAACTCGATATTCCTGATGTATGTCTGTCCGTACTGCTGTAAAAAGTTCAAGGTTTAAGCTTAACGCAGTTAAAGGATACAGCTACAAAGCGTATTGTCATAATACCCCACTGATTGATCTTAAAAGCCAACACTTGCCGGTGAACTACTTAAGGTAAATTTGGTATTCAGACACCAAATGAAGGGAAAAAATGTTCAATTTCAAATCTCATAAGAACTACAGGGGCAACCGCAAAATATATCTTGTATAGCTAATGGTACGGAAGCCTCAGGGCGCGAGTCCTACTCGCACTTCGTAGTCTTTTTTAGTTTATGACTACTCTAACAATTTAGGTCAATGTTAAAAGATTCCTTGATGGTTTTCTTTCCTTGATTAATATATGTGTTGTAGAGGGCAAGTAAAGTAAAAATTCAAATTGGTAAGGCCTAAAGTTTAGTGATAATACGCTATAAAAACATGTTTTCTTAGATTTTTATAATAAACTCTGTATTTAAAACCTAACTTTAGAAGTGGCTCGTTTTTTTATGAGGAGTAGGTATATGCTACCTGAATTTGTCAAGTAAACATTAGCCTGACTTAGTAAATTAGCACCCAATTTTGAGGGTGATTGTACCCAAAAAATATAGGGCAGTGGAGCACAAGAGAGTAAGACGCCTTGTCCGTATGTTTGGTCACATTCAGCCACCTATCCAGCCATATTTTCAAGTGTTTATTTGATAAATGGGTATCATTCAAACCACGTAAGTGACAAGCATTCCTTAGAGCTTCTGTGCTGAGAGTATCTGTTCCACCTTCCCGGAGTATGGCCTTATCCATTTCTAGCAGCATAAATGCCCGGTACTTTAGTTTGTTTGTTCTGAATACTGATTTTCTTAGTCCATGCATTTTCATGAGATAACCCTGCAAACAAAATACTTTATTTTAATGTTCATACTAAAATATTTTATACCTGTTTGTGTAAGATATAATAATAAGGGTGCTGAGATGAAGGGAAATAGATGAAGAGTACATATTGTCGTGAGCCCACTTAAGTGTTATCATCATCAGTCTGAAGAGTCTACTGCTGGACATGGGCCTTCACTATGTTGAAGATCTTGAGCCATCACCATCCACCGACTTGCCATCACCCCATCACCTTTAAAATGAACAGCCTGTGAACTTTAATGATGTTAACTCAATAATTTAATGTTGTACTACTAGATTCCGCACGTGGCTTCACCATTGTACCTAGATAAAAAGTAGGCTGTCACTCTACTATATCCATATAACAATATATATCAACTATAACCAAGCAAAAAATCATATTTTGCACTGCTGCATGTAAGAAGGACAAACCAACAACCAAACACATTTTCGCATTTATAATATGTATTATAGTAGGTTAGGACTAGATAACCCTACCTTATGTTTATAGGTTAGACTGTGTAACTGATATGGTCCATTCTTGAATAGGTCCTGACAATCAAGTACTTCTTCAGGTGATGGATGGACTCCAGATCCCAACAAGGCTACTATTCTGCCGAATTTCTGCTTTAATTCTTCTTCAGGAATCGCAGGCAGTTGGGCCTGTAGAGCTCGGAATACTGGTCGGTTATATTTGAGCCGTTCCCTCAAGTCCTGTGTGGAGAACTCTGCCCGTTGTTGTATAGACCAAAAATGTGAGCAGAGAAGTATTTTTGGTTTCCAAAACCTGCAAATAAACAATAATTTTAAGAATCTAGCACATAATCATACTCCACATCATCTACAGCACTATCTAACAGTCTACACTACAGCATAAGCGTCCCCCAAAGAGCGCCATGACAAATGGCCTTGGGCCTTCTCCACCCACTAACTTCCTGCAACCTTCCAATGATGTCGGTCTATCAGGTGATGGGCCTTCTAATGCTGGTCACCAACATAGCTATCAGAATAAAGTATTAACAAGGTAGTCTCAGAAATCCGACATGCCTATAACATGTAGGTACAGTCTAGTCACCGACTGTACCTACATAATAATCCGCCATGGTGGGAGGTGTCCTTTGCGATTGCATGGACAAACAGGTTGTACATATTTCTTGCCACCATGAGTTTTTCATGACACATTTATCTCAGTTTGAATGTGACTATGGTAGCGGCCTAGCAGTCATTAATTATTTACTAGGTACCTAAACAGTCAATAAATGAGACTGTTGCAGTACTCTGAAGTCTAACAGATTTGATAATCCAACATCGCCTTGCAAAATGTTTGTTTGAATACCGTGGGTGAACAGTCCTTAATTTTTTTATGGATACTCACGCAAGTGGAAATATGACATAGTTGCCAAAGGGAATAGCTGACAGAATCAGGACAGGTGCTATCTTCAACATATCTGAAGGCATTTTCTGGTACAACTCAATTTCTTGACGAGACATTTTTGTAAAACCTTTGTCTTTGATGAGTTTGAATCGTAGAGAGATGTATGTTTTCAAGTCTCGTAGAAAATCTTTAATGCCAACACTGAATACTCGATACATATTCATAGCAGTGGGAAATCTTTCTTGTAAGAAGTTTGTGTAGTTTTTTACATAATCTATGTATCGTTGGACGACGTATGTGCGTAATTTTTCCTTCTCTTTTTTTAGTGCAATATGCTTAGAGCGCACTATGTTTGTGAATCTGCAAAATTATAAGACAAATTAGTGACTATTAATAACAAAGATGCCTACATATGTGGGCATTTTATTTCTAACTAACAAAAAAATAGAAATGTTAATTTTCTAACATGACCTTGCTACCAGCGACAAAGATCTGAACAGAAACATATTCTTAGAAAATAAGATGACATCAAGAATCATTTGGTGATCTTGTATGAACATTGTGCTATTGGTTTCAGTGGTTGTTTACGTGAATAATTGCGCAGGATAGTTTTTCCTGAACTTACCCATAACATCGAGGTTGTTGAAAGTTAAGCCTTAGAATCGGACTAGAACGACTGCACTGTAGCATAGAACTACTAAAGGAAATTATTCGACATATAGGCATTTTGTGCAAACAAATCGTAGTTTTACTAAAAATAAGACAAAATACAGTTACAAATGCAGGAGCAGGGCAAAATCAGACACTTCTGCAATCAATAGGGATGCGCGTTATTTATATAAGCGGTTTTATAAAACGGTTTTCTAAATTCGATATTCGTCAAGGTGATAACTGTTTTTTTAAATGTTTTTCCCTTTCGGGCTGGCTATTGCATCTTAGGCCTTACCGCCAAGTCTTACGTGTATTTTTTCTTGTTCATTTGTTTAACTTTCTTCATTTTCTTTCGTTAATCATGACCAAGTCACCGTCAAGTTCCGTTTTAGTAAGATATAGTGATGGCTATTTTACTAAAACTTCGAGGCACCAACTCGAAAAATGACAATACACGCAATCATGCTATTTCACTTCACTTGTGCTGTTTACTCAAACAATATTACGCAAAACCCCACTATAATTACACAATATTATTCAATCGAACACTAGTTTTGTACGATAAATTGAGAGAACAACAAGTTCTCGTAAAAAAGTCGTGTTAACTGTTATAAGAATAAACACTTTTTGGCGGAAACTTGCACTGATGTGCTCTCAATTTATTTTATTGGTGTTTATAAGGTGATGTTTTACGTAATACACGCACAAGTTAAATTAAACGATTGCGTGTAACGCCACTTTTAGGGATGGCGTCAAAAAGGTCCCACGAAGTGTTAGTGTAATAGCTACTACCATTCTATCCTACTTTCTACTAATCCTACCGTACTAGTATTATAAATGCCAAAGTTTGTTTGGATGTTTGTTGTTCAATCACGCCGTCACGATTTCGTTGAAACTTTGATTATATAGAGTTATTTACCAAGTTTTTAGGTACGTAGGTACCACTCGAGCGAAGCCGCGGGCGGTAGCTATCTTACTAAAACTAAACTTGACTGACTTGACTTACAGGTTTCTTAACCATGACTTAAAAAATTAAAAAAATTATAAAATAACATAATCAAAAATACACGTGCTAATGCATAAGATGCCATAGCCAGCCTGAAAGGAAAAAAAAACAATGAAAAATGATTAATTTCTGCTCACATTCAGCAGTGCGATTGGGACTGTGCAACACTTTTATTTGCCATATCTTCAACTGGTCATTTATTGAGTGTTTTCAACAAACCTGTTAAAAAAATAACAGTCTTTTTAGTTTAAATATGTACCTGTTGAAAAACAGGTAATCACTGAATGGACTGGCGTTTACGAATTACGATACACTTCGTCACTACAGTTCAAACACTGTCGAAACTATACTTCAATTAGTTGTCAAGTACTTTAGACAAATGTCACTGTCAAAAGAGTCAAAAATGTCATATTTTTAGGAGCCAATTTCAATAGTGACTATAAAAACAGCAGCGCCATAAAATGAAAGAAGAAGATACATGGAACTGAGCCATACATAGCCGCTCCAAACCTCCCTATTACCTACTTTCTTGCTTTTAGGGTCCTATAGCAACGCACACGTGATGATAATCCTAAAGGCATAGTGGATCTTTGGCTCAAATATAACAAAATCACTTCTACCTTTTCCCAAGAAACGCGTGTGTGAGTGCAGTGGTGAAATGCAGGAAAAACAACGGTTAGATTCTATCTAAACTAATTTAGTAACTCTGTTACCTACATTCTCAGATTACAGAGTTCTGTGTTCGATGCCTACATTTTCACCAGCAGTTTTCATGCTAGAGCCGCTAAACCGATTTTGATGAAATTTGGTATGGACATAGCTTTAACCCTGAGGAAGGACCTAGGATACTTTTTAACCGGTCAGGTTCCACTAGCAGCCATGGCAGCCACTAGTCAGTTAGTATAATGGAGATGGGTCTTGACTAGGCTCATTGGTGGATGCCTACGTCTTTAAGTAGGTACTAGGTATCAGGTAGGCCTATTCGTGTGGACTGAGTTATGCTATTTCCGAAACTTCAATCACCCGCTGCCCGCTGCCCTAGCCGTGGTGGTCCGGCTGAAGAATAGGCCCCTCCATATATCGTAAGACGCGACTAAGGGAAAAAAGGGGATGGGCAGCAGCGTCCCCTTTTTTCTGAATGCGCTCGCCAACCCGTGTGCCTAGCGTGGTGAGTATGGGCAAACTCCCCCCACATGATACGAAGTCTTAGATTAGTCTGTGCGTGCATTGATCGTTATTCAGTCAGTCAGTACAATATAGAGGAGGACAGTGTGCACGAAAGTAGCCTTTAAGAGGCGCATTTGAATCATTTCACTAAGTAGGTACACTGATTCTTTCACCGACGCCGACGCCTTTTCAGGGCCACCATAGGTACCTACATCGACCTGGTTACTGACATACCTTAAAGAATTAGTGACACAAAAAAGCAAGTACCTACAGTAAAGTATAAAAATACCTGTTTACAAGGAGCTCTGTATATGTGAAGACTGTAAAGCTCCATTTGTGGACGAATTCAAGAAAGTAGTTGGTCTACGGAATTCGGGCCTACTTATATTTCTACACAAAGAAAAACGAAAAACGGTACCTACTATCCAGTTTACCTACATACCTACTTACTTACTTTAGGAGGTAGGTACCTCATTATCATCACCAGCCTGACGAAGTCCACTGCTGAACATAGGCCTCTACCCCAAAGAGTGTCACAACGAACTCTTGAGCTTATTCTATCCATCGACTTCCCGCAACCTGCACAATGTCATCGGTCCATCGGGGGCTTTCCATCGCTGCTTCGTCCGGTTCGTGGTCGCCATTCGAGAACCTTTCGAGAAGGATACCTACCTACCTACCCACTATTTTAAAATATCCTCCAAAACTCGTTTAGAAATCCATCGTACCTAAGTGAAGCGTGTACCTAAACACAATTTGTTGCGTGAGTCAATGAGCCTAGTGGGAGCATAGCAGAATACGTAGAGTTAATTGTAAGTTTTACCTATTTTGTTCATTTATTTTTAAGGTTTTGAAAGGAGCGATTATGCCTAAGAAAGAAGAAACGTACATTTTGCATAATGCTGGTGGTAGGGAGCTGAAAAGGGCTGACTACATTGTAGAAATGAGTAAGCTATAATACCATATTACTTATAGTTTCTGATACGCAGGGAACCTTGTGTGGGGTCAGGACTATGTATGATTATTGGGTAGTTTTTTATTTATAGTATGGAATGTTAAAGCAGCAGAAAGCTTAGTTCACTATTCATCCTATGTCCAGAAGGTAGGCTAAGATTTAAAATATATTGTCCCAGGTCAATACCGCACAAAGTGCTTTCAATGTAAAACAGTCATCCAGAGAGTGCGCAGCTTGTTGGACGAAATAACAGACATAAAAAGAAACGAGGTACTAGGAGTATGCCAACATTGCAAGCGCGCCAACCCTGCGGGGAAGTGCAGGAGGTGTGAGTTCATAGTGAATAAGTACTTATGCAATAAAGTTAAGCAATACGAGGATAGACATAACCGTTTTAAATCTTGGATAACCAAAGTGAATCAACTCCTACACAACATACTGGAATGTGAAAATGTTTGCAAGCATAAACTATACAAGGAGTCTTCGACCTTAGAACTGGAGAAACTATTGCAAGAGTTGAAATCTCCTCTGGAAATGCGACAGCCCGACATTACTTTTTTCCCGGCGGAATCAGGCCAATTTAGCTCCATGACACAAAGCAAGGAAATGCTCGAAGAGTTACTGATTAAAATCAAGTCTGAAAGTTTGAGAAGACGCTCTGATGACAGCCTTTTTGTCTCTCCTTCGAGGACTGCGACAAGTTGCGTCTGCAAGTATTTTATGGATAAAAAATTTGAAGGTAGACCGTCTATTGAAGTTATGCCTCACGATACTCTAGCCATGGAACCGAAACCTGATTTAAAACAGCAAACTCATGTTTCCAGGGAAAGTGTCGATAAAACTGTTGCAGTAGGCAAGGATCAGTCTAAGAATGATGCCAAAACAAAGTCATCTAAAGAAACGACTCCAGGAAAAGAAAATGTTTCTCCGGACAAAGAACCTAAGGAAAACGAGAAGACAGGAAAAGAGAAAACGCCTAAAGAAGGTAAAACACCAAAACCTAAGCAAAGTCCAGAGGATAAGATGATACTAGAAATGATGATGAAAAGAGAAAAAGAGAAGAAAAAAGAAAAGCCAATGAAAAAGGAGAAAGTAAAGAAGTTCGCAAAGATAGAGTCGCTGCCGCAGCTGAAGATTCGAGAGGTGGTTGAAGTTGTAGAAGAGAAGTCAGAAAGTGTTGTGGAGTGTGGTCACGATGATGGGATTACAGGAGAAATGATTAAAGGAGCTAGAGTAGTTTCTTTCGATCCTCACTATAAGGACACGGCACCTGATCCTAGAGCGCCTCTTTTATTCAGAACCACTGCAGTTTGCCCAGAACCTGAAATAGTAAAGGCTCCAACGGTTAGCACTCCTACTACGACTACCGCCACCGCCACCGTCGACAAAGAGAAAAGATCAAAGAGCAAACAAGTTGATGAGGTGACAAGATTAAGTTTTTTTTGTAACTTTGTATTTTCACTTATTTTTCAATCTATCAGCATCGATCATAACTTAGCCTAGCTGTTACCCGCGAGTTCGTCTATATTTATATGAAATCTAGTACCTCATAATTTTATCCCACTACTTATTTTAGAGTTGCTCCCAGAATTAGAGCAGAATTATTTTTAATTTGATTACAGAATGTATCAACGAAAGGTGTCATTAAGTATGAGCTGTCTAATAGAGAATTTATAGAAAAGGGGTGGACCATTTTGCCTACTACTAAAATTATGAGAAGAGTAAGTTAGAATTGATTAATAATAACGTCGTTACTTATCCTAAGAACCAAGGTCACCGACATAGCTCTCAAACCGTGTTCATACGACGTGCGTTAAGTCACCGAAAATGTATTTCAAGTAAGTAAAGACAATATTTGAGGGCGGATATCGCAAGCCCAGCAAAAGTCAAACTCAAATTCCAGTAGGGATAAGGATCATTTTGTAATACATTTAGATGACATATCGCACGGCGTCAGAATTAGCAAGTTCATGTGGCAGTGGACACGCCATTAGCTCGCAGAACCGACAACCGTTGGGGGGGTTGGTTCTCAAATGGCGACCACGAACCTGGCAACGCAGTGTTGGAAGGCCTCCCACCCGATTGACCGACGACATTTTGAAAGTTGAGGGAAGTCGGTGGATGGAAAAGGCTCAAGACCGTTCGTCATGGAACTCTTTGGGGGAGGCCTATGTCCAGCTGTGGACTTCTACAGGCTTATGATGATGATGATGGCATCTTTATATTCCTAACCTATCCTTACTCCACTACCTAATCTGGACCTTCCTGTACATAGAGAGATACCAACGTAAAATTCGGAATAAAACTTTAGGTATCACGCGTTTTTACTTCCCTAAACTAATTTTATTTAGTTTAACGTTTACAAAATGGAGCCTGCAAATCCAAAATACGATTGGTTTGAGAGACATAAGCAGCGGAAACTTATGTTTTACGACACTTGTGAAAAACTAGCTGAGATAGAGGACAACGGGCGAGGCAAATGGTTTTACAAGAATGGAATGGTTGCTTTAGATTATTACAATGCTCAAGGTACATATATTTTATTTATCTTATTTACTTATTTATGGTACAACAACAGTTATTGTACACGGCATTCTTATGAAACAACGTTTGTTGCAAGTAACGTTAAAATTCATTTTGTTCTAATGTTTAAGAAAAATATAAGTAAACAAAAGTCTAAACTAATTCTAACTAAGGTTTTAATTTTAACAAACATGCTTTGAAACTTCTACTAGTTATAAACTATTTTTTATATAAGTTTTAAACTATTTGGATTCTTTGGAAGTTTTAAGTTAATGTTTAGGTAGGAACTTAGTTAGGTAATCTACTAGTTATAAACTATTTTTAATATAAGTTTTAAACTATTTGGATTCTTTGGAAGTTTTAAGTTAATGTTTAGGTAGGAACTTAGTTAGGTAATAGGTGCATGTAGGTAGGTACTTACTTATCTTAGGGTTCCAATATGGGATTCCTATAAAACGAGATTGCGCTCGTGTCTTCTCTTGTGTGGTACCTACATAACAAGTAGCATAGATGCCATTCTAGGTAAAAACGTTTACCTATCTATTCCAAGTTTCAACGAAATCGGTTGAGTCGCATTTATAATACTTATCCCCGTAGGCACGATCTCAGTCTAAGCAATGTTCTACGCCGCAGAGAACTGGTGTAGGCTGGTGGATCCCTTCATGGCCGCCTTGAACGGCATCCATTCGCTCGCTGCACCGCTGAAGATAGGTAATCAGGGAGTGTAGTACAGTGCAGAAATCAGAGAGACCACTGAGACACTCACACATAGAGACAGAAAAAGGAAATACCTACAGTCCTTAATAGGATAGTAGTAAGATCAATCTAGAATAGGCCCCTCCATATCTACCTATCCGCGGATGTCGTAAGAGGCGACTAAGGGAAAAAAGCTAGGGGATGGGCAGCAGCGTCCCTCATTTTAACAACGATGGCTCTAACTGCCAACCCGCATGCCCAGCGTGGTGAGTATGGGCAAATCCCCCCACATGATAAGGAATTTGCTCTGTCTCTGGGGGAGGCCATGTTCAGCAGTGGACGTCGTACAGCTGAAATGATGATGAAGATCAATCTACTGGAGTACCAAATAGGGAGTAACTATGAAGAGTTGTATAATGCCAATTTCATGCCAAAAAATCGAGAGATTTTTACGAAATGTCCTATTTATGTTGATATTTTGCGATTTTTGTTTGAACAAAATCCTTGCAGATGTGAATGCAGGCCAACGGTATGTGGTATACAGTTCCGGAGAAGAAGTAGAAAATGGGAGGACTAAACCTTTAACTGTGCTTGCTTCCTTTGACTTCCTCGGTAATGGCGTCGTCTACGACCACTACGGTAATGTAAGGTAGGTCATCGTAGTCAGTCCTCTTCTGGACACTCTGGGCAGCTCTCTCAAATGCCAAACGTCTGTTCTCATAGCAACTGTTTGCCTACGTGAAACATTTAAGTGAAGGTAGGTCTCTGGTAGGTTTTTTCATTGAAAAATGTCGAATTTCCAAAAGTCCTATAGAACAGAAGTTAGTGTTGATTAGGTGTAGAATAAGCCCCTTTCGTGATTGTAGATACCTACTTATTCAGTAGTAGTAATGATATGTGAATCACCTGTTATGATCATAAGGATCAACGTGCGTCTCAGAAACTACTTTGGTTAAGCTACCCCAGTTCATAGGTGCTTACAAATAAAGAGCCATCTAGCATCGTCCAATCTGCATATTGTCCTGCCCATTTCCATTTTAGCAGTCTTATTCGTTTTTAAGGTCTATTATTACCTTCGATTTTTCCTAATAATTTGGTCTTAAAATATCTGTTCATACTTAGTGTAGGTACTCCTTTATTGGAAGGCCCCTCGATGGACCGACGACATTGTGAAGATTGCGGGAAGTCGGTGGATGGAAAAGGCTCAAGACCGTTCGTCGTGGAACTCTTTGGGGGAGGCCTATGTAAAGCCACTGCTTTACATAGGCCTCCCCCAAAGAGTTCCTTTGTTCCTTCTACAGGCTGATGATGATGACTCCTTTATTGTCCAGGTTAAAGTATAATCAGACGGAAGGCATAATCATCGACGAGAAGATCGCTCCTCCGGGCCGTTGGAAATGGCATTCGCTCAACGATCCGCCTATACTTCAGCCGGTGTTCGTCGACACTCACGTCAAACAAAGCAACCCATGTCTCAACTCCCTCCTCAAGAGCAAGGACGACAGATCCGAAACCAGCAGCAAGCAGTTCAAAGCCCCAAACGATGCCATGCTAGCGATAGAATTCGAAAACTTCGTCAGGGAGAAAGCGAACAAGTTGCTTCAGAAGTTCAAGCCGTTTCAGATAAGGATGAAAGTGTTGAAAGTCAACGAGCAGTTCTCGTTGCGGATACTGGACCAGGCGAATATTTATCTTCTGTTTAGGGACGGTCAGGTTTCGCTGAAGTTGAATCTGGGTATGTTGCTTATCAACAATGAGATTGTTGATACTGATACGGCGGAAGTGTCGGACGTGGCCACTCCGTACGACCGGTTCCCGCCGAAGACTCCAAGTGTAGCTTTGATACAGCATACTCTGGGTAACGCTAAAAGGATCGGTATAGCACGCAATAAAGTGATGCCAGAGAAAAAGTCAGTTGACAGTTTGTCCAAAAGCTTAACTTAAGTATATGCTTTTGCCCACTACCATACCATACTATGACGGTGCTATGAACGTATCAGGCATGAAAAAACACGACAGACTAGGTACTACTTCTACGCCCACTAGATCACATCATTACCCGTCGTAAATTCGCTGTAGGTCGGTGACGGAACGGTCTAGTGGACGTTGTTTTGTATTAATTTAACCAAAGAATAATGTTTTGTTTTGATATGGTCATGGTATGGAACATTGTAGTGGGAAAGGCCTTTATATTACCCGTACCTGTTATAATTAAGGTACCTAGTAAGATTACGTACCTCACTATATTATGTTATTTACATACTACAAGTGCATAAATGTAAGATAAGACAGCAATACCTAAGTGCAGCCGTCTGTGTATAGTTCTTCAATTTTTTTTTCTTAGTTATTTACTATGCCTGAGCAAACGGCAAAATCGTTTGATTTATGCTGTGAAGTCCGCTCTAGATGAATCGCCTTGATTCATAATATGTACCTATACCTACCTACCATTATCAATACTTTTTTACGATTTTCTCTGAGTTTGAACTGATTTGACTCCCAAACAGTTCTAGAAGTTTGAACTGATTTTGGCATAGTTTTCTCAATGAAAAAATATTGAATTTGCAAATGTCGTAGAACAAATTTTATTGCCGATTGGGTGTAGAGTAAGCCCTTTCCGGATAGCATACATATTATGAATCACATTGTATTTTCAGTTTACGATTTTATAGGGACGGATGAAAGAAGAGTGCATGCGGCAGAGATGCGAATGTTGAGATGGATGTGTGGAGTGACAAGAATGGACAAAATAAGAAATGAGTACATCAGAGGAAGTTTGAAAGTAGCGCCAGTGACGGAAAAGTTGAGAAGTAATAGGTTAGCATGGTATGGGCATGTCATGAGGAGGGATGAAAGTCATGTAACGAGAAGAGCGTTAGGTATGAATGTGGATGGATATAAGACTAGAGGAAGGCCGAAGAAAAGATGGATGGATTGTATAAAAGATGACATGAGTAAGAAAGATGTGAGTGCGGAGATGACGGCTAACAGAAGAGAGTGGAAGAAGAAAACATGTTGTGCCGACCCCACATAATGTGGGACAAGGGCAGGAAGAAGAAGAAGATTTTATTTATGACTGGCCTCATAGCTCAATTGGTAGTAACTCTGCCTTCTGCGCTAGAGGTCGCGGGTTCGATCCCCGCACTGGACAAACATTTGTGTGATGAACACAGATGTTTGTTCTGTGTCTGGGTGTTAAATATATATCTATTATGTATATCAGTCTCTGGTACTCATAGTACAGGCTATGCCTAGTTTGGGATCAGTTGACTGTGTGAATATGTCCGGAATATTTATTTATTTATTTATTTATTAAACAGTAGGTAGGTAGGTACATACTACTTTTTCATTTTACTTTAAGCGTTTGTTTACATAGGAATGTTTTTTTGTTTTGTAACGTTTGTAAGGATCAAACTATGGGGTACTTAAACAATAGTTTAGGCGTGATCCCGTCACGGATCGTTCCGTTTGCTCCAGGACGGTCATATGGTTTAATTGTAAGTATATAACAAGTATGTTGTATATTGGTGCTATCTCCATACAACCGCTATATCATTGCTCCAAGTTTTGACGTACTTACCTATACAGGGCGTCCTACGAATATGCCACATGGAGGGAAAGTACTTTAAATATTGTAGATGGAACATTTTACTGAAAGAAGACATTATATGAATTTAAAAAATAATTGAAACTGCATTCATAGATATTTAAATAATTACATGGTTGAACCGGAAATCGAACCCGTTACACGAGAAAAATAATCATACCCAAAAAAAAAAAATCATGGTCTTCCTTTTATTTGTGTAGGTACACTATGTTGCTTAGCAAAAAATAATCCTTATGATGAAGCCTTTTGATCGGTATAATAAAGCTACAGGGTGATTATTTTTCTCGTGTAACGGGTTCGATTTCCGGTTCAACCATGTAATTATTTAAATATCTTTGAAAGTTTACATTTTTTTTAAATTCGAATAATGTCTTCCTTCGGTAAAATGTTCCATCTACAATATTCAAGGTAATTTCCCTCCATGTGGTATATCCGTGGGACGCCTGTATATTGAGCCGTGTTGTTTGGAAAACGTGGACTGGAAATGCGCTTGTATGGACATGGTGATCATAATAGGCCAGTTGTGGCCGCAGTGACACAATAGCCACAAAAAAGAAAAAAAAAATTGACAGCGCAAAAATAATATAGCCGTCCATGTTTTTTTTTTATACAACTTATGTGGCCAACAAGCATACGGCCCACCTGTTGGTAAACGGTTACCGTAGCCTATGAGCGCTTGCAATACCAGAGGCATCACGCACGCGTTGACGACCCCGAACCCCCTCCCCCCTAAGGCTGTGTTTCCACCAGAGATGTGCGTGGATGCGTAGCGAGGAATGTGTTTGTAAAGAAACAATAGAATCGCTTCATTTGCCTCGCCTCGGTCAGCACAGCTCTGGTGGAAACGGCCAGATTTTTGCGCGTACAAAACAAGCGAGGGATGTGTGCGAGGAATGTGTTGCGAGTGATGTGTGTTGCGAGGTTTGCGCATACTGTACCAGCCAGTCCATAGACGGTCGACACATTTCACAGCTTCGCAATGCATCCTCTTACCACACATTAATGCGCATTTTCACAGCTCCTCTACACATCCTCGTAGGCACATTTTCCTCGTACGACACATTTCCACCACACATATCTGGTGGAAACGCAGCCTATAGAGCATGTTATTTCATCTAAGTAATAAAAGACGGCAAAAAATGTTGTGTTGTCAAATTAAGTTACTTTAGGATAGTGGAACAATTGGGTAGATGTACTTAGACTGGTCGAACACTGTATGCGGCCAGCCATATGTATGTGAGTCTAATGATGTTAGTCCATAATTTTTTTATTTTAATTAAAAGGCATAACACAATGTTTTTGTTTGATTTAAATTAGGTACCTACCGATTTGAAAGAACTTGATATCTTCAAAGATCTGATCGCCTGGAGATCTGATACTCTGCCATTCTTAGCGATAAAAGTCGCGTGCCTATTTATTTTTTAAAGTTGCCTGCTTGTTATCCTCGTTGAGTGTTGAGATTTGTTATGAATGTAGGTACCTACCTATTATACGAAAATTCACTAAGTGGATGAAATGGGGATGATTGTATGAAAGTCTTTTAGAAACATCAATCACATTAAATAGTGTATATTCCAATAAAATCACTAGGATCACTTTGAAACGTCTTAGAAACTAGGTGAAGCTATGCCTGTTCCTCGCGACCGAGCCTAGAATTATTAGTAGCGAGTTGCCTACTATCGGCCTTGGTTTATTTTATAATTTTTACTATTCAGGCAACTAACACTTGGTGTCTATCGTTTTTTTCGATGATCCTTCAGTGTGGAGCCGATCGAACTAGGTGAGTATTAAAACCGGTATTCACATTTAGTGCACTGGCTGTTTTTTAGGAGACTGTGAAATAAGGTAGACAATATTTCAACCTTAGTATATTGACCCCGATCGATTGTTGTAGCGTGTTTGAGTTGTATTAGGTGGGTATCACTTAAGGTATCTACAAGGTGATTCATAACATGTATACCATCCCGAAAGGGGGTTATTCTATCAAAAAGAAATAGTATTAGCGAAAAAAAAAAACAATATTTTCAATTTAATTTGTTTTTCACAAACTCTTAAATTAGCTATTATTATCATCTTTAGGACTAAAAACTAAACGTCCTACAAGAAGTTCGGAATCAAGATTTCTACCTAAAACCACTGATTCATTGACCTGATTTGACCCCAAACCAGCTGATTTTTGCATAGTTTTTTCAATGAAAAATGTGGAACAGATCAGGTGGGAGTAAATGGAATTTTCAAAAGTTGTCGATTAAACTTTATTGCCAATGGTTGTAGAATAAGCCCCTTTCGGGATGGAGTACATTTTTGTTTATGAATCACCTTGTATAGGTATATACCTATAAAGGGTTAAAATATGCTAATCAAGTTCTGTTAATAAGTGACCTCGGTGGTGCAGCAGGAGAGTGCCCGTCTATGATGCAAGGGGTGCGGGTTCGGTTCCCGCTGCGGGACAAATATTTACATGATCTGCAAATATATCTGCATGGTCTGGGTTTTCTGGTACCATGGTACTCGTAGTTTCTAGTACCCGCATTACTATGTAAGTGATTATTGGCAAAGACAATTTAGTAGAAATGTTTCCTAATTATTGGGTTTAAGAAAAAACAAAAACATATTTTATTGTAAACTTTAAATTATACGTTCACACTTTGCATTTATTGTTTCTAAACACCTACTGTCTAAATACTAATGAATATATTAAATTAAAACTTAAATAAGATACCTAGGTACTGTATGTAGGTAGTAGGAGTATCAAATTTTACTTACAAAACAAAGTTCCTAACTATGGTTAAAGTTTTACACTATATGTGTCAAGCTCTATACAAAACGCAACAAAATATGAATTTCTGCAAACCAAAACATGTCTTGTTTAGTCACTATATCTTATATTTACCGAAGAGTGTGCTAAATGATCGGAGTTTCAATGCGTGATAAAACCCAGAATGAGGAAATCCGTAGAAGAACGAAGGTCATCGACATAGCTCACAGAATTAGCAAGTTGAAGTGGCAGTGGGAGGCTATAGGTACCTACAGCTTGCAGAGCCGACAACCGTCGGGGAATAAACGTTATCGAATAAAATAAATAAATATTCCGGACATAGCACACACGGATAACTGATCCCAAACTAGGCATACTATGGGTACCAGAGACTGATATACATAATAGATAAAAATTTAACGCCCAGACAGAACAAACATCTGTGTTCATCACTAAATGTTTGTCCATTGCGGGAATCGAACACGCGACCTCTAGCGCAGAAGGCAGAGTTACTACCAACTGAGCTATGAGGCCAGCGACCACGAACCGGGCCACGCAGTGTTGGAAGGTCCACCGATGGACCGACGATATTGTTAAAGTTGCAGGGAGTCGGTGGATGGAAAAGGCTCAAGACCGTTCGTCATGGAACTCTGAGGGAGGCCTAACTCCAGCAGTGGACTTTCACAGGCTGATGATGATGACGAGTTAAATGCAAATGAAAAAAAAGCCAGATAAAAAATTGTCAGGGTAAATTGTCGTGCTCATTGGCTAACGATTGTACGAACTGTTTTTACTTATCGACATAGTCCCGACGCCACACTAGGAATGCCTGTGTCGTGGATATCAGAAACTACGAGTACCGGTACCCACAACACGTAGACACCGAACAAATATTTGCAAATTATGCAAAAATTTGTCCCGCAGCGGGATTTACCTGCTGCGCCAGAGAGGTCGTCAATGCTTGGATACTGCTTTTATACCTAACCATACCCTGCTATCTGCGGAAACTTGTAATTGGCCGTCAGTGCACATCGCATAGTTTGCTCGTACCATCGTAAGCCAGTAGGGACCTCGCCTAATCTGATCTTAAGATTACTCTGAAACATTTAGTTACAATACATCCGGTGTTTCGATTACGCCCAGGTGAGAAGAAACACCAAGAAACTCACTGAGGGTGACGCTAAAGCTCACTGCCCGCTGCATACCTAACATACGTATAATACCATACGCATACTACCATAACTTACATAACATGAACGTAACAGGTGCGGCGGCAGTACTGGCAAATACATTTTTAGCCGCCCAGCGCCTAAACCATCTTCTCAGCCTAGTAAGCCTTTATCCATAGGAAAGACATGGTCAATACGTGTGAGTTCAAGCAGTGGATTTTGTTACGATAATTTCCTTCACTGTTTTAGCACGTGCTAATGCATTTTTCGAATAGAAAGATCCTTTGATACATGACCGAGATTGGAACCTACGATCTTTGCGTAGCATAGCATTTGGTAGTATTAGGATGACAGTGCACAATGACAATGACTTCATACACAAGTTCAAAGTTGCGCAATGGGCTATGGAGAGAGCTATGCTAGGAGTTTCACTACGTGATAAGATCCGGAATGAGGAAATCGTAGAAGAACCAAGGTCACCGACATAGCTCTCCGAATTAGCAAGTTGCAGTGGCATGGGCAGTCCATATAGCTTGCAGAACCGATAACCGTTGGGGAGTAAAGGTTCTCGAATGGCGACCACGAACCGGGCGACGCAGTGTTTGTTTTTAAGGTCTATTATTACCTTCGTTTTTTTCCTAATAATTTGGTCTAAAAATATCTGTTCATACTTAGTAGGTACTCTTTTATTGGAAGGCCCCCCGATGGACCGACGACATTGTGAAGGTTGCGGGAAGTCGGTGGATGGAGAAGGCTCAAGACCGTTCGTCGTGGAACTCTTTAGGGGAGGCCTATGTCCAGCAGTGGACTTCTACAGGCTGATGATGATGGGATGACAATAACATTGATCGGTATAGGGTGCAGCTACGCGGGCAGCGTCCTAATTCCTAAGTAAATACTTTAACGTATTTAATACCTTTAACCTTACCTTAACTTTAACGGTTTTTGAAACAGTTACTTGCAAGAGATGGTACTAGGTACCTCTCTTTAGACATAAGTATCGCATAAATGAAGTTATACAGAGAAGTGTCATTAAACGTGTTAAATTTGCATTTTCAATAATATTCACAAATTCGAACATCATATTAATTATTTTGAGTTAAAATTATTAATATCTACAATAAAATATGAGTGATCTAGCTAGTACATACCTATGAAATTAAACCTCATTCAACTTAGGAAATAAATAATACACAGGTACATCCTTAATTACTAGATTATAAATAATTTTTAAGTTTATAAAAGATTCACAAGATTTGCTAGTCTCGCATTATTTCATAATACCTTTTTAAATGTAGTTAGGTTTTTAAACCTTTATTTGTAGGTACCTGCTATTTGTTATGCTATCCAAACAATATTTTACGAAATTGGCAGTTGATGCCGATTAAGATATCAGTACATTTACACATTAAGCTGAATAAATTTTGACGATATTGAAAGTAGCACGATGCACTACCTAAAGGCTTGGCCACATGTCATCACCACGGCACAGCGCCCGCCACCGCGAAACGGTACTGCAAGGTGCCGCCAGCGCCGTGCATTTAAACACGCAGTTGCAGCCGACGCTAAGTTGATGTATGCTCTTTTAAATGCCAATGTACACGAGGTCCAACATGTCGACATCTTTAATGATAAAATTTGTACTATATTTAATTCGCTAAGAGTATTTTTAAGTTTTAATTTTAGACAGTAGGCACTTTGGTATATACTGTAAGCTTGCTGTTTTTACTGAAATAAATAATTCTAAATTCTAAATGACTCTCGAATTCGCACGATACTTGGTGTCCAAAAAACAATAGCAGAAGAACACATATTTTGCGGTACTACTGTCAACTAACAGGGTCGAGAGTGAATATCGCACCGGAACTTTTTACGAAAATGTTCCGGCGCGCTGGAAATTTCCACGTCGCGTGCCGTGGTGACGTGGCCAAGCTCGAGCTTATACCTACATTCGTACCGGCTCTAAGATTAGCGATAGAGTTAGAAGTTCACTTGTCTTCTCTAGCTTTGATGAAGTAAGTAATAAGATCAATGGGCAGGGGAAAAACTATAGTAGAATTCTTCTCGGCAGATATTGTGTTCAAAGTCTGAAAAATAAATGTAGGTAAGTACTTTAATTTAGGGTTTTATTTGTAACCTCTATTGAGATAACCTTGAACAGGTAAAATGTTTTCTCAAAATAGAGCTTTACAGACATTTTTGAAATTGAAATTTTTTAAAGTTTTGGCCACATCACCTACGACAATTTCGTTTCCACAATTAAATCATAGAAATGCAGTCACTGTTTTATGACGCCACAGTCCTATTTATAATTTTTTTTCATTCGTATAGAGCTATTAAACTGTATAACTCAATGTAGGTACAGATAGCGACGGCGTAAGTAAGTAGAGCGACCGTGGCATGTGGTCGGCGGCCGCGGGCAAATAGGATGATGTCTAGTGCCGTCGTCTCGTCGCGACGTAATTTAAGAGTTGCGTAACTGTTGACTAGCGATAGAGTTAGAAGTTTAGTAGTCTTCTTTAGCTTTGATGAAGTAAGTAAAAAGATCAATGGGCAGGGGAAAAACTATAGTAGAATTCTTCTCAGCAGATATTGTGTTCAAGGTCTGAAAAATAAATGTACGTACTTTATCTAGGGGTTTTTATCTGAGAGTTGAGATAACATTGAGCAGATAAAATGCTTTCTCAAAATAGTGATTTACCGACATTCCATAAAACAAAAACTTACCTACCTTTTTTACGTGAAATTATATTTTTAATAGAATCGATGCGACGAACTACAGGAATAAAAAAGTGAATAGTTCTATGACGTCACAGTCCTATACAAGGTGATTCATAATATGTTTGCTATCCCGAAAGCAGCTACAGACAGTTGACAAAAGATTGTTCTAAAACTTTTGAAATTTCGTAATTTTTTCACGGAAAAACAAAATCACAAAATGATCAAAATGATTCAAGCAGAATGATCTCTTATATCCTACTGCACTTACTTCCCACCCTTACTCATGTTGTCAATTTCTCACTTGCCTCATCAAATTTTCCTGACCAATGGCGGCAGGCGTACATCATCCCCCTTCCCAAAGTAGCTGAACCTGCCCTTCTTAAACATTACCGTCCTATTTCGATCCTACCGTTTTTTTCGAAAGTAATTGAATCTGTCGTTCATGCTCAGCTAACTGATTTCCTTGCTGTTAATCACCTTTTTAATTCGTTCCAGTCTGGTTTTAGAATAGGACACAGCACGTCAACTGCCCTTCTTAACGTTACAGAAGATATTCGTGCCTGCATGGAAGTGTCCCATGTAACAGTTCTAGTGCTCATAGATTTCAGCAACGCGTTCAACGCTGTTGATCATAGCCTATTGCTAGCCATTCTGTCGAAACTCAATTTATCACCGCCTGTTGTAAATTGGTTTTCATCATATTTAAATGAGCGTCGCCAAAAAACCAGAGATGGCCAGGATTTCTCTGAATGGAAAGCAGTTGAGGCTGGTGTTCCCCAAGGAGGTATTCTCTCTCCACTCCTTTTTTCCTTGTTTATTAACTTTCTTTCCCCTCTCCTTCAAAGTCATTACCATATGTACGCTGACGATCTGCAGATTTACTTTTCTGCCTCTGTTGATAATTTCAGTACTATTGTTGAAACAATTAATAATGATCTTGCCCGGCTGCTCACCTGGTCTAATCGTTTTGGGATAAATGTAAACCCTGATAAGTGTCAAGCCATTATTATAGGTAGCTCTTACCAACTCAATAAAATCAAATCCCTTGGTGTTCTCCCCCATCTGCGTTACAATGACTGCAAAATACCTTACTCGCCAACTGTCACTAATCTCGGTGTTGTGTTTGATTCTAGGCTTAGTTGGGTACCCCACGTTAAAGAAATCTCTCGTAAATTTTATGCCTCACTGCACTCAATCATCCGTCTTAAACATTTTCTCCCTATATCCACTAAAATTACATTAGTAAATTCACTTCTTGTGCCAATAATAGATTATGCTGACGCAGCTTTCCTAGATCTTTCTGAGGAACTCCTCAACAAGCTCGACCGCCTCCTAAATACTGGCATACGGTTTATTTACTGTCTGCGCAAGTATGACCATGTAAGCCACTACCGAAACAAACTTAGATGGCTCCCCATCCGAGATCGCAGGAATCTGCGAATCCTCTGCATCCTTTTCTCAGTTCTCAAAGATCCTTCTTCCCCTGAATATCTGAAATCTCGTTTCCGATTCCGGTGTGACACGCATGACAAACCTCTTAGATCGTCTGACAACCTCCTCCTTGATACCCCTGAGCATAGCACTTGTTTTCGTGGCAACTCCTTCTCCGTTGTAGCAGTAAGACTTTGGAATAATCTTCCGTATAATATCAAAAAAGTTGACTCCAAAGATTCATTTAAACGATTAACTCGTGAACATTTTCTTAAGAACATATAGCATCTTCACTACATGTTAATAAAACACTTGTTTTGTACTATCTGTTAATATATTGCAGTGTATTATATATATATATATATACATATTTAAATATAGTGTATGGTTATACATAGTATAGTTTTTAGTTAAGTTAAACAATCTGTCGCACGCCAACCTCCTGTTTCTACCCAATCAGGCTGGCTGGTAGATAATGCCTTGGCATTAAGCCCACCTTTTGTACATTGTTTTCTTTGTGTGCAATAAAGATTAAAATAATAATAATAATAATAAAAACACTATGTTTTGCATAGTGTTTTCATCAGCTGTTTTGGGGGTTAAATCAGTTCCAACTCAATTATTAAGCTATATAGGTAGCAATTGTTTACACGTTCAACGCCAAAAGAAAATCTAAGGTTTTCCGTTCGGGCCGTGACGCCCACAGTAGTCCGTCAACTTACCTATCCTGACGGGCCACGTCGCCCACAGTGACCCGCGCGTCAGAGGTATTTTCGATCTTCTCTAGCAAGCCGACGGACAAAAATACTGCGATAATTCCTTTGAAAAGGGGCCAACCTGACCCTCTATACTATCCATACCGTTTAGTTCTTAGCTACGATTATAAGTCTTAAAAAAAAAGTAATTTATGTGACAAGAACCAACAATCTGACATATCGAAGTGAGGATTTTACTTAAATCTAGAGTTTGGTAGTAAAAAGACATTAAAATAGTATTAAATATGATTATAAAAATGACATAATAGCATAGTTTTATCAATTACGAGAACGTATCTACTACTGATTTTTCCCAAAAAAAATCTGAACATAGAAAAGGTTTGTTTGGGCAGTATTTGCAATAATTTTTGACTTTTTTAGTTTTAATTTTAGTAACAATGCGTATTTGGCCACGTTGTCACGGCCTACAGCAAATGATGCGATCGCGAACGAGAAAACAAGTGCGCGGGAGTAGACAAGCGTGTGCGGAGTGAGCGACACGCATTGCCCGCCTGGCCCCTTGGAACGGATTTTCGGGTTTTCCATCCGCGGAGGCCACGACGGATAATGCTGGGCGGCGCACAATATCTCAGTTAAAAAACAATAAAACAGTACCGGTGTTGAATACAACACATGTTTTTTCTATCATATCTATTCATTAAACCAAAAAAACACGTCGACAAAATTTGGCAAAATAGATGTATTTCGACTGGCTTCGTGTGATAATTTTGCGCCGGGCACCATTGTCCGGCATGGCGTTGAACGTGTAGTTCTGCCGAACTTTTCGTAAGTTTAATTAGTTAAAAAGATGACAAAATGACCAAAAACAAGAAATTAAAAAAAAAAGTGAGACAAATATATTTTGATATTTCTTTTCGGCTATCAATCTTCCTTTTTGTTAAGAATAAGCGCCTTTCGTGATGGTATATACATGTTACGAATCCCCTTGTAGAACAAGAGTCAATTAATTACCTGTAGGTAGCGCAGTTGGAGCGCAGCAGGGCTGTCGCCGATGACCTCTGAGGCCTCTCGCAGGGCCCTGGAAGCCTTCTGCTCGCCCTCGGCGGCGATGACCTTGGCGCGGGCCTCGCGGGCGGCCTCCGCCTCCGCGGCCATCGCTCGCTGAAGTTGGACGGGCAGCCGGACGTCTTTGCTGCAATATTAATATAATCTTTATTACAGGCTACTTAAAGTACCGGTTCTGCGAGCTAAACCTATGGCCTCCCACAGTCACCAACTTCTGAGCTAGGTATGTCGGTGAGCTCTCTCCGCGACTTTGAGCTTTTGAGGCCAATAGTCAAAGACCAAGTCTCAGTGCCATATGTCATCACTGGCAATTTTAGACAGGTAGGTACTTCAATTTAATTAACCTGCATGAGTTATTCAGTAATTACTCGTACGTTATAATGATCGCTGGCGTGGCCTTGGTGGCCTATTTCACACGGGCATTCCAACACTTGTCAACAAAACTGAAGGCTACTAACTCTTTTGCATGCATGCAGACTATTTAAAACCTTATCGTGATAGAAATACCTACTGTCATTGTTTTCTAACTTGCTTTCTTTGGTAAGTACTATAACTTTGTAAGATATTCAATATTCGTTTATTGATTGAAATCACATAGGAACATTTTGAAAAGTCTTAGAACCGGTTGAATAACAAATATAAATAACACCCAACAGTGGCATACATAGTCCTAACCAGGGACTGAATAACCGGAATATAAAGGTACCTTTAAATAACGATATGACGTCATACCGATAAATTCCGGTTAGCCGAATATTTCTCTACCGATAAATATAACGGTACCGGAAAATCTGGCTTCGCATTTCATTTTGGTTTATTTCGCTACCGGTACCTATAACCGAAATAAATAAAGGTTTATAAAGTTTTTCTTTGATGAAACGCCGCCACCCCGCCACCGCGGCGCGACTGTCCTAGCGAAGTAGCCACGGCTCAAAATTTCAGTACCGAAATCTACCGGTATGAAATAACGGTACCGTAATGCCCTACCGGTATAGCAAAATGGTACCGAAATGTTGTAACGGTACCAGTACCTATAACCTCTACCGCTTTCAGTCCCTGGTCCTAACCCCACAATGTGAATCCCTGTGTCGTGGGTATGAGAAACTACGAGTACCATGGTATCACAACATCCAGACCCGGAACAAATATTTGCAGATCATGCAAAGAATTGTCCCGCGATGGGAATCAAACCCGCACCCCTTGCGTCTCAGACGGGCACTTTCCCGCTAGCCGCTAAGCCCGGTGGCTTAGCGGCTGTTAGTTTAGAAAGTGTCTAGGTCGTTAATTTAGAATTTACGCCTTTTCCTCGCGAAACCCCGTACCATCTACTTTGCGACTTTAGGCGGTGACGTAAGTTGACAGTCTTAAAGTTTTATGGTTCAAATTCGAGTAAACCGACAACCGTTGGAGGACAGACTCAGAGGTTCTTGAATGGTGACCACGAACATGACGACGTGTGTTGGGAGCCTCCCGATGGACCAACGATTGTGACGGTTGCGGAAAATCTGTGAATGGAGAAGGCCCAAGACCGTTCATCGCGGCAATCATGAGGGGAGGCCTATATTCAGCAGTGGACCTATTAAATCTGTATAGTTGTTTGACCTACTGAAAAATGTATTTCTGTCGCTAATATTGATTACTCATAGCCCTTACTGTTTCAATTCAACCGAGACGCTGTATGTTAATTAAAGTATTCAATTTTCCACTTTATGACACAGGAATAAAGGTCCATGAAACAGCTTTAGCGGATTCTACACCTTAGCCACCGTCGCAGTATTGTTCCACCTCGATTAATAATTTAGCCTTTGGCCGCCAAGCCATACAAAGAAGTCGCTCCTAGACGCCAAGCTAAAATTGCATTGACAAATCCTACTTATTATAAATGCGAAAGTTTGTGAGGATATTTGGATGTATGTTGTTCAATCACACCGTAAAGACTCAACCGATTTCTATGCAATTCGGATTGACGGTACGAAAGTTTTGCAACAAATAAACATACAACGTCGATTCGTCCAATTGTTTAAGAGATCTTCGCTAGCTTCGCTCTCTCGATCAATACACATCGATTAATAGTCTTATCATGGAAACTATCGTTGTCACAATCGTACACAATAACGTGATAATGAACGTCATTTTATAGGTAAACTTTTTGACACATTTACACGACCTTTTATAATGTCAACAGGCTAACATATCGATTCTTACTGAAAATGGAACTACTTACTTTAAGTAGTATGATGTGTAACATCCGTTTGATTTCAATAAGTTATGTTTACTTGTCGTGTCACTGATTCTTTCTTGGTCACCCTGTGTTAGGTCAGTGACCACGTTGAGGTATGGTGGCCCAGAAAAGAAGACTGTTGGTCAAAGAATCATTATGGTGAAATTAGCGGCTCTTTTCGTACATGAGCACGTCTTTGAATTTTTATATTCTAGGACATGCCGGTTTCCTCAAGATCAATGTTCTCCTTCGCCGAGAGCACTATTATATCACAATTTAATAAGCTTTAGTATACAAGGTGATTAATATGTATGCCATCCCGAGAGGGGCTTATTCTACAACCAATTTGCAATACAGTTTGTTCTACGACTTTTGTATATTCGTTGAAAAAACTCAATGCGAAATTCAGCTCAAACTTTCTCAAATCAGTTGTTTTAGGTAGCAATCTTGATTCCGATCTTCTCGTACGTTTAGTATTTAGTTATAAAGACGATAAAAATAGAAAAAAATAAAATGAAAATATTGATGTTTATTTTCGCTAATATTATGCTTTTTTGTTGATAGAATCCCCCTATATATAGATAAAGTCCCCTTTCGGGATGGCATACATGTTATGAATCACCTTGTATTATCGGGAAATTTAGTAAAATACTATTGTCTACGTCCGACGACATTGTGAAAGTTGCGGAAGTCGGTGGATGGAGAAGGCTCAAGACCGTCGCTCGTCATGGAACTCTTTGGGGGAGGCCTATGTCCAGCAGTGGACTACTACAGGCTGATGATGATGATGATGATGATTGTCTACGTACACTTCAACGCGTTCCACTTTGATGCCCCAGGACTCGGTGGCCTCGTCCAGCGATATCTGCATGTTGCCCGAGATGGTCTCCCTCTCGCTGAGGATCTCGTGTAGAGGTCTGGTGCCCATGGTGTTGCGGAGGGTGGTCTGCGCCAGCAGCCTCGTCGAGTGGTGAGCGTTCTCCACGTTTGTAATCGAAATGGTAGCGTTATGAACGCGGTAGTACACCACAGCATCAACGGACACTGTGACGCTGTCCTTTGTAAGCACCTGCAATTTTATATTTGTGTTTTCAACTCTTCTTATCCTACTAATATTATAAATGCGAAAGTTTGTGAGAATGTGCGGATGTTTGTTGTTCAATCACGCCCAAACTTCCGAACGAATTTGGATGAAATTTGGTACAGAGATAGATTATTGTCTGGAATAACATATAGGCTACTTTTTAAGTAGATACCACGCTAGCGAAGCCGCGGGCTTAAGCTAGTACTTAATATATCTCTAAATTTTACAAATGTTGAACTAAAAGCTCAATAAAAAGCTGGATAAGTCAAGCGAAAGAGACATATGAGGTCGATAAATATCTAACTTTATAGCGAGCGAACGAAGTTTTATCAATGCACTAAGTATTATCTTGTATATGTACTTACCTCTTGCGGTGGCACGTCATAGGTACGCGTCCGCAGGTCTACGCGTGCGTAGGTGTCAATGCACGGGAGGATGAAGAAGATACCTGTACAGAAATATTGATATTCACACATTTCTGGTACTTATCGAAAACGTTTTTGAACGAGATCAGCATTTTGTAAATTTTTGTCAGCGGGTTTTCCGTACCGTTTTCCGTAGACATCGGGACATTATCCAATCGGAAATGTCGGCTTTTCTCAACCCATCTCTAAAACAAGAGATTAAAACGTCGGTGATGTTTATTCCGAAATGGTTTAAGAGGTGGTTGAGAAAGGCTGACGTTTCAGATGTTTTAAAATCGCCCTGCTGGAGGTCTTAGTGCAGATTCCCAGGGAAACTTGCTCATAAATTCAGCAGCAATGCTTGCAATGCTGTGTTCCGGTTTGAAGGGCGTATAAAAACAAAACAATTGTTACTCCTTACTCTGTAAACTTTGCTACTTACCTATGAGTAGTGAAATAAACAAATAAATGTTCCGGACAAATCACACACGGTCAACTGATCCCAAACTAGGAATAGCCTGTCCGATGGGTACCAGAGACTGATATACATAATTTATTTATTTATTAGAAGAACAACAGCGGTTACTAAGTTATACAAAGTTATTTATACCTAATAGGTGGTAGGTTATAATGTTAAGCCGTATACAGGCCAGTAATAGTTCTTCCTAAGTAAAAATAGATAGTAATCGATATATATTTAACACCCAGACACAGAACAAACATTTGTGTTAGTCACAAATGTTTTTCCAGTGCGGGAATCGAACCCGCGACCACTAGCGCAGAAGGCAGAGTTACTACCAACTGAGCTATGAGGCCTGTCAATCCGATAAAACTACAGGCAAATAACTAACGCATGTCGCAGGGGTCGGCATCGTGTGCGCGATGCCTCTGTTTCTACCAAGCGATCATACGCTAAGGTAACCAACTAACCACTTACCAACCACCTTGGTGGGCCGTGAGCTTCGAATAACTACTAAGCTTGTTTGCAAAAATTAAGAATTTACTTACCTGGCCCCTTTGCTCCTCCGGACACGAGGCGCCCCAGGCGAAATATGACGGCTCTTTCATATTCTTGGACAACCTGTTGAAACATTTTTTACAAAAAGTATGTAGGTACCGTAAATCAAAAACAGGACAAGGGTGAAAAACAAGACTAAGACAGCGAATCGATAAAATTGTAGACCAAAGAGGCACTGGCCAGCTAAGCTGTTTCAAAGGGTAGGTATCTCTTCAGAAATTTGTTACTTGTACTTTAAATTAAAAAAAAACGAATAACGTGCGGAGGGACATTTACCCATGATGATCAGTGTTTTTGTTATAGACGCGTACTTATTTGTAAGTATTCGCTGAACTCGGGGTGTTATTTGGTAAGCGTAATTAGGTAGATAGGTACTACATATCATTTTATATAAATACCTACGGTATTGGAATAACTTGCCTTAAAACATATAAACATCGAAAACGGCATCGTTATAACGACGAGGAACCAAGAGAGTCCGATAAGAATCTTTGAACATATTCTTTGGTTTTTATCAATCTCTTCAGCAGCTAAAACAAAAAAAAAACACTAATGACCAACACTAATTTCCTTCATTTATTTATGCTGGATGTGAAAGTTCAGTCTACTTTAAAACGTACAATTACTGATGATAGGATGCAATTGCTGCCTGCTGGACATTTCCACCATCATTTATACGATTGATTGATTAAATTGTACGAGCGCCGTGACCGTCCACAGGTAGTGGTATGTAGCGACTGACCAGCGAGGCGGCATTTATCGGACATTTCATTGTTTACGTGAGAAATGATCAAGCTGAAAATGACGTTCAGAATTTTGTATATGCGCGAGTTGTCATTACCTGATAGTCCACCGATGTCCAGGCCAACGGGCTCAGGCGAGCCCACAACGTAGCGGGCCATACTTTCGTGCCCTGATTTGAGTACTGTCTCAGCTGAGTAGTAGCGAGGAACTGTTTGGAAGCTGAAAAGATTTAAAGCGTCCGACGGCAGCAGCACCTCCCTCTGCTGATGGGCGGTAGAAGCTCCGCCTCCACTCCTTTGCTATTTATGTGGTGTTTGTCGTTGCATGCACCCCAATCGCATGACGTCATCGCCCCAAGTTGAGACGTAGGTACCTTGAGACCACTGGTGGAGTGGTGGTAGTGACACCGCTTCCTGATCCAAAGGCCTTGGGTACAAATCCCGGTCTTGCAAAATGGACTTCGCAATGTGCATTGAAAGATCCAACTAATATTATAAATGCGAAGTATAAATGCGTATAATTAAAAAATGCTCACGTGTCTGTTTCATAAGTTTCCAAGACCAAACAGCTGAACCGATCTTGATCAAATATGGTATGGAGACAGTGTGCACCATAAGGAAGGGCATAGGCGTTATTTCTGATAATAGAGTTAGGAGCTGTTCCACGGAACTCTTTAGCAAATTGTCTGAGAGCTGAAACTTTATACCTGTCGATTTTCGATGACAATACGATATTATGATGGCATCGAGCTGATCTGATGATGAGGTCATGATATCTTCTACAGAACACCGCATCACAGCAAATGACAGTCACTAATGCGTGTTTTTGGTGGCTGAAGATAGGTAGGTAAGTAGATAGGGACCTACTTACATACTTATTTTAACTCTGCACAGATTTTGCAGTCCTAGTAATATTATAAATACAAATGTTGGTAGTAACTCTGCCTTCTGTGCTAGAGGTCGCGGGTTCGATTCCCGCACTGGACAAACATTTGTGACTAACACAGATGTTTTTTTTTCTCATAGTACAGGCTATGCCTAGTTTGGGATCAGTTGACCGTGTGTGATATGTCCGGAATAGTTATTTATTTATTTATTATTTAATGTTAGTAAATATGTGAGGATGTTTGTTTAATCTTTCACGCTGAAGCTACTGAATAGATCGGAATGAAATTGGCACGCTACATACGTATCTTCGAGGATCTCTTCCAAATATTTTCTAGATATTTGGAAAAGCCAAAGACTAACTGACCAAATGGTCTCCTGCGATTTATGGCTAGTAAATACGTCGGAATTGATCCGCCATCAAATGCGGGGAGTATTCCCCGCATTTGATGGCGGATCAATTCCGACGATCAATTCAACAAGATTTTATCACACTTACATTCTACTAATATTATAAACGCGAAAGTTTGTAAGTACTTATGGATGGATGGATTTATTTACTCTTTCACGTAAAGACTACTGAAATTCAGTTAGAGATGAGTCGTACTTGCTATTTCGCGTACCAGATCCATAACGTATCGTATTTTACAAGAACCAGGTACTAAATACTTGAAAGTATTACTTCGATCGCGCGAGTCCACTGCGCAAGTTCGCCGCGTTCCCAAGGACGCGCCGCGCCGCGAGGCGGACGGTCGGGTAGCGACCGCGCGGCGCGTCGCATCCTAGGGTTTGCGCGCCGCACCTGAGTATTTTTAATACGTCTAAGTATCGTGAAGTCGTACCAGTTACGTATAGTTTGATGCGAGAACCTGGTTTCAAAACCTGGTTGCGTTAATTCGAACCACCTCTATACTGAATGGATTTTAATGAATCTTTACAATAATATAGCTTATAGGTACATCAGAATAACACATAGGCTGCAATTTATAAAGATATTGTGTGAATTGTCCAAAATATGACAACTAGCTACTCGAAATACTAATACTGCGCAGACGAAGTCGCGGGCACCAGCTAATACTAAATAAATTCGAACTGGCATAAATGTAAAATAAGTCTTTGTTTTAAGTGGATACCACATGCAACAATGCACAATGCACTGTAATTGCATGTCACATTATGTAATTGTTGTGTTAACATGAGCGGCGGCCCTACTGTGCATTAAATACACGTAAAAGCTCATAAATGGACAATCCTGCTCAAATAAATTATGGTGAATTTACTGATATTAAAACAAAACATTAGGTATCCATTATACTTTAATTAAACACAAGTTCTTGTACACACTTTCGTTAAATTTCCATTACAACTATCCTCTCTAACAAATACTTAATCTGTAAAAGCATGTAAAGCTGTTCTTATAAACACTTTAGGAGTACGCGTGATCTTGTAGACCATAGTCTAGAAAAGTTTGTTATTGAAACATCACGTTTCATACTATGGCCGGTTTTTCAATTAGACCAGCGGCGTAGCGTGCTTTGGCAGGGGGCCCGGATGTTTTTATTAATTTTTCTTTACGCACGTCGCCGTCGGGGTCCCCCTGTGGCCCGGGGACTCCGTATAATTGATAAGGCAGATACAGCGGTAGCCCCTGAATCAGACCTTCTGTATATGAACATTCTATTTGGCACAAATTCTAAAGAACACTGTTAGTGCAAGGCTGCTGGACGTAGTTAAGGCAGAAGCCGCGATTCCCGACGTCTACGGGCGCTTCGATGTTGTCCGTATGGAACCACAGTCGGAATGGCTTCACCGTACCTGACACAAAATCACACATTAATTCTGAGTTCATCCTAGAAAGTTAGACATTAACTTAGTGGAGACGAATAATAATCTGCAGATGCAGTAGCGCCCCGCTTAGACGAACCAAACAAAACAAACAGGGTCGTATCTAAATTAGGAAACAAAGCGCTACGCTTCGTAGCTTCGTAGAGCCGTAGAGCAGTTCTACGCGACGTAAATGTTCTACGGTTCTACGAAATGTAGATATTCTACTGGTCTAAGCGGCGCCGGCGCCGGCGGCGGGGGAGTAGTCTCTTTAATATAGAGACTACTCCCGATAACTAACTATATAGAGTCTATGTAGTTAGTTATCGCGATTGATGACAGCTTTCTAACACCTGTTTCTTTGATTATAATGCAACAACGGCTCCTATATCTATTGCCCCATCCAGACTCCCGCGAGGCGCCTCGTAGAGGCTCTCGGCACGAGTCTTGGCGAGTGGAGGACCGTTTCCACTTGCTCCTACTCGATTCTCCTACTGGTAGAAGCACGAGGACCAATATGACATATCCATCCTCGTGCTCCTACTAATGGACAGTCACGTACAACGAACATTGTCACTCTAGGAATAGAACCAACAACGTAGCCGAAAGCTGGAACTCAGTCCTTAACAAAGAAATCCAAAGAAATGTTACTTGTTACGTGTGCTGAAAGTTCTTCGAGAAGTTACAAAGGTATTCCGATAAAACGGCGTCGAGAGGATCTCGTAACTGATACATCTAATAATGAATACCCAAATGTCGCATCTACATGGCGAAATTACTGTCGGTAATTTTTTGTATATACTAAGATGTTTTTATAAAATTTTGATTGTATAAAAATATTTTTTTAATCTGTACTTAAGTTTACTAATTGCATATAAGGTCATAAGAGCATAATGACATATTGGTCCTCGTGCTCCTACCAGTAAGAGAAAGTAGGAGCAAATGGAAACGGTCAGTGGAGGCGGCAGGAGTGTTAGCCATCCACACTCTCGATTTATTCAGTTGCCCGCTACGTCTTTCTCTATCCGCTACGTCTTTCTCTATCCGCTACGTCTTTCTCTATCCACTACGTCTTTCTCTATCCGCTACGTCTTTCTCTATCCGCTACATCTTTCTCTATCCGCTACGTCTTTCTCTATCCACTACGTCTTTCTCTATCCGCTACGTCTTTCTCTATCCGCTACGTCTTTCTCTATCCACTACGTCTTTCTCTATCCGCTACGTCTTTCTCTATCCACTACGTCTTTCTCTATCCGCTACGTCTTTCTCTATCCGCTACGTCTTTCTCTATCCGCTACGTCTTTCTCTATCCACTACGTCTTTCTCTATCCACTACGTCTTTCTCTATCCGCTACGTCTTTCTCTATCCGCTACGTCTTTCTCTATCCACTACGTCTTTCTCTATCCACTACGTCTTTCTCTATCCGCTACGTCTTTCTCTATCCGCTACGTCTTTCTCTATCCGCTACGTCTTTCTCTATCCGCTACGTCTTTCTCTATCCGCTACGTCTTTCTCTATCCGCTACGTCTTTCTCTATCCGCTACGTCTTTCTCTATCCGCTACGTCTTTCTCTATCCACTACGTCTTTCTCTATCCGCTACGTCTTTCTCTATCCGCTACATCTTTCTCTATCCGCTACGTCTTTCTCTATCCGCTACGTCTTTCTCTATCCGCTACGTCTTTCTCTATCCACTACGTCTTTCTCTATCCGCTACGTCTTTCTCTATCCGCTACGTCTTTCTCTATCCGCTACGTCTTTCTCTATCCACTACGTCTTTCTCTATCCGCTACGTCTTTCTCTATCCACTACGTCTTTCTCTATCCGCTACGTCTTTCTCTATCCGCTACGTCTTTCTCTATCCGCTACGTCTTTCTCTATCCGCTACGTCTTTCTCTATCCGCTACGTCTTTCTCTATCTGCTACGTCTTTCTCTATCCGCTACGTCTTTCTCTATCCGCTACGTCTTTCTCTATCCGCTACGTCTTTCTCTATCCGCTACGTCTTTCTCTATCCACTACGTCTTTCTCTATCTGCTACGTCTTTCTCTACGTCTTTTATCTCGCGTCCTTTGACTCGCGCCCGAAAAATACACAACACTGTATTGGAGATTGCGAGGATTCGGAAACTGCTGCAACCTCGAGTGATCCATCATAAACAAGGAATCTACGGATTCAGTCTCCAGTTTCTGAGGAACCAGTTGATCCAGTCATTCCATCTACCTACAGCGAGACTACGTCGAATCAAGCGGGACCTGAGTCCGTCAGAAGATGGGTGGGCAATACCTTCACCACGAGCAGTACTTACACTGTCGGAAGCTAGCGAACCCATTGACTTTTTCGAACTATTTTTGACGTGGAATTGATAAGATACATAGTGAGACATTCCGTTATGTATGCTGTAAACAAAGATTCGAATACGGCCTATTCTCTACCTGCTGATGTACTGCTTTATAGGCATACTTATTCTTAGTGGCTACTCCCTACTGCCTAGACGTCGTATGTACTGGGGATCAAACGAGGATAGGTACTCATAATGTTCTTTTCGCCAAATCGACTACTAGTTAAACATATAGTATGAAAATAAAAACTAGAATTATAGCTTGAATAATAAACATGTTTTATTTTACCCAGATAACCATTGCTGCACTATGTATGTGCCCACGGGGTAATTTACGACCCACTGAAAAAAAACGTACTTTCACTTAATGAAACGGGAAATCACTAAATACGTTTTGAATTATATCCCCTAAGGAGTAACACTTCCAAAAATCTCAAAAATTGGAAATCTAAATAGTTCTGGGCATATATTGGTTATAGAGGGTGTCACCTTTCTCGAAAAAATAGGCTTGACGATATTCCAGAATGACGGAATCAAATAGCTTCTAAAAGTCTTCTGAAGTTAAGTGGACAAAAAACAATTTACTCGGACAATAACTGACAAAATCGAAACAGAAAAAAAAGTCTTGGTAGTACAACCTGTTCATCCACTAAATCCCATGCATATCGGATTGACAGTTCAAAAGTTATGCTCTAACATATAAAACAATGTCGATATATATTCGCCCAAGTTGTACGAGATCTAAGCTCATCATCATCATCATTTCAGCCGTACGACGTCCACTGCTGAACAAGGCCTCCCCCACAAACAGAGCAAATTCCTTATCATGTGGGGGGATTTGCCCATACTCACCACGCTGGGCATGCGGGTTGGCGAGCGCAATTAGAGCTATCGTTGTTAGAATAAGGGACGCTGCTGCCCATCCCCTAGCTTTTTTCCCTTAGTCGCCTCTTACGACATCCACGGATCGGTAGATATGGAGGGGCCTATTCTTCAGCCCGGGGCACCACGGCTATGAATGATCTTAGCTCACTAGATCAAAAATGCTTACTAATGACTGGCGATGACTGCATAGAGAGGTCGGCGGAGAAGGTGCCCCCGCAGATCCTGTCTGTGCAGAGCGCCTGGTTTGGCTGGATGCGGCCGACGTTGGTGGCGCAGGGTACCAGCAGCCAGTCGTACGCGCAGTTGTTGGGACCGGCGCCGGAGCCCGTCATAGAGTTCACGGGGGTGTTGCTGTTACCACTGAGTGTGAAAGCGCGGGAGCGGTTGTTTACTGAAAATTTGAAAACAGGTAGGTGGGTACCCGACAACTCGTCACATTCCCAAACATGTAACCCAAGGAGGTTGAACACAAAAAAAAAACATTTCGTAGAAAAATTAAAAAGTTATTATGTCGTTTCGTGTCTAGTATTATATTAAAAAACTAGCTTCCGCCCAAGGCTTCGCTCGCGTAGTACCTTCATAAAAAAGTTGCCTATATGCTATTCTAGGTAAAGAACAAGAGTTTCAAAGAAATCGGTTAAGTCGTTACGGCGTTATTGAACAACAAACATCCAAATATCCTCACAAACTTTCGCATTTATAATATTAGTAGGATAATAAATCGACGCAAACGTCACAGAGACTAACACTTTGGAGCGATTGTTGCGGAGGCCAAAAACGTGACATCAACATAGTATTTATGCTGAAAGCTCTATTACATTCACACCCGACTCTGCAAAAAAATACGTTTGAAATATTTAGAGCCTGGGCACATATTTCTCCCGAATGATACCGATTTCTCAAAAATCGAATATCAGCTCAAATATCACGAGAGACTATATACCGCCGAAGAGTAAACAAATGTTATAAAATCTTGTTGTAATTGTTTGCCAAATTAGTTAAAAAGTTAGTAAAAAAAATCCTGCAGAAAGAAAAATCCTCTTATACCATAAAGAATGCAGAAGGAATATTTCTTCGGAACATCCAAAATGGAACAGAATATCGTCAATAGAAAAGAATTTATAACTAAAGAAAAATTCAGCTGGATAAAAGTAATAAAAACCACGATATTTTGAAAAATATTTATGAAAATAGACGGGGAAGAAAAATAGATTGACATAATAAAAACCATTTAAGGAAAAATAATTATCATATTAGGGAAAACGATTTCGTTTGTTGGTCTGAAGGCAAAAAAATTGCTTAGGCTAAAATAGAATGCACCCGATTCCAAACGACTGCCAGGATTTTTATAATAGTTTGAAAATAATGCATTTTGTGGAGGACGTAGGCGGTATCGGTTCACAGCTAGATTTTGCAGTGGACTAGGGTGAAGACTTTGAAAATGTCATGTAAGAACATATTTTTTTTATAAGTATAAATTATATTTCGCATATTAACTCTTTTAATAAAAATTATAAATTATCAAAATAAATAAAACAAAATATTAAATAAAAAACACGCGGGTTTATGCTAAAAAGCTTCAGACAATCGAAGCCCTTAAGGATAATATTCGACAGTAATGCGAACAGCTATCAGCGGAAATCTTACATACCTATAAAACGGGACAAATGTGTATCAAAGTGTTGATACACATTTGTCCCGTTTTATATGCCAGTGGGCAGCAGCCACTTGACGGATATAATCTTTTCCACGTAACAGAAATAAGCAGATTCAAATAAAGATATCCAGTAGCCATACACCAGTGTACCATTATACACCAGTATACCATTTTTTTTATTTAAGAAAAAAGTTATTCAAAAACGAAATTGTATGATTAATTTTGCGCCTCCCTATATATACTTAAAGGTAAAATAGTTTAGGGAAATAGTATTTTTAACTGAGTTAAACAATGCGAAATTAATGTACCTACCTCGATACCCACGAGTTTCATTCATTGGCCGAACGCATATTTGTGACTCGTCTCGCTTAGATAATCCCTTATCAAGTTTTGCATAATTTTATTGTTTGCATTTTTCTCTACGTATGATTGTTTGTTTGGTTAATAATAATAATAAAAAAAAAAACTTTCTTATCTCATACAGCCAAAAGTACTGATGATTCGAAAAAACAAATAATTCGTCAATAAATTCTACTGTTATAGTTTAGTGATTGGAGAAGGAGCAGATAATAACCTCATCAGATAAAACTTAAAACGTTGCATTTAATCTCTTTATATAATCGTTTTACACCCAATGTGAAAAGGAACAAAAACTACTGACAGATTGATATCGCTGTACATAATTCCGTAGGTATCAAACGGAATGTAGAAAATAATTATGTATTAATCCAATGCGCGTTGGCAACCTCTTTGATTTGATGCAGAAACGAGCAGCGGACCTCATCTGTTGATGAAGGCTAGTACCGATGGAAAAGAAAAGACAGTTACGGCTTGACGTTCGAGAAGTCAGATTTAAAAAAGGACATGGGAAATCGTGGGCCCCAACCTGCAGTTATTTGATGAGTTAATTAATTCATTTCGTTAATTTTAAGTAGTAGTTTTAGTCATGAAAATCTCTAAAGCAGTGGTGATAGGTTAAACGCTAAAAATAGTCATTTATTTATTTTTTTGCTACCTTCTTACTACGAACGCTTTTCTTCAATTGGTATAGTGCAGCGAAACAAAATCCTACCCGCAATCAATTGTTTTTGACTGTCACAATAAACCATTATCATTTATGACTTTCATATTCCGTTTCAGTTTTTTAGTTTTTGAGTAAAAAATGGATATTCATAATTATTGCCAATTGCACTATTGCTTGAGGCTCAAGATTCCGACGATTCCTGGTACAAGAGCAGCGACCGATAATCCTTAATACTGTCACGGCTTGGTTAACCACATCAGGTAAGTTTCTACATTTTATACATTTTTAATCAATAATATAACAGTTGTAAATACCATTGGTTACTGCAAATCCGGAATAAAAATTGTATATTTTTTTTTATTTTTTTATTTAGGTTTAATAGGTACTATCAGAGTATCATCCTTGGTACTTTTTAATAACCATACTATAGGTAGGTACACATTGAATATGAAAAGACTTTTATCCCCAAGCATGGTAGACATCCTCCGATCTGAGAAGGTCCAGGCGTACAGGATTCAGTGATATCCTCCCTTTTCACGTAGATCTGTCAGTATTTTAAACTAATAACAACATAGAATTGAAAATAAATATTGTAATGTTCAAAATAATAACATTTCGTACACTGACAACCAGGTATTTTAAAAAACTTTAACGACCTATATCTCTTTACTCCGGCTGCTTTACAATAAAAGCCGCATATATTTGAAATCTACACTATTAGCACAATGTAAAACTGAAAGTTTCATTATTGCAGGATTTAAAAAAATCGGGGCCCTGGCTCCATACAAATTTGCCCAATCACCTTTAACGATCAGATATCTATTTTTGGTGTAGACTCATGGTGTTGTAACTCCAAACAAAATCGATAAACTATAATAATATAAGCGTCATAGATCAAAGAACTTTATTCGAAGAAATATTCACCATGCAGCTTCCTCTTATGTAGCTGGCAACCGACGCAATTTAGATTCTATAGATCAATGCTCTATGAACCCATCTATCACTTGTCATTCTTTTTGTTTACGCCGCAACCGTTACGTATTTTTCTTGTAGGAAAAGTGAAATTATTGTCTTTCAGCATAAAACCATGAAAAGTGTTTCAAATAAATAACGCCAAGACGATGCCTACGACGATGATACGTTCGAGAAACGAGAAAACAAACAAATTAGAATTTTACATGGAAAACATCAGGAAAATCGAACGCCGCATGAAATTAAACGAAACAAGCGACAAACGTCGCCCGCGCCGATTTGATGAAAATTATTCCAATTAAAAGACACATAATCTAAAATCCAGATAAAAACTTGGACCGATTCCGAACATGGACAAATGCAATACCGAGGTGGCGAAATATTATTGTTAGACAACCAGACTGTTTTTGAGTATCGAAGAGTTTGCCACTCTCACTTTGAGCCTCAGTATCACACTCGAAGTAGAAGGCTTAGTCCAGCTGCAGTACCTACACTATGCTTGTACTAAGGTAATGCTTAACAATAAATCTGAGAACAGATAAAGTTTCTAATGTTCCCAAATCATAACAATTATGATAATTCTTCAACATTTTACCAAAGAGTAAATAAAATATGCATTAGATAACAAAGAAGGAGATTATTTCCCGCACGGTGCGTTTTAATAACTAGTTCTTCTATTCCTTAAATCAAACAGAAATGGTAATGTGTTTGACAGTCATATTGTTATGGGAATCATTTAACTTGGACTTCCTCTTTCTCTATTATAATATAGGGGACACCAACGTATAAGTATTTATTAAATATAAATTGATGGAATGTGTCCAGAACTCAACGAAAGTGTTATTGATAATATGAATACCTATATGTTTTATTGGCGATTAATTAGCATACTGGATTCAAGATGTTTATTTGCAGAAATAAGTGTGCAAAATCTGACAGATCCATCATCGTATTAAGCCAGATCGTTGTGTCAATAACAGCGAATTTTTCAAAATAATTAAATGAATTATTGTTAATTTTTCTTCAGAAGTTGGCGTTCAGCAAGCAGACCCTCTAGGTCCAGCACTTTTTAGCTTAGGCATCCATCCCATCATCTCAAAATTAAATGTCTGGTACCTCGACGATGGAACCCTGGGAGGTAAAGCGAACACTGTCCTAAATGACTTAACCACAATTATTCAAAATTTCCAAAACCTGAGTTTAGAACTCAACTTCAGTAAATGCGAACTATTTATTTCGGAAAACGTTAATGACTTTGACCGAACTCGAATTATTCAAAATTTTCAAAGCATAGCGCCCAATATTAAAATAATGGACAAAATTTCGCTAAACCTACTAGGGGCACCAATTTTCGACGACAGCATTCGGCCACTTTTACAAAAGAACATCAAAACTTTTACGGACAATGTAAACAGGTTGGGCATTCTAAATTCTTATATCGCCTATACCATACTTAAGTTCTGCCTTTTTGTCCCTAAATTTACTTACGTTCTACGATCAAGCCCAATCTGGAAACACCGCGATATTTTAGACAATATGGATGTCGTTCTAAAAGATGCTTTCGAAAAAATTCTAAATCTATCACTCGACAACACTTCTTGGACCCAAGCATGTTTACCAATTCGTTTTGGCGGTATCGGCATCCGAAAAATTTCTTGTGTAGCCTTGCCGGCTTTTCTATCCTCCGTACACAGTGTGTCAAATCTCTGTGGTAAAATATTAAAATCAGCGTCACCAGAGATCCACGGTGCTACGGAAGCGATATTAGCCTGGAAGTCTCTTTGCTCTGATGACGACATCCCACAGGAAGCAAAATACCAAAAACTGTGGGATGTCCCATTGGTGCAGAAGACTTTTGAAAATTTGATTCAAAATTCTTTCAGTGACAAAGACCGAGCCCGCCTTCTAGCCGTCTCATAATATGAGTCCGGGCAGTGGCTCCATGCCCTGCCATCGACTTCCATCGGTACACTGCTCGATGATACAACCTTTAGAGTAGCTTTGGGGCTAAGGTTGGGAGCACCCATCTGTGAGCCCCATCGCTGTTCATGCGGCAGCGACGTCGACAAGTACGGTACCCATGGTCTCTCCTGCCCAAAAAGCGCAGGAAGGTTTTTCCGCCACGGCTCTCTAAATGACATCGTGAGGCGTGCTCTTGCCACCATAAACGTGCCCAGTATACTGGAACCCGTTGGTTTGGCGCGTGATGATGGCAAGAGGCCCGATGGTATGACCTTGGTCCCCTGGGAGTGGGGGCGAGCCCTCGTGAGGGATGCCACGTGTGTAGACACGTTGGCCCCCTCTCACCTCAGTGGGACATCGCAAAAGGCGGGAGCTGCAGCGGAAGCAGCTGAGAACGCCAAGCGGCGAAAATATTCAGTCCTCTCCAGTGACTACATATTTACGCCGCTTGGTGTAGAAACCTTTGGACCATGGGGCCCAGGTACAAAAAAGCTCTTCAAAAAAATTATACCAACTTTGTTCGACGCCGCCGGTGATAAGAGAGCTGGCTCATTCCTTGCACAAAGAATTTATTTGGCAATTCAACGCGGGAATGCAGCCAGTGCTCTTGGCACCTTGCCGCATGACCAAAATTATTTGTTTATTTAGTTTCTACTTTATTTTGTAATTATTTGATTTTATATTTTATAGTATGTATATAGTATGTATATAGTATGTTTAACTGTATATTGTTAATTTAATTTGAATAATCGGTTTTAATTTAATTTAATTAAATATAAAATAATTTATAAAATATTAATTAATGTTTGACAACCAGAAATGTATAATAAATTAATGTTTAATTTGTTAATGTCGGACAAGATCCTGATTTACAACGCATATAAACTGTTCTAGAGGCCGATAAACGAAAATATATGCGAAATATGAGTTGCGAGTCTATAGAAGATCGTCTCGACCATCGTCACCGTTGGGTGGTACCAAAGAAATATACAGATAATGGTGACATCTAACCAAAATGACTTGCGGTATATTTTTATTTGCTGTCGAGGAAACGGTATAAATAAATAACACGTCAAAGTTGCCTAAGACGTGCTAAGAGGTATATTGGTAACAGTTGCTGAGATTATAATAAAAGCCCATTAAAGATTGGGAGTCGAACTAGATAAATAAAAATATACTTTTTCTCACTTCCATACATGAATCTTAAGCATATTTTATTTAAGTGTGTGTTGACAAGAAAAGCAACACTTAATAAAAAAATTAAGTAGGAACTTACGTATGTATGCAGCTGAGTATGACAATTTTATATACCTGTTGATAATCCATTTACTGTTTACAGTCAATCTGTGTTTGAGAGTCAAGATGAAATGCTGAGAGATTCGTCCAAAGATATATTACCTTTTCCGTGTATAAATCCGAGGAATGGGTCTGATAACGGAACGAGCTTGGTATGCTTAAGTGTGTCATGGTGCCCTTTGAGTGCAAGTGGTTTTAAATATTGATAGACCAACTTAGTACGCTTAAGTATAGAAGAACCCCGTGCAGGTGGTCTTGAATTGTTGATTGGCGAACCTGGTCTCTTAGGTGTGGTAAAATCCCTTTAAGTGCAGGTGGTCTTAATTGTTATAAAGCTCACACTCGGATGATCTAGCTAAAGGAAAGGATATATAAAATGTCTTATTGACTCAATTCAGAATTTTATCTTAACTCGTGGGGTGCCTGGGACATGAACCAAGTAGAACGGCCGTGTTGGCAACCTCTTTGCTTTTGTGCAGAAGACCTCATCTGCTGAAGAAGGCTAGTACGATGGAAAAGAAAAGACGGTTGCGGTTTGACGTACGAGAAGTCAAATTAGAAGTTTAACGAAAAGTGATCAGATATCTGTTTTTGGCGAAGACTGATTATATTCTAACTTGTGTTCATGAGTTCTTATTATTATGCCAATATGCGCATATTCAATAGGACTACACTGTAGTATGTTGACAACACTGCAAATAGCCATTGACAGCAGCAACGCGATGACGGACTTTTTTGCTAGCTCTCGAACCAAACTCTTCGGCTTGCTTTTGTTTAAAAACCTAGCGGTTGAATTATACTAGGCTTTGTCTGAAGGTATTATAGCAAACATAAACACTTGTAGTAACGCACGCAGAGATCGCCAAGTCGCACTATATACCAAGCAGTTTCTGTCTATTTTTTTTATTGTTGAATTCTTTTTTTATTCTATTGCTGACACTGAGCCCGACTTTTATTCGCGATTCAGTGCTTTACCATTTCGCATTCGCAGTTTTAATAATTCGTAAATAAAGTAATTTTGTGCTAGCAAAATGCCCAAGCGAGGATATGTCGTATTATTATGATAGAACTTCATTTACAGGTAAGTTCGTTTAATCACAAATTATATTTGGCAGATAAAATAATTCAACCGCGTTCTTGATTTCTGTTCATGTTTTTAATAGGGAATTAAAAGGCTTTACGAAGTAAATTAGTCAATTTATATACTCAAGACTTTTAGTGAAAAATCTTACCCTCTTTCTGCGATATAGTTTACAAGTAGTCAGGTTCACAATCTCAAGTGGATAGGGGGGGTAAACATGTCCATTTAACCAACAAAGCCGATCTAAAAGTAGAGGATTCCATCGCTGAGTAGAGGAGATACTAGGATGCGATCGCGCAGCGGAACACCGGCACCCTCGCGCCATCGGCTAAATGCTACTTCAACCAAGATTCGAGATAAATGCAAGAAAATACGCGACGCCTTATACATTCAATAAAGAAAAACTTACATATTAAAAATATGGGACTATTTATATGACAAAAAAGCTTGGGAGTGAATATGCTCCAAATATTAATATGCATTTTCTTGTGTTTAGTTTCATGTTCGTTAAAGCAAATAATAATTTTTAAACTCACCTGTGTCTGGACAAGCCGTGTACTGTATCCCGCAGAAATTCCTCTCCATACGGACACAGATGCCGTAGTCCTGGTTACTGAGCTGCAGACCCGACACCGGGTCGTAGTTGAAGGAACGCATCTGGCCTGATACGCCCGTGTAGTACTGCAGGCAACCTTCGTCAGCTGCACAAGTGTGTAACGCCCGAATACTAAAACGCTTCTCAACTCATCCACTTAGGTAAAGGCTACTTATTTCTGAGGGACCGTTAGATTTTAGTGGAATACTCAAACGCCACTTAGTACTTTTGAGACAGTGATTAGCTGAGCGTGCTTAAATTTTCTTTAAATGACAACAAAAATATACGAATTGCGTTTCCTATTACAATTTTAAATTTTTTGATGCATTTTTGTAAGATGCTAGTGAAAATGTAGTAGCGAAACGTAAAATGGAACGTTTTTGTTCCCGCGTTTTCAATGTCATGTCAACTTGTCAAGTATTTCTTTCAGTGCGATTTCGGCTTGCTGTTTACTTGTGAATTCTGATTGTTTTTTCTCCAGTTTTCTTTCTCCAACCGAAATCTTATAATGAATGAGGAAAACAGAAAAAAAGAGGGTGTAACTATACACCTTCTGAAAAAGATTACTTAATCGAAATCGTAAGATAATAATAGGTAATTAGGTATTACAGATAAACACCATTTTACCAAATTAACAAAGGAGCAGAATCCTTCTTAAAAATTTATAATATAATGATAAAAATTTAAAAAAAATAAGTGCTAATAACTTATTTTTGTTTCATATTTAATATTTTTTTCCAAAGTAGGTTTATTGATTAAACTAGGAAAACTTGATATACTTTGCAAAAAACTATAAATGATATAACTATACCATTGATTAAAAAAATTAATATCGGTTATTAATGATTTATGTCGCTTTTGATGGCATATACAGTGCAACCAACTGAACTGTGAACTGAGTGCCCTCACTTCCTAGTCACCGTCGTATTTAAACAAAACTGTCAGAAGCAGAACCTCTAAAAATTTTGGTGAGCAATAATTTTCTTTCACCGTATGCCAATTGCAGAAAATATGGCAAGGAAACTAGTAGGTATTCTACAAAACGGCGGCCGGCGATAGGCTTGCAATCTGTCACGTATGGAATACTCACTACTGCAAAATGTGGGTATCTGTCAATGTACGGACATGCTTCTGACTACCCATAGACATCTTCAGGGATCTGATCACCTGGGGATCTGAGGATGTCTACCATTCTTGGGCAAAAAAGTCGTGAGCCTTTGAGAGCCTATCGTATTATTTTTTTAGTTCGGTCATTCTACAGATAATTTCAAGAAAGTCATTATCTTTGTTATTAGCTTGAATAAAGCCGTGTTCAAACAGCGTGCCGTATGTCATCTGAAAATTATTTCTTTAAATGATCCTTATCTCTAGTTAATATAGTCAATTTTGATTTTGACTTTTAGGGGCTAGTGGTATAAGCTATATATGTACGCCCTCAAATGTTAAACTCAAATTGTCTTTCATCAGAAGAGGTAAGGATCATTTAGGACTAAATTTAAAAATACATTAGTAGACACATCGGACGCCCGTTTGAACACGGCTTTACAGTACAGCCTCTTGAGAAATATAGCTTAGCTTATACCTTTGTAGATGGTGCTGCAAGGGATTTGAGTCACCTTGACTTTCCACATTCTTTCAATGGAGTTACCGCTAGTGACGAACGTTAGTTTCACCGGGTTCGTAGTGCCGATCCCAGCATCAATGTACACTGTGTGAAAATGATTTTTTAAATCCCTATTACAACTGACCGTTTCAAAATCTTAAAGAGAACTTACAATACAAATTATTATTTATTTTTTCTTTCTAATTTTTTTTCAAATCTACTGAGTTTTTACAAAACTTCAGAACGAATTATTAATATTAAATATACGACAAAATTGACAAAATCAAAGCTGCCTAAAGCAGCTGAGTTTGAATTGATTTGACCCCAATACAGGAAAATTGTTGTATACCTAGTGTTTTTTCAACAAAGAATTTAGTAGATATCCAAAAGTCCTAGAACAAAAGTTATTCCTAGCCGTCCTAGCTTTGTGTTTTATTTTTTATTATTTGTCTCTGTTTGAATTAAACATGATGCAGAAAGCATCCTCCTGAAAATAATCTTACCGGCGCCCATCGGTCGAGTAGGAGTAATCCTAACAACGAGATCGGGGTGGTATAAAGAACTCACTGTGGCTACCCTGATTGACGCCGCAGATCGCTGGTATGGGGTTACCGCCGGAGACAATGAACTGATCTTGATTACAGACGTTGTTTATTTGCTCGGGGCCCGATATTGAGAACCTATCGAAATCTAACCTGTAAGAAATATTGATTGTTACATTCGAGGAATGATGCAATTTTGTCCATAAATTGAAAAAAATAATCCTTTTGCAATCGATGGGCCTGGTCATTATAATAATAATAATAAATAACACCCAACAGTCACATACATAATCCAGACCCCACATTAGGATTCCTTGTGGGACTATTGTGTGTTATTATTATTCATTTAATAAAGGTCACGCAAATTATTAGAAAGTTTTTCACCTTATCTGACAAACATCTGGATGTGACTTAACCACGGTGAGCTCGCAGGATCCGCTGCCATCGTATGAAGAGGGATAACCGGAGTTTACGAAATACGTACCATTTTCAGATGTAGAGCTACCACAAGATGTCATGACTGTAAATGGTAAGCCGCGTACATAAGTTATGTATTTTAAATTAGTTTTTAGACCAAACCCAATGTGAAAGTAACAGCGAGTGCCTGTGTACATTATAACTAAGTTAAATTACAAAACGGTGTTTCAATCAATCTAGAAACCTTCAAACATGGTCCTTCGAGCCGGATTGTTCGAAGATTTAGATGCCGGAGGAGACAAGCGATTCGGTGCCATTTCAAAATTATACATTAAATAGTCAAAAATAAATTGAGATATCGCTTAGCCTTAGAAATGATGCAGAATATTATGATACTCGCGTAATCAGAAAACATGCCGAGCAGAGGTTGTAGGTACCTATACAATAGTGCATTTCTGAAAAGTGACAATGCCATTATATACGAATACGTTGCATAAGTAGGAAATGTGCACACCAACGGTCCCACATACATTGCGTACGTTGGAACTGTCTGTCTTTACCTTAACAGGTTTGGGATAAAATAACTTTTGGTCTTGACTTGAAGAAAAAACCAAACTTTATTTATTGGTAGGAAAACAAACAACAATAACATAAGGATAACTAAGTGCAAGCAGAAAGCTAATTAAAGATTTTCACGTGCAGAAAAACTTTAGGACCCAAGATGGATGGAGGGATGGTTTCGTTAAACTGTCAGTAGGTAACAAAAACTCGTAAATCCTGTTTTGTTTGGCCAATATTCTTTGAAAGTACTTTCACGACTGGGAACTTACAGATACAGCAGAGTCCGAACCCATTAGCACAGTAGCCATTGGCGGAGCCGGACCGAGCCGAGCACTCGCGCGCCGTCATGCACGTGCCGTTGTCACCAGAAGCGCCGGCGCATGCGCCGTTTGCGAATGTCACTACAGTGAATAGTGATAAAACTGAAAATATATGAAAATGCAGCGGAAATGAGGTTGGAACTTCATACAAAACAGAACGAAACGGAACCAAAAAATATAAGAAAATTCAGAAGAATTTGTCTCGGTGACTCTATGAGAGAGAACAAAGTTATATTTCCATTCACTGAAATTAATAATGCTGCATCATCACCCGAAATTACATTCTAACCTTTAGGGTTTTGGCACCTTGTATTCTTAATCTATCTAACAGCGTTGTTTTTTAAACTTTTTGATACATAAATTGAAATTTTATTTCATGATATTACTCTAGTAATTAAACTATTTATAAATTACTCGTTCTCGGAATAAACCATTTGGTGCTGAACACGAAACCAAAAACTACTCGCACTTCTAGACTTACACTTTCCTTTTTGGTCATCTTACCAACTTTTTATACAGGTCATTTAATAAACGCACGAGAAGTTAACCAATCTTGTTAAACTTAAATCAGCTGGATAAATAAAATAAAATTTATTTTATTTATTCAGCTGGTTTAAGTAACTGTTAATTTTGAACTCATTTATTTAATAAATGAGTTCAAAATCAACAGCAGATTTTTGAATAATTGTTATAAGGTATTTATTTATTTAGCGATGTAATCATCGCTAAATAAATAAATACCTTATAACAACAGCCAAGTCGCAAAAACATACTTACATCTGCTTTCTTTCTGCACTGGCCAAAATTTCGACTCTTGACTTAGTATTCTCTTGTTACCACCGGCACCGTAACCTCTGTGTAACGGTTTTTCAAACGCTCCGTACAGGCCCCTCCCAAATGACTCTTTCAAATCATTTGTTTTGCACAACTTCAGTAAAATTAATAAGACTATAATCCTTTTAATTCCCATTGTAGACCACTTCGGAACGATTCTAGTTTAAGTAGACCAACCCGCACAAATGAAGAATCAAGAAGTGTTGTAACTTCAGTCGTGACGATATGAATTATTATAAAAAATGTTTACTATAGCCATTTCAATATATAACATTTGAACGGGAAGGGGAACAATAGTGGCCGGAGTTTTCACCAATTACATTGCAATGGTGACAATGGCCACTTGATGATAATTCCTGTTTGTTTAGCTCCAAACTGCAACGGCACGGAACGAACATTTTACTAAACTATTGTGACAATGTGATGATTCTCTCACCATAATAGCGTGTATATCAGGAAGGTACTAACAGTACTGCGATTTCAAAAGAAAATTACTTTTTGTTTAGACCATAGTGTAAAATTGGTTTCAAGGCCAATCCCTATGTCCGTCACTACGATCATGCTCTTGATCTTCTTCTCATTGGTCCTAGTCTGAGTTCTCACTTTTTGAAGATAAGTGAAACCGTTTTTATATGGTGTCTCGAAAAGAACGCCTGCAAAAACCAGTAATCTATTCACTTTTCACGGTCGAAAAGTGAAAAGTAGTCACTTTTCGACCTCTGAGCTCTCGAGTCGTTTCTCGAGTCTGACACGATGTTTCTAAACTCACCAAGTCCATTTATTTAGGTATAACACTTTGTACTTAAAGTTAAAATGATAAATCTATGAAATGTGTATATTTGGAATTGTGTGTAGTGTGTGTACCTTTTTTTTTTTTTTTTTAAAGGCGGGAAAATGCCTTCGCATTTCCTTTCCGCCATGGGGGGTGGCGGAAAGGGGTATGTGGGGCACTTTATGTTGTTTGTTTTTAGATTAATAGTTTTATTGTATATAGGTACTTAATTAGGTACTTATTTAATTCTAAGGTTGTTGTGACATTGGTCTTTTCTGTGTGTTTATATATGTGTGCCAAATAAATAATATTCTTTTCTACACTATATGCGACTTGCGTCGATACGTTGGCACCTTCCTACGTTTCGTCCACCTCCAGGACGGCTGGCGCGGCGGCAGCAGCGGCGGAGAGCCTTAAAAGGCGGAAATATTCGTCCCTTGGCGATGGATACGTATTTCTGCCTTTTGGGGTTGGGACGCTAGGACCATGGGGCCCAGGGGCGTGGCTCCTGTACGATGCTTTATCTAGGAGGCTGGTGGATGAGACCAATGACCGAAGGGCTGGTGCTTACCTCGGACAAAGGATCAGTATAGCAATCCAACGAGGTAACGTCGCCAGCCTTTTGGGCACGCTGCCTGTGGTTGGTGATCTGAACTCTGTTTTCTACTTGTAGTCGTAGTCGTAGAAAACAGAGTTCATTTCTAGTATAATATTATTTTAGTTTAATTTACAACCGTTATAATTATTATTTTTCTGTTATTAAACAAGATTATTCATATAAAAAAGAAATACATCGAGAAAAGCAACACGTATAGGTACAGATAATTGCATAGAACGATAGATTATTGGTGTTATGAATAGAGTTTTTTAACTAACAATTGATTAACAATCAACGCACAGCCAACAAATCCTGAATATTTTTTGGCTGTGCGTTGATACTGTTTATTTTGTGGTCAAGGTTTAGTGGTGAATTTATTTAAAAAGTAATTTGCACTGTGGGTTAATTATTATAAATGTACAAAATGAATATTTGCATTAGTTTTATTAGTATATGTGTATAATGTAAAGTGGTTTTGAAAAATTTGCTAGTGGCCCTTGTTGAAAGAGTTGGCGGTGCGCAGGCGACGGATGCGAGGCGTGCTCCAGCGCGGAAGCAAGCGCGCCTCGCTGGGCGACACGCCTTCGTCCACGTCGTCCGCCTCGGTACGGATCTCCATTTTCTATAAAATAAAAATAAAAAAGGCAAGTCCCGCGTTTATTCATTAAGCGTACATGAGTGCTTCCCACAACGATTACGATGGAATTTCTAAAATAATTGGTATGATTAGCGGAAGAGTTAAAATAAAGATTTTAGCAGTTGTTTGTTTTTTGAAACATGACGTATTGTTGCAGTTCACATATGAAAGAACGGATCGAGTCAATGAACCCCTCAGAGGAATAAGCGGAAGAGGTCATGGTGGCTAACCCGGGGGACCTGGCGAGGGAGAGACGCAGATACTACGAATTGAGGCTAATTCTTTTTCATCCCATCTATTCGAAAAGGATAGATAAAGATAAGATAAGATAAATTGTTTATTTGACACACACAAATACAGCACAGACAGAGATAATAGCAAACAGAAGAAACAACAGCAGATAATAATCACACAAAATAAAATAAAGCTTAGTAGGTAGGTAGGTTAACAGTAAAAAAAGACGAACACAAGTAGCAATACAACATACACAAGAGAGACAGCTGAGCCATCTAAATACCGTTACAAGGACGACTTGGTTCCCCTTTAAGTGCACCCAAAGGTGGTGTTTTCAATAAGAAACTTTTAGCGGGCAGTGATGAGTTTTTAATCCTCTTTATAAGTGCGACGCAATTATCTTTGCAACGCACTTTCTGAATTCGGAACATCTTAATGTTCAGCGCCAAAAAAATCGAACGCAAATATTGTTTGAATAAAGACTGGCTGGTACGACGGCCCATAGTCGCGCCGCCATGCGCCAGCTGAATAAAAAAAAACAAATCAAAAGTAAAGTAAAGAAAAAGTATAGATAAAGTATATTTATTGCAATTACATGTGAAAAAGATGGTACATACAAAATAAAAACGCACGAACTATGTACAGCCCGCGCTTTCGTAAATTTAAACGGATTATTATATATATATATTATAAATATAAGTTACTAATTGTTTTATTAATAGATACTATTTAATTTCAATGAAGTTGTTACTCTATGTTTTATTATTTATTAATATTACAATAAAATATGAGGCGCCTTTTATTTTCTCATAGTGGGTGATGAAAAGTAGAGTGTATCACTCGAGCGAAAATATATTTTACGCTCGGGCGACGTACTTTGAATCCCTCACTTCAATCTGGAATCAAAAAACGGCGCCCTCGCCGTAAAAAAAAATTTGCTCTCTAAGATAAGATACAATCTACTATTCTGAAGCCACTCGCGCCTAGTACTACTGCAGTGAAACGCTTTGACAGTGATTCGGGTGGTGTTACAGAGAGAAAAAAAAATAGCGTGAGATGTTTTTGCGAGCCACAAAGAGGAAAAGTTGTTTTTTTTTTCAGGGTTTAACTCCTTGCAGTCGAGTAAGACGAAACAAAAAGATGACGCCTCCACAAAAAAAACACCAGATTTGCTCGTGAAAATTCTACTGACTTGAAATTGAATAGGAAATTGAATCATTACTGCCTGTTTTACCTGAATGCCAACTGTACAAAGAATTACGTCATGAGGAGATTGAAGACAACGCGTTATATTATGAACCAGTTGATATGGAAGATGAGTGTTCATTCGATGATGAGCGGAACTTCGAACAGATAGAACCCTATCTCGAGTGTTCGTTTCATAGTCCACTATCATAGGCAAAGTCCCGAGTCTTATGACTATAGTCTTTGGTAAAATTCTCATAGAAAATCGTTCTTCGTTTGAAAATTTTCGCATTTCCATACAAAACAGGGTTTAGAAAACGCGAATTTAAACACATTTTGTAGGAAAAGTATCTAATTTTGGATATTTCTTCTGGTCCCATTGAATGGCCCCATCGTTTGAGAAAATTATTATTAAATTAGATAAAATTAATATTAAAAAAGTGAGTTTCTTTCTTTGTTTATTTAGTAATGCTCAATTAATTTTTGTTTATGCTTTGCTTTTCGATGAGATAGCTTTGAAGAAGCGTCTAATCTTCAATCCAAAGGCAGACAAAGTAGAGGGATTTGTAGACTTAGGTAAAGAACAGTACAGATCTTCAGAAATAGCCAATCACGCTTTAGTGTTTATATGCTTCAAGGCCTCCACGAAAAAACTAACAACCAATAGTATATTACTTCGTAAAAGGAACTATCTATATCATCACAAAGCCTAGCTGTACTTATTAAAAATGTTAATAAGGCTGTTAATAAATAATGAATATTCCGGACATATTCACACGGTCAACTGATCCCAAACCAGGCATAGCCTGTACTATGGGTACCAGAGACTGATATATATAATAGATAAATATTTAACACCCAGACACAGAACAAACATCTGTGTTTATCACACAAATGTTTGTCCAATGCGGGGATCGAAGGGATGGAAGGGTGGCATAAGAAAATAAACATTCGCGTAAAGTAGTACTGGAACGCCTGCATTCAAATGGCTGTTGCAAACTTGCGAAATCTTCGGCGGCCTACAAACTGGGTGCTCAAAGAAATTACAAATTTAAAATAAGAAAAACGAAAGTACCACAGATGACAAAAAGAAAGCCCAAGAGAATCAAATCAAATAAAAGTAATTTATTGCTTAATATGGGTTAGGTACAGTTGTTACATAATACAGTACAAATTAGGAGCAGCCATAATCAGCGTTTTACGCATGCAATATACATATTTTCAAAATTTTTTTAGGTATGTCAGAGCTTTAAAAAGTGTGAAAGTATGTGTGAGAAGTGCGTAAAGTAAAAAAATAAGTAAATGCTGTGCTTCTAAAAATACAAAGAGTAGGTACCTTGGTACCAGATCTTGGCCTGAGACCATAATTTTAAGTTACTCAATTAACTTGAGACGTGAAAAGTGAATAGCTTGACAGTTTTTGTAGGGGCAAAACCGGTAAGCTTTTTACTTTCCACGTCTCACGGTAATAAGTGAGTAACCCACGGACATTACGGACTTGGGCCTCAGGTCTTTGACATCCCGCGTTATCCAGATAAGCCCCTTGAGTGCGCTCGATTTCGAAGAAAATCTGACCTAAATTGGTCAAAGAGGAACCCAGATGCCCAGCCATTGATTGTCCTACCTGCACCATGAGTCTCATAAGCTGCTGCTGCTGTTCCATGGCAAGCACGAGTTTCTCAATGCGGCGCTTGTTCATCTCCATCTCCGCCACCAAGTAATCCTCGCTGGTTTCCAATACCAGGTCCAAGCCAACTGATGGAATAGATAATGTAGGTTCGTATAAGCTGCCCCACTATTATGGAACATTCAGCACGGTCTATTTTTTTTAAATGATAACCAAAATTGTCGAAACAGCGGGATTGGAACCGACATTTTCGCCTTGAATCGGCAATGCGATACAACTACGCCATGGAACGATGACGCTGGTGCCGAAAATCTTGGGCAGATGAATTATTTTTGCGGAACACCGCTAGCTCTACAGAAGTTTCTGTCAGAAACATTCCTGCTCAATCTCTACTACCAAGTATATTATTGACGAGAGGTTTTTTTTAATGTTTAACTTGGTTACGTGAGCGCTAGTGTAATTAACAATTGAACGCTTTCATGCTTCAGATTAACCCCACTTGTAGGAATGACATCAGCAGAGTTGTTACTAGCTCCTACTTACCATCATTAGAGAAAGGATTGAAGAACCATTTGCGCAGGATCAGGTCAAAAAATCCCAATTTGCAGCTGTTATTGTTGGGATACTCAATGAGCTCGTTCTTGTCAACTTTCTCTAGAAGGAAAGCTGGTAGTTTTCGTTCCAGTTCTGTGTGTAGAACAACCTGCGAGACACGCAAAATAGTAGATTACAGACCGCGTCGCACAAAACATTCCTATTCGCTGAGTCTCAAGCTAAATTAGATATAATTTGTAATTCAGTTCACAGAGTTTAGACACATTGAATCACATCAACACAGAATTACAAACAAACAACACTTCACATCGCTGCTGCATATAATATGCATAACAAATTATGATTTTATCGAAATAGTACCTAGATAAATCAATGTTTGTAATGCCGTTGATTTTTTTCAAGAAATTATGAGAGGTTTTAAAAAGTAGATAGTAAGAGAGAGAATAACCTTAGAAATGGGTAGCCAATTAGACATTTAGCATAAACAATAATGACAAGGCCTAACATGTTGGCATAGGAAAATAAATACATAGGTATTTAAGATATTTTAAAAACTTGTATGTATAAAAGGACAACAGAAGGAGTCTTATAAAAATAACAGAACGGCACTTAAATCCAATTCAAACCAAAACATGCACCTTGGTGTCCCCTGCAATAATTCGCAACACCATAAGTAACCAGCGATAAAGAAAAGAGCGGCTTGTTTCATGAAAATAATATGAATGATAAACTCAATAGTCGTATTTTTTTTTACGATTTAAGATTAGGAACAGTTGAGTTATACACACCATACAAATGGACAAACTACTATGGATATATTATTATGTACAAAAAATTGCCCAAGACCAAAAAAAAAACAAAATGAACATAGAAAATGGAACGAGAAATAGGTACAGAATAAATTGAGCAAGTAAAAATAAGTTTGATGATTTTTCGTGAAATCTTCTTATAATAGATGACCTTTATCAATAGTCACTTGATCCAATATTTTTTTAAAACTCAAAGTTAACAAATCTGCTTTTACAGAACAAAGAACTTCAAATTTGTTAACTTCATTTTATCGGAAACGGATCTGTATCTATAGATCTGATCTTGGATCTGTAGCTATTCGAATCGAACAAGAACCGAAGAAACCTGCTGTAATTTTAATCTGCTTCTGCATTTTTACTTAGTTTTGGAGTACGGTAGCTGGTTCAAGCCTTGAACCACCTACCTTACTCCTACTTTGAACTTAAAGGTGGCACATAGCGTGACGTTTTTATTTCATCTTTAACTGCATGTGTAAAGGGATCCAGCACACCAGTTGAATAGAAGCCAGGGGGTATAAAAAAATTGTATCTAAAACAGGCCTGTAACCGCAAGGCACTGGCGTTGATTTACAATCCCACAAACCCACTGGACAGTCAAGACACTTATTAGTGCTCAGCTGTCAAATGAATTTACAATAGATTCAAATTTATTTGATTTAGGAAGATTTGCCATGACATTTTTTCGATGGACCGACGACATTGTTAAGGTTGCGGGAAGTCGGTGGATGGAAAAGGCTCAAGACCGTTCGTCATGGAACTCTTTGGGGGAGGCCTATGTTCAGCAGTGGACTTCATCAGGCTGATGATGATGATGATGATGATGAGGAAGATTTGCAACTAATTTCTAATAAAAGTATTATTATAAATTAGTTAAAAATCTTCCTTATGTTGATAAGCTCATTTACAATTAAGAGAAAAGGCAAATGTTGCAAACAACACAAAAAAGGAAAATGTTGCTATGTACAGTCACCTGCAATAGGATGCATACACTTCATTATTTTTAAATGATACCACGAAACAGATGAAGATACGGATAGGTTCACGGTTTAAAATCTCGTTAAGGTCGTATCTCAGCTAAATGCCGCATCACAAAGTGTAGCGGCATATAGCTCAGATACGACCTCTTGGGCTCACGCAAGGACTATAGACTATCCTGATTTTTTAGCTTACCTACCTACTTTCGTATGTATTCGCGTGTAAACTAAAATAGTAAAGGTATTTTCTTTCATTCTATAACCAAAACAGTATACAATTTAATTTTACCTGCATCGCCAGCCTCTTTAACTGCGCGTTCCGCCGCACGCTCTCGATGTCTCCGACCGCGAGACCGATCAGAAGGTTCATCAGTAGAATCGGCATCAACACCATGAACAAGCAGAGGATCAGGAACGTCGGCGTTGGGAACGGCAGCCACTGCTCCTCAGCCTTTATATACGGCTGGATGTAGGTTCCGACGAAGTCTAGCTCCCCTAGCATCATGGCAAACGTTCTCATGAGCGAGAGGGGTATGCTGTTGAATGACACGTGGCTGCCCTGAAATTATTCAGCTTTGTATCTGGAAGTTCGCTGGGCGGTACCGTCGCGATAGCGTTTATGTTAAGTTATAAAGTAAATACAGTTTCATGACGTCATGAACGCAAGCGATTATTGTCGCACAATCAAATTCTCAAAAGGATTTGAATTTAAGTTTAATTAAATCATTAATTTAATGGAACTTATTTGTCATTGGTTCTTGAGAAATGTTTCTAAAAAACCGCCTATACTTAACCTAAAATCCTCTTCTTATTAGGTAGGTGTTAATATTAGGACTGGATTTGTATTGTTATCGATTCGTTATCATTCCTTCAATATAACTTGCTATTAATTCTGTCAAAAAAATCAAGACCATGATAATGTTAGTTACATTGCGCGGTTTGTTCGCAAACATTTAACATCGAATTTGAATTGAAGTAGGTGAAGTGTATCTGGTAGGCCAGTGGCCAGAAAAGGGTTTCAGGGCCACCTGGAACTGTGACTCGGGACGTATCACAGAGAATCCTTTACAACAGGCGTGATTTAGATTGCTCTTGGGTGTCCTAACCAAATATTATACCGTGTGAACGAATATTGGTTCATATTATGCAGGGCAAATATTGAGAATTTATAAGTAGGTAGGTGGGTATCCCAAAATCTTAAGCAAACTTAAAGGATTGTATAAATAGAGTCTAGCCACCGTTTCTGGTCACAAGAAAAATGAGGAGAAATTCCTATCTGTCCTAGCTTTACTATCCGGCTGGATACTGAATATCCAAATATCCATTGGATACCGTGTTTCCATTCGACTCCAAAAAAACCAAACAAAAACTAAATAATGTAGAAATTTTTGTAAATAAAAACGGAAACTAAACAAAAATATTGTGAAGAACAGTCAAATGATTGATATTATTAAGACTAGTGTAAAAAAATTACAATTTCATTGAATTTACTGATAAAAAAAACTGGAATAACAAATATTTTGTGAAGATCTGAGAGCAATACCACAATACCACAGATAATACAGACAAAAATACAGCCGATTTGAGAATGAAACCATGTGACAAGAAGCGTTGACGCGACTCAACCGTTTTAGAACGCACTTTTGACAATAGAATGTAAAAGGATAGACCGAAGGCGATGAAGAGGATTGAAAACACCATCAGCACCCGGATCAGTGTCTGCAGTATCTCGAGGAACATAACCACGTAGATCCCGACTTGGTCGAACCGCTGCAGTAGAAGGAGCAGTTCCACCCACGCCAGGAATATAGTTATCGACGCGGCTGAGAACTGGATAAAAAAGATAATATTATAATATTTTTTTTATTCCACACGGTCAACTTATAGAATAAATAAATAATTTATTCATAAGATTGATAAGGTACACAAAAATTTACAGGTTAACTGATCCCAAACTAGGCATAGCCTGTACTATGGGTACCAGAGACTGATATACATAACATAATAGGATATAGATATATATTTAACACCCAGGCACAGAACAAACATCTGTGTTAGTCACAAATGTTTGTACAGTGCGGGAATCGAACCCGCGACCTTTAGCGCAGAAGGCAGAGTTACTACCAACTGAGCTATGAGGCCAGTCAAACTGTTACATGCTGGTAGGTGTTATTATTTCTAGAAGACACAAAGATTCTAAGCAATTATAACTAACATGCCGGTATATCATCATCATCAGCCTGTAGAAGTCCAAGTCCGAAAGAGTGTCATAGCGAACGGTCTTGACCCTTTTCCATTCACCGACTTCCCGCAATCCATCGGATAGGGGCCTTCATACACTGCGTCGCCCGGTTCGCCATTCAAGAACCTTTATTTCCCAGCGGCTATTAGTTGTAAGAGCTATATGGCCTGCCCTGCCACTTCAACGAACTCTGGGAGCTATGTCAGTGACATTGGTAGACCAAAGAAAAGATGGATAGATTATGTGAAAGGCGATATGAGTAAGAAAGGAGTGAATACTGACATGACCGGGGAGTGGAAAAGAAAAAACATGTTGAGCCGACCCCAAATGAAGTGGGATAAGGGCAGGGAGCAGATGATGATGATGTCGGTTGACATTGGTTCTTCTACGGATTTCTCCATGTCGGATTTTATCACGCAGTAAAACCATCAGTTGGGCCATTTGAACAAATAAGTTAGTTGGAATTAAAAGTTTAATAAAAATGTATAATTATTTCAGCAAGATTTTAAGTGTCACCTGTACATCGTTGCTCCTGCCAAAGACAGTGGGGTATACAGTGATGGTGGAACTGATGTACAGCATCCAGGAGACAAGGTTCCAGGGATCCACGATGTAGTGCCACTTCTGTTGCTTCAGGTTGTACGCTTCGCGGATGACGCAGAAGCCATTGTAGACTAGAACCACTACGGCGCTCGTGAATAATGTTAGATGCATTTCGAACGCTGAAAATGAGCACTATTACTTCAATTGATATTGTAAGATATAGAAAATACTGTAAATTAATCTACAAGGACATGTAAGCTACTAAATACTGAACAGCCACATAGTCACCGTACGTCCGTCGGTCATGTTTTTTACTATTATATTGAACTTATTTCGATGGGTAAATTAACTATCGGTAGGTACCGTGCAAGATTTACTACAGTGCACATAAATATACACTGGTGACCCCGACGTCATTTCGTGAAACTGACTTAGCAATTTCATGGTAAGTTGGGTTTTGGTCCAGCGTCTTCACAGAAGAAATAGTGCTCGGCGTCTCGACCTAAGACAGTTTCCCTGATACAATAATAATGGCTGATCCTCCCAACCACCTCAATGGGAATTAGTTTAAAGATTGCTCATGATGTTTTTTGTAAGTAAAACTGTTCGTACATAGCCATTCGTATTCGTTTCATTGTAATGTTTTACCTAGGTACTTACATTTTCCTTCGACCGGATTTTCAGCCAAAGAACCTGAAAGTAATAACTATTTTTTTAAGTCAGTCGCTGGTTCTTTCTTCATAATACACTGTTTAAGTTCTGATTCTAAGGCAAATGCCTTTTCAAATTTAAGAGCTTAGCTCCTGTCAGTGTAATGATACAATTGACTCCACTCTGATCTATCAAATGCGAGCTCCTTCATTCCACAAATATTCGCTTCAATTCCGTATTCAATTGTTTACCAGATCCGTTAACTTGTGAACTTGTGTCGTGGTGCGCGAAATGCATCGGTATGCAGTTTTGAGTCAGCGGAATTCGCTGATTCGATTGTGTCACCGGTTGCCGTCGTCGCCTCGAGCGAGTCCCTGCGCCCCGCCGTCGCCTCTCCCCCCGCGGAGAACCCGACACGTGTCACGTTGCCTGCTCCTCAACGTGCCTACGCAGCTGCAGCGGCGAGCCGTCCTGCCGCGCTGCAGAAATCTAGTGGAGGCTTATGCGAACCAGTTCGCAGAATTGCGCCTTCACCCAAGGTGCAAGTAGACAAGGAGGGCTTCATCAAAGTAGAAAGGAAGAAGAAGAAGAAGCCCACCTGTCAGAACAAATGCGGTACCGCACCGCAAAGCCAGAATCTTCTGCTGCGTTCTGAGGTGCCGACGACGCAGCTCTACGTGTCTCGCGTGCATTATACCGTCAAGTCGGAGGATGTGGCGGAGTACTTGCGCGTGAAGACCAAGATCAGCTTGAGGGTTGAACGGTTGGAGTCCCGCCACAGAGTCAGTTTCAACTCCTTTGTGGTGAGGGTACCGACCGAACATCTTTCGACCTACCTAAAAGAAGATCTCTGGCCGAAGGGTGTTGTGTTCCGTCGCTTCCGCGGGCGGATACCTACTGCCAATGACAATTCGCGTCCCACGTCGCAGTTTCTACGTGGCAATTAATTGTGTTTATTATTATGTATGTTAGTCTTTAAGGTATATATCTATATGGGCCGTAGTATAAGAAAAATTCCATCTGTTTTTTATTCTATTGTTGCCTGAAATAAAGTTATTGTATTGTATTGTATTGTATTGTATTGTTAACAATTAGAGAGAAAATAATTGAGAGGTAGAATGGAATGAATGGAAGATAAATTTGCCTGATTTGAATGAAAGGCTCTTCAATTTACCTCCGTGGTCTAAATCCTCTTCCGTGTCATTCGCAACGGGCTTGCTCGCTTGCATCACATGTCTGGTCGCATTCAGATCCACATACTCCATCAGCAGGTAAGCGAAGAGAGTCACGAACGCGAGGAAGATGCAATAGAAGAGAAGGTTGACTAAGTGAAAATACTTTCCGTACGAGTGCCACTTCATCTCAAGATACTTTTGGCTGAGGGGGTGAGCTAGCAACTCTACGCGTCCGTGGACTACCATTGCCTGAAATAATATAGTGCCTTGTCAGTGTCTTGACAGTTTCTTTTCAGTGTCTTGTATTATATTCATATTCATTCATATATATTAAGGATAGCACCTGTTTTTCAGTGCAGTTATACATGGTGTTACATATTATTATAAAGTCACTATTAGTCATAAAGTCAGTCTCAAAAAAAGCAAATTCGAAAAAGTTCGGATAAAAATCTAAAAAAAATACATAATTAGTTTTGTTGATAGAATAGGCCCCTTTCGGCTTAGTATAGACATTATGAAACACCGTGTATCATTCTAGTTAATTTATTTAGGCAGGGTTGAGGGGGGCTCTACCATAATAAAGAAAGGAAATTCACATCCATTTTTTTATAATATTGGGATGTTATCGGGGCCATATACCTCAACCTAAAAGTCTATTTATAAAATCGACTCAATAATGAGAAAAAAGTTTGCGCTGATGCGGGACTGCGGGACACACTTTATGAAAAAATAAAGACGGTCAAGTGCGATATCTCGCGCCCTGAGGCTTCCGTAGCATTGGTCGTGAGTTCGAATCCTGGTCGTGCACCAATGTAGTGTCCTTACCCACAAGAGTAGGAATTTACAAACTTATATTAGCGTAGTAGTCGCTCACGTAGTCATTGTACGACATTGACCGCAAATATAACTTTGTTTCCTAAAAAACTTCGAAATTCCTCAGTAATAGACTTTTCCCTTTACTTGTGTTACAAAAGCTCCTAGCATTCCAAATTTCAGAATTGTGAGGTAACTGGAAGTACCCTAGAGGTTTTTGATTTTTGCCATTTCCATACAAAAATTAAACATTTATTGTCGTATCTTTTTTATGCATTATGCTAGCTTTGATTTTTATACGGCACCATAAGCCCACAGACTTTAATAGGTGGTTTAAATTTCAAGTTGATACCTTTAGCCGTTTCTGAGAAAAAGGGTCTTGACAGACGGACAGACAGAAAGACGGACAACAAAGTGATCCTATAAGGGTTCCGTTTTTCCAAATGAGGTACGGAACCCTAAAAATACTGTACAGACATTGTAGGTATATGAACAGTGTATGAATATTTACATTAAAATGACAAACAATTGTTGACAATACAACCCCAAACAAAAAACGTTTAAATCCATCTCCATTGTGAAATAAGCATGTGTGGTGTCTGTTCAAATTAGTGACATTTTCGCTCGTTCCAGTAGCATTCCATATACATGTAAAGCGAGGCTCCATTCCACATAAAGAATGGATGGATCAGACTCACATTGATCACACTCAACGGTTCTGGACGGAACTTAGGATCGTTCAGCGCCAGTCTCAGTGCGTCGACCTGACCCTTCGATTGCTGGTAGAATTTGAATGAGTATTTTATCTGCATACAAAATAACCAAATAAGTTACACTTCAAACTTACGTTGAGCGCCGGCAGAGGAATGTTTGGCGAATCGCCTTTCCATTCTTCGCTTTTAAGTTGAGGGCATAAGGTGTCGAAGTTGTATTTGATCTAAGTGAAGAAGCAAAGATTAGACTATACACTTTTATAATGTATCCTATCCTGTATCCGATACGGAGTAGGATACACTTACGCCCGAATACTGAAACGTCACTTAAATATAAGTGGTGAACTAATTGATGTTTGAGTATAACATTCTGAACGATTACGGCGTCTCAAATAATTGAGATCATCTCAAATAGTCTCAAGTGACGTTTCAGTATTCGGGCGTAATACCATTATTCATTATTTATTATTTATTATTTCATTTTATATCGTTTCATGTTCTGTATCCATATACAGAACATGAAACGATATAAAATGAAATTCAATTTAATGTTAACAATTTAAGGTTAGCGTGGTATGGGCATGTCATGCGGAGGGAAGAATGTCATGTGACTAGAAGAGTGTTAAATATGAATGTGGAAGGATATAAGGGAAGAAGTACACCAAAAAAAAGATGGATAGATTGTGTGAAAGATGAAATGAGTAAGAAAGGGGAGTGAATACTGATATGACGGCTGATAGAGAGGAAGAGAAAAATATGTTGTGCCGACCCACATGAAGTGGGATAAGGGCAGGGAGATGATGTTAACAAAAATGGCCACCGCAAAAGATAATATAGTAGAAATTATATTGCCTTTGCCACCACTCACTCACTTCCGTGGTCGCACTTAGATGAGCGTACGTCACTACTGCGATACAGTGTTTTAAAATTTTACAATACACATTATCTTTTACTAAACTACAAACGCGAGGTTACGACACATTCCAGTTATATTCCGTTATTGTATACCCAAGTATTATATTTACTTAAACTAGCTCAAAACTTGATATTTACTTTAAATGTCACGGTGTACAAGGTGATTAGAAATGTGTATGCTATCCCAAAAGAGGCTTATTCTACACCCAATAGCAAAATAAAGTTTGTCACGAACTTTAGAAGATTGTAATATTTCATTGAAAATCTGCTGTTTCGGGGTCAAATCAGTTCAAACTCAATTATGTTGATGTTTCAGTTAGTAATATCGGTGTTGAACTTCTCGCACGTTTAATAATAAGTTACAAAGATGACAATAATAACAATAAATGTGGACCCCACACAACATTTCACAGTTGAAAAAGGTACAAATTTAGTTTTTTAATAATAATATTAAAATTAAATATAAAAATAGTATTCCTTTTCGTAGTAAGAATAAACCCCTTTTTTTTTTCTTTTTTTTTTTATACAATAGACGTGGCAATCAAGCTTACGGCCCACCTGATGGTAAGCGGTTACCGTAGCCTATGAGCGCTTGCAATACCAGAGGCATCACGCACGCGTTGCCGACCCCGAACCCCCTTCCCCCCTAAAGAGCTCTGGCAACCTTACTCACCGCAGGAACACAACACTATTTGAAACAAATAATGATATTTGGCTGCGATCTTCTGTAAGGCGGAGGTACCTCAGCTATACAGCCTGCCTGGGGCTGCTCCAATTCAGAACGAGAAAATCTCGCTGTGCCCTACCTCCTCCTCATGTATGCTATCCTTTCGGGATAGCATACATGTTATAAATCACTTTGTATATTTTGTCGGTTTAAATGTAGTTCCCCGAAGACCAGACAGGACCCGATGGACCGACGACATTGTGAAGGTTGCGGGAAGTCGGTGGATGGAGAAGACTCAAGACCGTTCGTCATGGCACACTTTGGGGGAGGCCTATATTCAGAAGTGGACTTCATCAGGCTGATGATGATGAAATATAGTTGTGGACTCACGTAAAAGCTCTTCGAATCCTTTTTGCAGTTAGCCTTCGTGATGCATTTGTCCTGAACAGCTTCGAAGACGCGCGGCATGTACGCTATCAGCGCGAGCGTCACGCACGGGTGCCGGTCGGAACGCAGCGCCATCACCTCTTTGGCCCTGGAACTTTCATTAATTTACCGAATCTATTCAAGTGCTATTACACCCTGTATCATCATTTCAGCCTTTCAACCTCCACTGCTGAACATGGCCTCCCCCACAGACGGAGCAATTCCTTATCATGTGGGGGGATTTGCCTATAGTCACCACGCTGGGCATGCGGGTTGGTGAGCGCCGTTAGAGCTATCGTTGTTAAAATGAGGGAAGCTGCTGCCCATCCCCTAGCTTTTTTCCCTTAGTCGCCTCTTACAACATCCGCGGATAGGTAGATATGGAGGGGCCTATTCTTCAGCCGGGGCCACCACGGCCACACCCTGTATAATCCCTACTAATATTATAAACTAGCTTCCGTCCGCTGCTTCGCTCGCGTGGTAGGTACCGATGAACATAAAAAGTAAATATTTGTTCCGGGGTCTGGGTGTTGTGGTACCATATTACGCGTTGATTCTGGTACGTACGACTCAGGGAATCCTAGTTTTTTTTTTTTTTTTTTTTTTTTTTATACGAAATAGGCTAACGTTTGACCACAATCTCACCTGATGTTAAGTAATGATGTGGTCTACGGTGTAGCACGTTTGCCTAGAAAAAACCTATATGTATAGTATATATATACAGTGGTGGTCATCTAATTAGAAACACCTACCTGGGTTTATATATTTATTGCAAATTCCCTTTCGAACAAATTTTTAACGTATCATTGAGTGTTCCTATGTATTAAAATCGATGTATCGGATATTATATTGCATTGTTATACCATTTTAATAACAGAAAACAACGGTTGTTTTTCTAAAACTGAAAGTTATATTAATAACAAAATAAAAAACGAGATACAAACCGGACAACTAATTAGAAACACCAAAAAAATCATTACTTAAATCATTTTTAATTTGAACAAAACCCCAATAGTTTTGAAAAATACTAAAAATACTACATCCTTAGACAATTAGTATTTGGTAGGGTAGCCTTTATTATCAATAACAGCTTTGCAGCGACGCGGCATTGATTCAATCAATTTATAACAAGTTTCTACAGGAATACTTCTCCAAGCGTCTTCAAATGCACTGTTAAGTCCATGAATATTAGTAACGTGTTTCTGCGACAGGTTGGTCTTTATAGTGTGCCACAAATTTTCTATGGGATTTAAATCCGGACTATTGGCAGGCCACTCTAATACTGTCACGGATTGTTCTGTAAGAAACGCTTTAACGCTGCGTGCTGTGTGCTTTGGGTCGTTGTCATGCTGAAATATCCAAGTTACTGGCAAATTTTCCTCGGAATATGGAATCATTGTCTCTTCCAAGATCTTTTTGTATTGATATTGATCCCTTCAATCTTTCTCACGGGACCAATCCCGTACCCTGAGAAACATCCCCACACCATTACATTTCCACCATCGTGCTTAACTGTCTTTTTAGTGTACTTATTATTCAAAGCCTCGTTTATTGGTCGTCGTACATATCGTTTTCCATCGGAATTCATCAAATTAATTTTAGTTTCATCTGAAAACAAAACTTTTTTCCATTGATGAATAGTCCAACTGCCATATTTGCGAGCGAATGCTAGACGATTTTCTCTATGTTGCCTGGTTAGTAGTGGTACTTTTCTAGCGATCCTTCGTAACAATTTTCCTTCAACCAACCGTCTACGAACTAGTTTAGTGGACACGTGTCGAGGATCGTCTTCTGAAAATACCTCTTTTCTTATAACATTGGATCCTTTAAAGGGGTCCGCCTTAGCTAATCGAAGCATAAGCCTGTCTTCTTGAACTGTAGTCTTCCTGGACCGAAGTTTTCTTGGCACGTTATCTGATGTTCCGTGTAGTTTGAAATGTGCGAGGGCGTTAAATATCATCTTTACGGAACATTCCAAATAATCGGCGATCTTTCTGTAACTCCATTTTTGTTTTAAATGAAAATTCACTATAATTTTTCTCGTTGCTGCATCACAGCTCTTATTTTTACCCATTTTTAATAAAACAACTATAAATAGTAACTTTTCGTAATGAGTTAGAAATGGCGGCAATATTTACAATGTGATTGACAATTGTGAGAACTGTATTTCAGTTTAAAAAATCTAATTTCGAACCAAGTCATACAATGTTTCTAATTAGTTGTCCATTCTGCCAGTCCTAACGATATTGATACTTTTTGTTTCACTGATATTTATTTTTATTGTCGTCTTGGTTGTCAAATATTATTGCTTGTAATTAAACTAGAGATATTAAAGTACATTGTAAAGTAGTGAAAAAAAAATTACCTCCTATTAAATGCTATAATAATGTTAGTTACTTTATAAAAATGTCAGGTGACTAGGTGTTTCTAATTAGATGACCACCACTGTATATGTTAGGCCATACCTATAGTATGGCCTAACATAGTCCTGACCCCATACTATGGGGTCAGGACTATGTTTGTGACTGTTGGGTGTTATTTGTTTATTTATTACTAGCTTACGCCCGCGGCTTCGCTCGCGTGGTACCGATGAAGATAAAAAGTAGCCTATATGCTATTCCAGACTATAATCTATCTCTGTGCCAAATATCATCCAAATCAGTTCGGCCGTTTGAGCGAGATAAAACTACAAACATCCAAAAATCCTCACAAACTTTCGCATATATAATATTAGTAGGATGCGAAAGTTTGGATAGATAGATAGCGTAGACTTCTTTTTATGTTCGTAGCGGAAGCTAGTTACAAATAAATAACACCTAACAGTCACAAACATAGTCTTGACCCCGCACTAGGATTCCCTGTGTCGTGGGTATCAGAATCTTCGAATACTAATGGTACCACAACACCCAGACCCGGAACTAATATATGCCGATGTCGTTAGCTATATCGCATACCTTCAAATTACAAGCCAATTTTCAATAGAGTTACGGATCATTTTGAAACGAATTTTATATGATATATCAAGGACATATCGCGTGCCGTTTGAACACGGCTTAGCAACTATAAAGTGACAGGTACCTTTGTTCGTGTGTGACCATAGCAAGAGCGGATTCTGGGAACTTGTAGTAAATAGCATAGTCGATCGCGCTCATATCCAAGTTGTTGTAGGTGAGGTGACAGCCCATAGACAGCAGTAGCGCTATAGACTTGGGCTTGTTTTCCATCGTAGCGAGGTGCAGAGCCGTGTTCTGAAACATAGTATTCTGTGAAGTTCTCTAAGCTTAATTGCAAGGAACACATATGACTGACAATTTTTTTTTACAAATTCCGCCCTCGGCTTGGCTCGCGTGCTACCTACATAATAAGTAGCCTACGTCATATACGTAGTTATTATGCTATTTTAGGTGAAGAACTTTATCTATTCCAAGTTTCAGCGAAATCGGTTGAGCCGATACGGCGCGATTGAACAACAAACATCCAAATATCCAGACAATCTCACAAACTTTCGCATTTATAATATTAGTAGGATGTAACGAGCCGTGTTGGATATAGTGGGGGATACCTTTCGATCTGAAGGTCGTAGGTTCGAATCCCAACCGTGCACCAATGGATTTTTCTATTCTATACATTTGAGTGCGCGTTAACACGTGCTAATAACGGTGAAGGAAAACAGCGTGGGTAACCCGCGGCTTAGTCAGCTCCACACGTATTGACTATGTCTTTGCTGTGGATAAGGCCTAATCATAGACAACGATGGAATAAAGACTAGGCTGAGAGGATGGTAAGTGCTGGGCAAGCCCACTCCATCTATAACATGTCCTGTAAGTGAGTAAAAGTTATATCTGACGCTGTATAAATCATCTAGAACAGATGTAATAAGGCCTTACTTGCTTTTATGTATTCAGACCTTTAGGATAAAATTTGTTAAACTTTGACCTAAATGAGCCGCGGCAAAGTTGCAAGCCTCTGAAAGTTTCTATTGGGTTATAAAGTTAAAGAATGTTCAAACAAAGATATAACCAAATTTTAACCCATTTATAGCTAGGTACAGTCAACTTCAAACAATTAAGAAATATTTTTCATTCTCAGTTTTAATACGTCTTAACACGACCTCGGTGGCGTAGCGGGATAGTGCCCATTTGAGACGCAAGGTGTGCGGGTTCGATTCCCGCTGCTGGACAAATGTTTGCATTTTGGTATTTTGTCTTAATTACGTATGTTGATATGTTGTTAGGTGACATTAGTCTTTCACTACACTGATTCACGGACGGTCATAGGCCCTTTTCAGGGTCACCATACCACAACCTGGTCACTGGACCTGATACAGGATGACCAAGAAAGAATCAGTGACACGACAAGCAAGCAAGGGCGAGTTATAGATATATTCCCTGTTATTAAGAAACTGGGTTCAGACCAGGACTAAGTAAACCCTGGTTTTGTGACGTGTTACGCTAGCGTTTCTCTTCTAAAGTTTCGTAATAACAGGTATTGGAACTTACCAGGTCCTTGTCCACTTGGTTGAGCAGATGCGAATGCACCGAATGCAGCAGCGTAATTGTCTGCGTGTACCCACTCATAGCCGCGAGGTGCAGCGGGTTCCGGCCGTTGTGGTCGCGATGCAGCAGAGCGCCCCTATTCAGCAATAACTGGACAACTCTCGTGTGTCCCTCGCGTGACGCGATGTGTAGCGGCGTCAGTCCCTCGCCGTCACTTTCGTTGATGATAAACGTGCCTTTGTCCGAGTCGAGGAGCTGACAGGCAGTGTGGTAGCGCCCGTATCTGTTTAAGACGAATTTATGACTCAATATGCGTGACATCTAAATTTTCTTCAATCAAATGCTATCTTATTCTAATGTCATGTCTATTTTCTAATCCGAAATGAGGAAACCCGAAAAAGAACCAAGGTTACCGACATAGCTTTCAGAATTAGCAGGTTGAAGTGGCAGTGAGCCGGCCATATAGCTCGCAGAACCGACCACCGTTGGGGAACAAAGGTTCTCGAGTGGCGACCACGAACCGGACGACGCAGTGTTGGAAGGCCCCCCACCCGATGGACCGACGAGATTGTTAAGGTAGCGGGAAGTCGGTGGATGGAAAAGGCTCAAGACCGTTCGTTATGGCACTCTTTGGGCGAGGCCTATGAAATGAAATGAAATGAAATGAAAATACTTTATTGTACACCTTACAAATTTAAAAATATAAAATAAAACAGAAACTAAAACTAAAGACCATAAAGGTACAATGGGCGGTCTTATCGCTAAAAAAGCGATTTCTTCCAGACAACCTTTGGATGGAGTGAATATAAAATTAGAGGAAGATTGGTCGGGGTGGACTTAAAAACATAAATAATGGAAACACTATAAACTATAAACAAACAGCATACATACAAATATATAATATATAAATATAAAGATATAAATACATATATATATATATATTTGTAGATAGTATCAAAATACATAAATGCAACCAAGACAAATGAACGACCTATGACAACTCTTCATTTAAATAGAAGTTTTTAACCCTAGTTTTAAAAGCAGCTAGTGAGGGGGATTTTCTTATGGAAAGCGGTAACGCGTTCCATAAGCGGACTGCTTGGACGGAAAAGGAATCAGCATAGAAACTAGTTCTATGCACTGGAGTTTTGAGTAGGAAGTTTTCTGCGGATCGAAGAGTACGGGAATGTGAACAATGAAGAAACTCAAATCGATCCTTCAGATAACGAGGAGTGGATGGATTTCGGAGGATGTTGAAAAGGAGAGAGAGGATATGGGTATTCCGGCGAAGACGAATGGGGAGCCATTTAAGTTTAGCACGAAATTCAGAAATGTGATCATATTTTCGAAGTCCAAATATGAACCTTATGCAGAAATTTTGAAGACGTTCTAGTTTGCTTAGCTGTTCTTCCGTAAGGTCAAGATAACAGGTATCAGCATAGTCAAGAATTGGGAGAAGAAGAGATTGTGCAAGCGCAATTTTAGTAGCTGTTGGAAGAAAGTTCCGCAGTCTTCTTAGTGAACCAGCAGACGCAAATAATTTACGACTCACAGATTCAAGCTGTGAGCCCCATGACATACTACTATCCATGAACACACCCAAGTTTTTAACACATTTAGAAAAGGGCACTATAATGTTATCGAACTTTATTTGAGGAAGAGTCGACCAATTTATCTTCACTAATGTGCGAGAACTACCTAAAATGATAACTTGTTCCTATTATTATATTATTATTTCCTTGTTATTGTTTGTTGTTATGAGCCTATGTTCAGCAGTGGACTTCATCAGGCTGATGATGATATTATTTGTGGCATACGGCATATTTTTGTGTTAGTCTTAGGAAGATTCATATATGGTTTGTAAGAAAATTGTTACAGAATAAATGAAATGAAAGAACGTTCTTATCATCAATTTAAAAAAAAACACCCAACTGTCAACATAGTCTTAACCCAAGGATTCCCTGTGTCGTGGATATCAGATATTACGAGTACCACACCTAGACCCGAACAAATATTTGCAGATGCGAACATTTGTGGAGCTCTAAATACTTCATCATTTCAGCCGTACGACGTTCACTGCTGAACATGGCCTCCCCCACAGACAGCAAATTCCTTATCATGTGGGGGGGGGGGGGGGGGGGGGAGCGAAGCCGCGGGCGGAAGCTAGTAAATTATATTAATTAACAAAATTAAGTAGGAACGAGTCGCACAATATTAAAAAAAAAACTTTTTGCTCCGTAAAATAAAATTGAAATGTCCATAACTTTACCTGGCAGCGAAATGCAGCGGGCTCTCGTTGTTGTTGTTCTTAAGATTGATGCAGGCGCCGAGTCGAATGAGATTTTCCAAAGATCTGATGTGCCCGTTGCGACTCGCGTAGTGTAGCGGTGAGCAGCCGCTCGCGTCCTTTTCGTTCAGCAGCAGGGTCAGGCTTTTCTCGCAGCGATTCTGAAATGTGGCAAGCTTAAGACTCCCATCCCTCACTAGCCGGACACGAGGCCAATAAACGGGAAAGTTTAAGTTAGAACATCCATTAGTGCTTGAACAGAATTCGAACCCGACCTTTGGGTCGAAAGGTCACGTCGCCTAGGCCCCCGTCTGAAAACCAGCACCGCAGCGTACATATTATGTTAGGTGCAGCTTTATGCTGAGACGGGACCCATTTGCCCCACACAACGCATACCTACCGCCTCACCTACCTACATGTTTTTGTTTTCTTATTGTGTTTTTGTATTACTAGGTTTAAGTATTTTTTTCTTTGTATCTTCCTACCTACCTACCTACTTACTGCGTTGTGGGTCAAATAAATACATTTTCTTTCTTTCTTTCTTTCAAAGGCGGGGTCACTACCACCCCACCGCTAGTGCTCTCGGGTCTCGATAAACTCCAATTTAGGTCATCTCTCCTTAACTAACGTACCTACCTATTTCGATTTAGACGGGAACGAGTACACTCTGTCATAATTTCGTTTCAACATGATCCCTACGTGAACTGAACAAAGTCCAATTTAATTCTGATGTGAAAGGTTTACCTAGCTGTACTGCGCAATGATGTCGCAAAGTCCCCCAATTTTAAACTCTAAAATAGACATTATTTACGAGGCGTTAGGAACATTTTGGAATAAGTTATAGGTCATATATCGCACGCTGTTTGAACACGGCTTAACGTGTAGGTAATTTCATACCATCTTCAAAGCCCCAATCCGAATTACAAAACTTTCGTTCAATCAACGATGTGGTTAACGATTTGGACAGATTTACATTACAAGCGAAGATACTTGTACAAATTGTTGAGGCTGTTTGGGTCGGTTCGGAATTTTTGCCTTCCCTAGAGAAAACAGACAACATTTAATATTGGAATTAGGACACAGAGAAATTCATTTCAAACGTAAGCCATGCTGGATTGGTGGGAGGTTCCCCGACCCGACCCTGATGATGGTGATGATGATGAGAGCAACCTGACAACTCGCAGCAAACTCCTGCAGGCGACCTCCGTTGATGACGACCAGATGTAGCACGTTCCGTTTGTTGATATCCTTCTGAAGGATGTCTGCGCCGTGGAATATCTGCAACAAGTCGGTTACGATTTTTGTTAATTTTGACACACATCCTACTAATATTATATATGCGAAAGTTTGTGAGGATGTTTGTTGTTCAATCACGCGGCAACGGCTCAACCGATTACGTTGAAACTTGGAATCGATAAAACCATGCCTGAACCTCGTCACTGACCTAATATCACCAAGAAAGAATCAGTGACACGACTAGAAGAAATGATTTATTAACCGATGGTCCTTTTCAGGGCCACCATACCTCAGCCTGGTCACTGACCTAATACAGGATGACCAAGAAAGAATCAGTGACAAGACAAGCCAGCAATAAGTATGGAAGTACCAAAGTATCCACCGTCCTCCATGCCGACCGTGCCGCGGCGAGGAGCAATGGCGACCTTCGCTCCTTATCCAGGGGGTTGATGTCGGAGCCCTGCATTATAAGATAGGTCACAATCTCCGGGTGGTCGAACATGGCCGCGCAGTGGATCGGCGTCATCTTCTGCACGTCGCATGAGGTGAGGCAGGCGAGCTTCTCCTCCGGCTGCATGCGGAACATCAATTTTACTATTTCCAAGGCACCCTGTTGAAAATTTATTATATCAAAGACTAAAGTCAAAGTTAGAAAAAAAAACGACTTTTAACGAAGAGTCATTATATGTTATAGGACGTAACAGGTAGTGTTGTGTTGCTGAAGTGAGTAAGGTTGCCAGAGCTCTTAAAGGGGGAGGGAAGTTCGGGGTCGGCAACGCGCGCGTGATGCCTCTAGTACTGCAAGCGTTTATAGGCTACGGTGATCACTTACCAACAGGTGGGCCGTAAGGCTGTAGATTACAATAATTGTATTTAAAAAAATTGTCGTGAACTCTCCCTTGTACACACGCGAGATGCACAGGCGTTGAAACCGTTCATAGGCTATGGTAACCACTTACCAGCAGGTGGGCGGTATGCTTGGTTGCTCTAAAAAAATGCCTTGGACCCTCACCTGAGCGCACGCGAGATGCACAGGCGTTGACAAGTCGTGCTGCGGTGTAGATCAGGTTCAGCAAGCGTTCACGACTGTGGTAACCACTTACCAGCAGGTGGGCGGTATGCTTGGTTGCTCTAAAAATATGCCTTGGACCCTCACCTGAGCGCACGCGAGATGCACAGGCATGGACAAGTCGTGCTGCGGTGTAGATCAGGTTCTGCAAGCGTTCACGACTGTGGTAACCACTTACCAGCAGGTGGGCGGTATGCTTGGTTGCTCTAAAAATATGCCTTGGACCCTCACCTGAGCGCACGCGAGATGCACAGGCGTGGACAAGTCGTGCTGCGGTGTAGATCAGGTTCTGCAAGCGTTCACGACTGTGGTAACCACTTACCAGCAGGTGGGCGGTATGCTTGGTTGCTCTAAAAATATGCCTTGGACCCTCACCTGAGCGCACGCGAGATGCACAGGCGTGGACAAGTCGTGCTGCGGTGTAGATCAGGTTCTGCAAGCGTTCACGACTGTGGTAACCACTTACCAGCAGGTGGGCGGTATGCTTGGTTGCTCTAAAAATATGCCTTGGACCCTCACCTGAGCGCACGCGAGATGCACAGGCGTGGACAAGTCGTGCTGCGGTGTAGATCAGGTTCTGCAAGCGTTCACGACTGTGGTAACCACTTACCAGCAGGTGGGCGGTATGCTTGGTTGCTCTAAAAAAATGCCTTGGACACTCACCTGAGCGCACGCGAGATGCACAGGCGTGGACAAGTCGTGCTGCGGTGTAGATCAGGTTCTGCAGCCGTTCATGACTGAGGTAACCACTTACCAGCAGGTGGGCGGTATGCTTGGTTGCTCTAAAAATATGCTTTGGACCCTCACCTGAGCGCACGCGAGATGCACAGGCGTGGACAAGTCGTGCTGCTGCGTAGATATCTTCGCCCCGGAGCGCAGGCACAGGTCCACCGCGCGTATATCGCCGCCGTGGACCGCGGAATGCAGCGGCACATTCCCCTCGTTGTCGTACAGTGAGATCATGGACTCGCGGGTGCAGCCGCGGGACTCCCCCCACTCGAGGAACACCTCCATGGTGCGCGACGAGGCGTTCTTGGCCGCCTCGTGGATGGGGTAGTAGCCGTTGTTGCAGGGGCGCTTCCACTCCGCTTCTAGCTCCGTGATCTGCGCACAGTTTACAATTTGAACAAATACCTATACAAAAATAAATAAATATTCCGGACATATCACACACGATCAACTGATCCTAAACTAGGCATAGCCTGTACTATGGGTACCAGAGACTAATATACTAATAGATATATATTTAACACCCAGACAAAGAACTAACATCTGTGTTCATCACACAAAAAAAAAACAGGTATTATAAACGCCAAAGTAACTCTAGTCTGAGGCCCTTGTCACCGGTGAGTGGTGAATAGTGTATAGCTTAACGTTTTTGTATGGTATTTTTTTTTTTTATTGATAATGGTAAGGCGTTTTGCCACCAACTCACTTTTGCAAGTGAGATGTGGCCTAAGATGGAGCACGCTTTCCCAGAGTGAACTTATTGACCCTAGATTTGAAGACTCCTAGATTGTACTCTGTCGGGAAAACAGACGCAGGCAGATCATTCCACTATTTGGCAGTACTTATAATAAAAGTGGAGCAGAAACGTTTCGTTCGACACTGTGGTATGTCGACATGGTATGTATCACGTAAAGAATCATTGTATAGAAAGATAAAAGTGCGCCCTTTACTTTGGTCATCATGTCACATGTCGTCGAATTTTTAGGTTCTTGGACATGCCAGTTTCCGACCGATGTTTTCTTTACCGTTTTAGAGCACTATTTATTTATTTTTGTGGAACCTAACTCCGTAATCAGCGCTCATTTTACAATTTGAGCAAGACAAGTGCACAATAAAAAACATAATTTAAAAATTTAAGAGCTTTTACGCTTGTCTACTTCCTTCCAACACTTCCAAAGTACTTACAAGGATTTTAGCGCAAAGATCGTGGTCGTGGATCGCGGCTATATGAAGCGCTGTGCGCCCATGTTCACCGCCAAGGTCCACGTTAAATAAACTCTTGTACTTCGTAAAAACCTTTAGCACTGCAACCTGTTAAATGTTAACTGTATCAATGTAAAGCCGTAAAAGCTGAAGAATGGGCCCCTCCATGTCTCCTACCCGTGGATGTCGTAAGAGGCGACTAAGGGAAAAAAGCTAAGGGATGGGCAGAAGGTCCGCGTGCCCAGCGTGGTGAGTATGGGCAAATTCCTCCCACTTCATAGAAAGTTTTGACGTTCTGGAAATCTGTTGGGGAGGCCGATGTTCAGCAGTGGACTCTCAACTGCTGGAATAATTAATGTTAAGCATCGCTCAGCCGTGTTCATATACCTCTTTGCAAATCAGAAGCAAACGCGGCTAGTGTTGCCAGCAAAACTAGCCGCTTCTCTTTCTAAAGTTAACATAAAGTTTACTCAAGCGTCAGTCGAAGCCGCCTAAAAGCTCAACTAACCTTATTTAATTCAACGGCCAGATGTATCGGCGCTTGCTTCCTGTTATTCAAAATACCCGTGTCAACGTGTCTAAAACAATAAACCTCCGTTAGCAACAGAAAAAATATATAAATTTAATTTAAAAACTTTAATAATTTCTAAATGAAAAATGTTTCTACGAAATTAACGAATACCTAGAATAGATACCTGCCTACCTATCCAAACGCAGACCTACCAACGTCTACGTCAACGTCTGGATAAATAAGAAAAACAAAAAAAACATTCAACTCACAGCCTATCTTTAAAATAACTAGGTTAGTAATCTTCTATTCTCACAAACAATAGATGCCTGGACTAAGTTTCCTTTACTATTGTACAAACATTTAAAAAACGTTAATGCATTATGCTACCAACTGACCCTACCTTTGCAACAAAAACTCGACAGCTTCGAGAGCATCGTTCTCCACGCCAACGTGAAGCGGTGTGTTCAGAGACGTGTCTTGTGCATTCAAATCTGAAAGAAAACTCTTTGGTCAGCCTCTTAACTAATATTATAAATGCGAAAGTTTGTGAGGATGTTTAGATGTTTGTTGTTCAATCACGCCGTAACGGATCAACCGATTTCGTTGAAACTTGGAATAGATAAAGTTACTTATCTAGAATAGCATATATACCTCGCGAGTTAAGCCGCGGGCGGAAGCTAGTAGAGTATAATGTTAATGTTAGTTTATCTTGAAGGTAGGTTTAGCCCCGCTATTATAAGCTAGGTGTTAGTTAAAAAAAATGTTCTCTAGTATAAGCACAGACATTGCTTTGCCCTTGAAATGTCCATAAGTCCACAAGTTTCAGCGTTATAAATAATGTATAGCTCAATACTTCAGCGCGTGCCAATCTGTCCCACTAACTTATGATCGATGATTCGTTTTTATCAACAGTGCTATTACGTAAGCGAAATGGGAATGAGGTTCGCAATTTTGAGAGTGATTTTATCAATCTCAGCAACATCCGAAACACACATGATCTCTCTACTCTAAGTGGTTAAAAATTAATGAACGAATGAACTTATATATCATTTTCATATATACACACCGGCACAATTAGCGGAACAGAAAAAAAAGTGAGACTATGAGATAATAACGCATATATTTGACGAAAATGTAATTAGACACAAAATAACAAATTGATTAACATCTTTTAACAACGACTTTGAAAAGTCTTCGTTATTTTTTATTGAAAAATAAACAAATTTGAAATAAGTGAAATTTTTAGATGATTATGAACCATCACAAAAAATAAAAAAAAGTAAGCATTAAATGATTTAACAATAAAATTAAAGCAAAATTAATAACGAGTGTTTCCCCCTCTTGCTCTGATTACGGTTTCCATTCGTCTGGGCATGCTACAGATTATGTTATCGATGTTTTCTTGAGGCAACCGCTCCCACTCCTCAAGTAATGCGTTTCCAAGTTCATTCAGATTGTTGGGGGGTGGCATTCTGGATTTAACCCTTCTTTTTAGCAAGTCCCAGACATATTCTATCGGATTCATATCGGGGGAATTTGCTGGCCACTGCATCACCGGTATACCTACGTGGCTCAGATATGCCTGTACCGATTGTGCACTATGAGCACGAGCATTATCTTGCATTAGAATAACGTCGTCACCAATAAATGGGGCAAATGGTACAATATGTTCTTCTAAAATGTCTCTGATGTATCGATCTGCTGTCATGGTCCCTCCTGTGACTATCACTAACTCCGTGCGAGCTCCCAAACATATCCCTCCCCAAACCATAATCGAGCCGCCACCATAAGCCACTGTGTGTTCAAAATTAGACTGTATGTGGCGTTCTCCTTTGCGTCTCCATATTCGCTGTCTCCCATCGATCTGTTTTAAAAGAACTCTGCACTCATCAGTAAAGAGAACCTGCTGCCATTCGTTCAAATCCCAATGACGATGTTCTCGCGCATAGCTTAATCAGTTTACGCGGTGACGTCTCTCAAGTTTTGGGCCTTTGGCAGGTATATACGACCCTAAACCAACTTCTTCAAATCTCCTGCGAACTGTACGCTCACTTACTCGTACTCCTCGAACGTCTTCCAGTTCATTTCGAGCTTGTACAGCCGTTAATCGCGTATTCCTACGAACTCCAAGTTGTAAAAAACTGTCATCTCGCCTCGATGTACATCTTTTTCTACCTTGACCCCTCCTCCTCACAAGAGAATTAGACGATCTGTACCGCTGGATGCTGCGATGAATCGTTGATACTGGTCGACGAAGCCTTGAGGCAATCGATCTGTAGGTATGGCCATTTCTTCTCATTTCAGCCCTAATGATTTCCAGTGATGTTAAGTCAGGCACAATAAAGAGCTTTTAATAAACAAAATTTCCTATAGAATAACAAATTTATAAAAAACCATTGCCAACCAACCAAACAAAATTGCCTATAGAATAACAAATTTATAAAAAACGATTGCCAACCAACCAAACAAAATTGCCTATAGAATAACAAATTTATAAAAAACCATTAAGTGCAATTTTTCAAAAAAATTACAATTACGTAGGTTTTACTCGAACAAGTTGACAAAACGTATTGTTCGGGAAAATAAAACAAATGAATGAAAAAAGTGTATGTCATCTAATTTTCTATTTTCAAATTTGACAATAAATTAAAAAAATATCATGACTGGCCAGTTCCTCAAGTAAAAGATTTTAAAATCCTGCTTTTTTTTGTGTTCCGCTAATTGTGCCGGTGTGTATATTTAGGGTCTTCTTCGTTTAAATTGTAAATGATTAAAGAAATGTTACTTTGTTCATTGTATCTCAAAAACAAGCCTGGAATAAAATCGTTTTGGAATGTATTATCAAAGTTTCATATGACATCCCATATTATACCTACATTTGTATAACTTTTTTCAAATTCGATCATTACATTCATCTTAATAAACTCTCAACAAAAGGGGTACGTTTAACCCCTTGTTTAAAAATCAATCCCACTTTAAATGCAATACTTTGTTGGCGTTATCTTCTTCAAAGTATAAAATAAGGTTTTATGAATATAACCCCGTATAAAATAAAAACATGATGTATCTAATGCATAAAGTGTCGGCTTGAGTTATGATTTTATCTGGTTTAACATCTAACGTATTCGTAGCATAACCTTCGAACCGTCAATCCTATCTGCACAGGAATTAGTAGGTCAACAGGTTGTACTATCGAGGTTTGCTGGTAGGAATATGAGTTAAATCAAATCAGCCAAAAGGTTTTTTTTTATACAACTAAGTTGGCAAACAAGCACGGCACACCTGTTGGTATACGCGTTGCGTACCCCGAATCTCCCCCCCCCCCCCCCCCCTACTCTCTGGCAACCTTACTCACCGGAGGAACACATCACTATTTGAAAACTAATGTTATTTGGCTGCGATCTTCTGTAAGGCCTCAACAGGCAAGCTGATCCAATGAAATCCAAGAAAATCTCACTGTGCCCTTCCTCCTCCCAAAATGTTGTTAAGATATAGTGGTCACAGTTTAATTCAAAATAGGTTTGATGAGTATTCCCCTTACATCCTATTTGGGTTTTATGGATGTTTTTCGGGTAGCTTATATGCTAGTAGGATTCAAAAAAAGTAAGGCAAATATAAGAGATGGGGTGTCCAATGTCTCACCTCCTGAGAAGCTGAAGATTAGGGAGAGGATATTGATGTTGTTGCGAGCGGCCGCCTGGTGCGCGGCCGTACGTCCGCGGCCGTCCCTCACTGTCAGACGAGACGGCTCGTTCACATACAGCCGCCGAAAGTCCTCTGTGTTGCCGCTCTCTGCAGCCTGCAAAAACATCATCTTGTCAAAGACTGACAGATTATTTTTAATACCCATTGTTCTAACGATAGATCGATATGACTGGGGGCGTGCAGATGTTTCTTGAAGTCTAGGTTACAAGAGATTTTTTTAAGTTTTACGGGACAAGTAGCAATCCCTTTACGAATCTAATGTATATGGGAGGAACCTCGGAATCAGTCTCTATTAGACAGCGAAAGAATCATCTAAATCGGTTAATAATGGCGGAGAGATATCAAGTGTATGATGAAATGATGACATAAATAAAAATTAAATACAGGCGTCTTAGGAACCTCCTCCTTTTTTTGAAGTTTTGTTCCTTCTTCGCGCTATATTGAACAATCACGATGTAAAGCGCGTAGATTTTTAGGGTTTCGTACCTCATTTGGAAAAACGGAACCCTTATAGGATCACTTTGTTGTCCGTCTGTCTGTCATTAAATTTATAATGAAATTTATACCACCTATTAAGGTCTGCGGGGTTATGGTGCCGTATAAAAATCAAAATCTAGCTTAATATATTAAAAATATATGGGGCAATGAATGTATAATTTTTGTATGGAAATGGCAAAAATGAAAAACCTCTAGTGTACTTCCAGTTACCTCACGATTTTGAAATTTGCAATGCTAGGAGCTTTTATGACACAATTATAGGGAAGTCTGAAATTGAGGAATAACATTTTTAGCATTAGCAGGGGGTAGCTTGAGCCCGTGACTTCGGTTGCAGGTTACCTAGATAAAAAGCTTATTATGCTATTCTAGGTAAAGAACTCTATCAATTCCAAGTTCCATCGAAAACGGTTGATTCGTTACGGTGTGATTAAACCACAATTATCCAAACATCCTCACTAACTTTCGCATTTATAATATAAGTAGGAGAAGCTCGTCTGAAACCCCAACCCAACAAATTGAATTAACAACAAGGTTCTTAAGAGATCTAGAAACGTTCTCTGATTGAAAATCTCTATCAGTAGCGTAACTTAATCTTTTCAAGGAGAAGGTATAGCACAAATGCAGGAATCCATTACCTTCAAGATTAGAACGTTATTTACATAAAGTTGTAGAAGATATATAAATTCTGGCGTTTGACCGCACTTGAACTCGACAGATGCTGTAAATCCCTGATTACAACAAATAGTTTTGAGAGTGAATCCTACGCTGCATTTCTAAATCTTTACAAATGTTGGCTTTATCACTCTTGAACACCGTTAAGTTTTTACTGTGAGAGCCGAGAAAAATAAAAATAAAGTATGCTGCTATCTCTTGATAAAGTAAATTGTTTGTAACTTGCACCTTGCAGGTCATATTGCACATTGCAGGTCATACAGTGCATCGTCATACAATTGCTAAAAGATATATTCTAACTCTAAGTGAACATTCCATCCAATGAAATGGATCCAATATTGGTTAACTAAATGGAGACTTGGTTATATCATCCAGTCTAATTGGACTACAGCACGTGAAGTAGGACCTATCTTTTGAGTACTGGAAATGGTCTGAGAGATGGTGTTATCAAATAAATGGTGCTTTGCAATTCTATTGTTTTCTAATAATATCCGTCCGCACCCCAACTTTTTAGGACACGCTTAGCCAATACGTCCTCATTAAAAATGTTGTTAATAAGTGCGTTCTAGAAAGATAAGCATGAACTTAAAGTAACAGATTTGCATGAACGACTCCTCCAATAGTAGACTTGCTCAGATCTCTAAGATTTACTTAGTAAAATTAGCATGTTAAGTAGCTGTTGTTGCAGCAGTTCGTTAGTGACACAGCAAGCGAATCGTCGCTTCTTGGAATACTTCAATTATACAAATCAATCTTTGGATTACAATCTGTGGTGCAATTGTGTAAGCGTAATGACAATGAAGATCGTAACTTTGAGGGTAATTTTAACAATATTAGCAATATTCAAAACGTTCCAAACTTGACACGGGAAATCTTCAAGCCCTTAGCTTCTTCCTTTTCATGTTTGAAAAACTTCAGATGTAGTAAAATTTATAAAATCATCTTTAAAAATGCGATCTTCATTACCATTTTGCTTACACAATAGCCTGGCTGGTCGACATTTTACGTTCTAGAAAATTGCATTATTCTAAACTACCTACTATGGCAGCTCTTTAAATATTCCCTTCCCTTTCTCATTGATCGAAATAACAAGGACGGCTACAATTTTAGCGCTATCAAATAAAGTTTAGGTACTTGCAACTTAATCATTACCATTGGAGCCCAACGTGGGACTAAAACATAACTTTATCTACATTCCAGATAGTGGTAGTAATTCGCTTGGCATATTCTAAACTTAAGCATGAACAGAATAAGAGCGTTCAGGTATTCTACGGAAATCCAGTTTGTGGTGCCAATCACCAACAATAATAAACTCGTAGCTAGGTAAAATTAACTTTGCGTGATATCTTTGCTAGGATCATCATCATCATCATCTCAGCCCGGACCAACTGCTAGGTATTGACTACAGCTATCTGTCGTCAATACAGAAAATGTAAAATATATGTGTAATGAAAATGTGAAATGTATGCAGAAAATAAACAAGGGCTATGCCTTGTTTATTTTCTGCATGCCTCCTCCCTACTCTACGTCTCTTAGAGTGAGTTAGTAAGTCTTAGCATAAATAAATAGAAAGTTTCTTTGCTAGCTTTATTAAGTTTATTCCCCATCATAACTTCACAAAGGCACGGCGAAAAATGAAAAGTGTCTGTAATCATATCAACTATTTGAATATTTTATGAACGTTTTACGAGACACTTAAAAGAAAAATGTTTTATCAAAGCCTTTATAAAACGTGAGTGAGTTGCCTGTAATGGACTCAATTTCCAAATTTCACCTTGAAAGCATACAGGCTGTAAAACGACAGTCCCCTATTCAGCCTTCTCATAACAGTAAGTCAACATACATAGTTATTTTAGTTTTTGATTATTTTGGTATGACTTTTTACATAATTTCGTATTCACAAGAGCCCTTAGGTCTTAGCAGCCTTAGCAGAGTCTTAAGACTAAATTGCCAATTAAAAAAGGCAATGATAACGTCAAACTAACATTAATTTGATAGTTTGAGGCATTGATGAACTCAAACAAAAAGTCCAATTTTAGTTATAGTTAAAAAAATTGTTCGTTTCGATGTAGGAGAATAGTGGTAGATGCATTTCTAGGGCTCCGTTACTAAAATTTATACCGGAACCCTTATGGTGAATTTCGTTGTCTGTCTCTGGTGCACACTTTTGGTTTCTAAACAAATAGTACCGCAGTTCCTACTATCGACTTTTTTATGGTCAATCAAAATTATAATAATTTGACTTATTTGTATGCTTCTTCACAGATCCATGTAGAAGCTTAAGCGATTCAGAAGCACGCCCCATGATTATATTTATGGACCATTTCCACATTTTTCAAGTAAGTGAGGCTGTCACGCCTTCTTCCACGGTTGCAAGACCATCGCCAATTTGCACAAGCCGTACTTGCCACACGCTTTTATTTTTTTTATAAAATTATTTTTTTTATACCTGCCGGTTTTTCATTATGCTTTCACTCATGTATGACAGCATTTGTTATCAGCACATAGGTACTTACATTTTGAGTATCATCATCATTTTAGCCCTAGGACGTTCACTGCAGAACTTTGCCTCCCCCAAAGATTTCCAGTGCCAATTCCTATCATGTGGGGGGAATTTGCCCATATACACCGCGCTGGGCATGTAGATTGCCCAGCGAAGTTAGAGCGGTCTTTGTGAAAACAAGGGACGGTGCTGCATATCACCAAGCTTTTTTTCCCTTTATTCGCCTCTTACGACCACGGGAAGGAGTTATGGTGTGGCCTATTCTTCAGCCGGGGCCACTACGGAAATTTTGAGAATAAGCGATATAAATTCATTGGTCCACAAACGGGATACGACTTTAGAGTTTTATGATTGTATAAAACTACCACTACACCGCTAGTTCTTATCCATGCTATATTATATGCTCTGCTTAATAATAATCAGGTATTTATTTCAGGCACAGAACGAACCCATATTCAATAGTAACTTTGTTTGTTTGTTAATAAACGGCTGAACGGATAGTAATAAAATTTGGCAAGGTTATAGATAGATTATACCATGGGGAAGGCCATGGGCTATCTTTGGTCTCAAAAAATAATTTTGGGGTGTAACAGTGGTTGAAAGTTTGTATGTGCAATTCATGATTCCTCAAGATAGGGATATGAAAATTCATATTTAGGCTATTGGTAAAAAATAAAAAAATAAATGTTTATATATTTTTTTTTAATCTTCTCTAAAGTGGGCAAAGTAGGGGTTCAAATTATGAGCTTTCATATAAATGCGGACGAAGTCGCGGGTAACAGTTAGTTTGTTATAATTAAACTTACTTCCAATAACTCATCAATAGAAGGTTCGTTTACGTCGACAACACGCCACATTTTCGAAAAATGTCTAGGTAATTTTGTAACACTATTCTTAATAGTTTGCAATGGTCTCAAAAGTGTCTCTATGTTTACCGTTGTCATACTCACTGTACTGGATTAACTATAACTTTGACGGCTAGCTTAACTGAGCTTCATGTTTAGGGCTGACACGCGCGCGAAATCGTTTGAGCTGCGTCCGGTGTTGATGGCGACCGAACTACAAGTGAGCGAGAGGGTTGGGGCTGATCATAGTTGCCTTGACAACCCTGCTAGATGAAAATGGACTAAACCGAAGTTTGTCTCATCTCGACATGCTCACTTTTCTATGAACGAAGACGCATATAATCGTAAAATCCTTGTTTCACGAAATACGTTTTATGTCCGCCTTAAAAAGCGACTTATAAACTATTTAAGTTATTGATTCATAATTTCATTTTATTCATTCAGTGAACTTGCTTAATTGAATACAAAAACTGTGAGTAACACTGAAAACGGCTAAAGTTAAAACTGTGTCGCAGCTTCCAGTACCATTGGGTACTGGAAGCTTACTTAGGATAAGGTGAGTTGAGAGATTAGCGAAGACATTAACTAATTTAAAAAATAAAAAAAGAAGAGATGGGGAGTACATTATAAGCGAATACACTGTTAAGAGTTATTAAAATTACGAGTTTAAAAGAGGAAAATATATTGTAATTTTCTATTTATTTTTGCTTATTCTGATGTTCTTTTTGTCGATAGAGTACTCTTTTTGGGATAGAATACTAGTAACGGAACACGTTGTATACTAAGACGGAATTGTTATTCTCTTCTTTTATAACGAGAATAAGGTTACCTCGTTAAACTTGGAAACCACTTCGCATACTAAAACGGGTACGTGTCTTGATAACCGACACGATACTGAAATTAAGATTTTTCCTACTCTGCATAATTTCAATCACTTCATGCTATTGTATTGAAAAATGGTGACCGAAAGATATAATACATGGTAGGTAACGGGCCGACAGGCGTCATAGCTCAGTTGGTAGTAACTCTGCCTTCTGCGCCAGAGGTTGCGGGTTCGATTCCCGCACAGGACAAACATTTGTGTGATGAACACAGATGATTGTTCTGTGTCTGTATGTTAAATATTTATCTATTATGTATATTAGTATCTGGTACCCATAGTACAGACTATGCCTAGTTTGGGATCAGTTGACCGAGTGTGATATGTCCAAAATAATTAAAAAAAATAAAATTTTGTTTCAATAAGTGTTATGTGCATGCGGCAAGTAAGGTTGCCAGAGATTTTCAAAGGGGACGTGGGTTCAGGGTCGGAAACGCGTGCCTGATGCCTCTAGTATTGCAAGCGTTCATGGGCTACGGTAACCTCTTACCATCTGGGGGACCGTAAGCAAGTGTGCCAACTTGATTGAATAAATAAATAAATATTCCGGACATATCACACACGGTCAACTGATCCCAAAATAGGCATAGCCATACTACATACATACTATGGGTACCAGAGACTGATATACTTAATAGATAAATATTTAACACCCAGACACAGAACAAACATCTGTGTTAGTCACAAATGTTTGTCCAGTGCGGGAATCGAACCCGCGACCTCTAGCGCAGAAGGCAGAGTTAGTACCAACTGAGCTATGAAGCCTGAGAATAAAAAATATAGACGATCATGTGCTAGAACTCGCACCCTGAGGCAACCGTACCATTACACGGGGTCTGAAAATCAAAATTCCAAGTGTAGGAAGTGACAATATTATATTTCATTTTTTCGGTCGCTCACGTAGTTCACTGTATGGCATTACTTTGACCGCCAATAAACCTAACTTTGTCTCGTAATAATCCAATTTCAGGGGGTAAAAACATAAAAATTTCTGAATTTAAGACTTTTTCTTTATTTATGTCACAGAAGCTCTTAGCATACCAAATTTCATAATTGTGTGGTAATGGAAGTAGACATTATTTGTCATATCTTTTTAATGCATTGAGCTAGAAACTTGATTTTTATATGGCACTATAAATAAGCTCACGGACCCTAATAGTTGGTATTAATGTCAAGTTGATAATTTCTGAGGAAAAGGTTCTTGACAGACACACAGACAGGGTTCCGTTTTTTCCATATGAGGTAAGGAACGTGTGTCCGTACAAAATCTTAACCTGCCATTTCCCGTACCACTTCTTGTACTTGATCATTTCAGATTTATTCCCATATCCGTCTGTTACGAAATCCACGGGTACCCACCCGTGGATTTCGTAAATATGTGGGCCTTCAGCCGGGGCCACCACGGCCAACTGGTACCTATAAGTTACTCACTACTAATAAAGTAGGTAAGTACCTACTAAGTAACTTCTGCGCCATAATACGAGTAAGTTGTAAAGTGAAAAAAATACTGCACTTACAACATCAAGAAGCGACGGGGCTACCGGTAAAATAGGTTCAGTGTTATAACGGCGAAACAACCACATTTTCAACAAATAGTCAGTCTGGCGTCACGTCCTATCATAGTGACCGTATCGAATGAAAACAGGACATTATGATATTAAGCAGCTTATCTGCTTTAATCCGTACATGGTATACCCATTACCTTTGTTTGTCAAGTTAGCCTTTTATCTGGCTATGCGGCTGCAATCTCATCTATGTAGTTTGGTTGGTTTTATGGCATTAGAACGGTTTTTTAGGTTTAACAATAAATCCATCATTACTGTTTTTTTTTATGTTTATGCAATGATCATTTTAAGTTTACTTTATCTTTTAAACATACAGAACCATGTTGTGTCAATTCTGTAATTCTTTATTGCACACAGAAACATGATACATAAATGGTTATTTCAAAAGTCATGTACATAGGCGACAATCAATCAGTAACCTGTTTCCCTGTGTACTATGTTCTGAATAAATGAATTTTGAATTTTTTGAAATGAATTTTGTTTCTCAGTAGGTGGGTCTTAAAATGAACATGGGTAATACAAATATCGTGTGTTGGGAACGATACCATTCAAGTTGTAGACCGCTATGCCTGTTTGGGTCAGACGATTCAATTAGGCCCAACTTCGACAAAGAGATCAATCGACGAATCCAAATTTGATTGGCAGCGTTTGGGAATTTTCGTCATATCTTCTTGTCGCAGCTACCGCAGAGTCTCAAGACGAAAGTCTACGATCAATGCGTGATGCCAGTGATGACGTATGTCACTGAGACTATTAACTAAAACTAGCTATTGGCCTCATACACAAGCTTATATTCGAGAAACGGACGGAGGTAAGAGCTATGCGCGGAGTTTCACTGTATGATATATTTTTTCAGATTATTATGTCATAAAGAACAATTGAAACTAAAAAGTAATTTACGAAATTCCGTTCCTTATAACTGACTCCTAAGGTAAATATGTAAGAAAACGTGAACGATACCATACCAAAACCAAAAAGAGAAAATGAAATCGATTATCATTTATTTATTTATTTAACCTTAAATAATACGGTTTATTTCCCAATTACATTACTTAAGGATATAATTAGATTACAATTATACAATTATTACAATTAATGTATAATCCTATTTGTATCATCAATATTTGTTTTTGTTTGTCTGTGATTGAATAATTCTGCAACGGCTTAACGGGTTTAAAATCAATCCGAATTATACTTATTATAAATCAGTGAGAAAGAGTAGAATAAAAGCTTTTTTTTTGTACTAGTAAGGTGGTAGCCGAAGCCTTGAACGCTTGCAATACCAGAGGCAACCCGCACGCGTTGCCACCCCGCAGCGAGAGCTTACTCACCGCAGGAGCACAACACTATTTAAAACAAATAATGTTATTTGGCTGCGATCTTCTGTAAGGCGGACTTCCGGGCTGCTCAAATTTAGAGCGAGAAAATTTCGTTGTGCCCACCTCATCCGAAAGCTATTTTTTTTTAAGGTAAACGCGAGCAAAACCACTGGCGAATGCTAAAACTTAATGTCTAATCTAAGCTACAGATTATGTACTCGTCGTGGTAAGTCATATACGGCAGATAAGTTATCGATAGGTATCACAAATGTTAGAGTGCCCATTATGTGATGAAAGGGCGTTACTTTGCGAAGTGGTACGGATGGCGCAAATAAAGGTTCAGAAGGCTGCATTCGAAATGTCGCGAAAATTAAAGAAAACATGTTGTGCCGACCCCGCATATTGTGAGACCAGGCAAGATGATGATGAGTTAAAACACTTATTTCTTACGGATTTTTCGGACTTTACCCCTAGCAGCAACCTGTTGCTCTACTCATTGTAGGTGTAACACGGTATGCCGCATGTTCTAAAGCAAGCTTGTTTAGGTGCAAGAGAGAGACGCGACTTTAGATGATCTTACCCTTAATATTCTGAAGGGGCTCTCCGCAAGTAGACACACATCCCCGGAGCTGATTCTCTCCGCCTCCGGTTGCAGCATGATCTGCAACTCACCACCAGCGTCAATCTTGTCCCTGTGACGATTACGACCAGCCAATGTCCACATCAACTCCTACAACAAACAAAAGAACTAAAAAATCTATTCTATTTCCTGACTCCATAAACCAAATCAGCTGACATAATGTTGTTATGTCATCGGAGCTTAACAGGAATGAACATTTTTAGCTCAATCGGAGAATTTACTTAGGAGTTCCATGTGACAGCTCCTGACTCCATCATCAGATCCGCTAGTTATCACCATAATATTGTATTGTCATCGGAATGCAAGCATTTGCTTGGTTTCAAATGGAGCACTAGAATCAGGATAAGTAGTCTAATCACTCATCAGTCATAATCCATTCAAAAAAATACGTAGTCTGTTACTCCAACCTCCAGCCAACGAACAAAACAATTCAACTCAATAAGACGAGGAAATCAATTTGGAGATAATGTATTTTATTGCTCCAATTGAGCTAGGTAAAAAACATGTTTTTATTTTGATCAAGTCTAGTGAACCCTTGAATGCAGTGAACCCATTTCTAACAATTTATTCGTATCAAATATAAACCTCAAAAGCCATTAATTAAGTCGGTTCAGGACAATCTCTTGAGACCGCAATACAGCCTCGGCACATTTACAACTCTTTGACAAGTTAAAAACGATCAAGGCATTATAATAAATTATATAAGTACTAATATGTTAAAGAGGTAAAAGTTTTTTTTTGTATTTAGTAATCTCTGGAACTGTTGAACCAATTCGACACAATCACATAGGCTATATTTTATTTTGAGAATAACGACTTTTTATTCCGAAAACTCAATATTAGTTAATCGAGTCGGATGAAAAATCTTCATTTGGCTTAGGTTCTAAACAAATATTTTCTAACCATTGACAACTGCGCGCCAATTTAGCTCGAGGCTAACACAGAATAATGAATGAAGTAGTGAACGAGGTTTTAGAGTTCATTTTTAGGAGAAAATCCATTTTGAAATAAAGAGATCAGTGCGAATAGCTCGCGCCCTGAGGTTTCCGTACACACGTAACACGGGGTCGGAAAATCAAGACCTCAAGTGTAAAAAGTGACAAGAGTAGTACCTGAACACGCGGAGGAAGTAGCAAGCAGGTCAACTAGTAAAAATAATATGTAAACACATAAGGGCCCAAATAAAATTATCAAGTGTCTTGGTAACAAGATTTAACGAATAATGCTAAACATTCCAAGCGTTCAAAAGAAAATATTTTAGAAGCAGACTTTTTAAAGAGTGTCTTCCTATAAGCTTTGAACTAAGATCAATATAAAAAAATACAGAATACATTTGTGTTGTTTTATATTCTTATAACCCCAAGAAAGTGTAACATATGGCAAATATTATAAGATAATCGCCTTTTCTAACTAAATGTTTAAACAGTATTTTTATTTTAATGTACATAGTTTTAGGAGAAAGCCATAAAAAACCGCATTTTTCTCGAATTCTGCATCGTGCGGCCGTCATAAGGGTCGCTTAGGGGCAAAAAGTGTACTTTCAATAAAATCACTACGTCCTAGAAATTAGGTGCAGCTTCGCCTGTGCTAATTCCAACTTTCTATTTAAAGCATTAAGGTAGGTATTTAAATATATGCACGACTCGAGGTGCTAATCAGTCGTGAATTAGTATAATTTTTTATTAATAAGCCAAACGAATAAAAGCTATGGAACTCATAATAGGTTTTTATTATGATAAAGTCTTAAAGCCCTTTGTGACTATACTTTAACAATGTCGTTATTTTTATTTCCCTCTCGAGAATATTGTTTGAGAACGTGCGCTCTCGTTCTTACATAGAGACGGTTAAAAATGTCTTTCCCATTTGAAAACAAGCAATATGTTGGGATGTGACCTGAAACACGAGTAGGTAAGTAAATTGTCGGCCATAAAATGTATGCAATGCCAAAAGAGAAAGTCTTTCCAAATACCTACAAGAATATCTTTGTAATCATTTCGTTGTTGAAGAGTATTAATGGAAAATTGAGATTTCTAGTGTTCTTCTTCTTCTAGCCCCTTTTTTGACAGTATACATATTATTTTTATACTACCTGCTCGTCAATAGCATATTATGTGTCATGCAAAACCTTTCCTAAAGTAAGTCATTACAGCCCTAAGGTCTAGACGGGTCATAATGTTGTACTTAAGCTCATTATTTCCCATGGGACATAATATGATTTGAATTTGGAATGCAACCCATGTAGTCGTGCTTGATCGAGGTTGGTTTAAAAAATGTTTGGGTGCAATTAGATTTTATTCTAATTAGGCTGTATGTTATCATTTTCTTTGCACTGCCTACAAATTAAAAAAAAGAAAAACATGAATACTAATTACGAAATTCATTTTCACCCGCGCACGAAGAAGGATTTATTCGAATTTCGAACTGACCACTACAGAATAGACTACAAAAAAAGAAAAAAAGGCGCCAAGCGCTCAAACTGCTGTGCTGTTATCTACACCGAAATTCAGTTTCGATTCGAATAAACTTCAAAAAAATGTCAAGTGACGACGACAGTGATTTTGATTCGACTCCAGAATGCATACAATTTGAAGCCTCTGGTATAGTTGGAAACTTACTTCCAGAAAAATCATTTCTTTGTACTTAACAGTCAGTGCATAATCTACTATAAGAGTTACCTTGAATATACCAAACTAAGACTGATATGCAATAATAAAAACTTACAATCAAACCCCTCTTCTTAGGTGCTGGGCAGTAGTTGTGGCTAATTACTTGCACAGCTGGTATACCGCCGTCTGCCGTGGCCACAATTGCTGGACCTCGGGTCGGAGGCTCCGAGGAATCAGACACGGGCCCAGCTCCTGGGAGCCACATTATGGGCATTACATTAGGGCCTGAAACGAACAACATTACAATACAAAGAACAGGTTGTCTTATTTAAAGCTGAAACGCCTTTCCACTTCACTCCAAAGCTGAAACTACACTTGTTTAAACTAAGTGTAAACAAGTGTAGTTCAGCTTTACATAAACATAATTGGAGGAAGTGTTGACGTTACATACGAGTAAGTCTTGTATATCATCAACGCTCCCTCCAAATATTTTCAGTAATATTATCAACCAACAATTGGATCATTTGTGTGTGTACCTATTCGTGACATCAAACTGAAATGGTAATTTTCACGCCAAAAAGTGAGAACTCAACTCACTGACTTAGCCGACTACTTAGTGCTTCAGATCCAAACTAACAGTACAGATCACCAAACACACCCCATTTAGTTTTACAGAGCAATATGTAAAACGCATTGTTTTTCTACTTTTAAGTTATTATAATGGTTATAGACTATTAAGTTAAAGACTATTACTGATAGAGGGGAGTGGAAGAGAAAAACATGTTGTGCCGACCCCACATGAAGTGGGATAAGGGCAGGGAGATGATGATAATGGTTATAGACTCTGAGAGTTACGCCATTCTACTATTTAACAATATCTGTTCAAATTCATGTTTAAATTGCAGCCCATTTTAGAAACTTTAAGGGTAGCCCATTTTAGAACCTTTAAGGGTACCGTATCAAAAACATGATCCTTCATTTAAGCCTGACTTCGATTATTGTGAACTTACAAATGTTCCCACGTGATCCATTTATCAGAGATGCTTCTTGGCTTAGTGATGATTTCGACAGTTCAGAAAATGAAAATGCTCCCATACTGTACAACGGACAAACCCTCACCGCTCAGTGGGCTTATCCCACTAGTCTCTTAAAACTCCAAATATAAGAGAAGGGAATTCTTGGACAATATAGTCTGTCAAGAACCTGTTATAACGAAGCCCAATCCAGCGATTCAGTCGACTGTTCTAACACCTAGTGGTTTTGTTATGAAAGAAGGAAGGTGTCAAAACTTTTCAGATATCTGAGAATACTAACATCATCGATTTTAGGGTCTCGACAACGAAGGTTTATAAGAAGTCCCGGATAAGATGGACATATTTTTGTCATTAAAAGGTTTCTGAGATTACGATTCCCCTCGACATGGTAGACACAGGAAGATTGTTGTTGATCGTGACGGTGATGAATTTTCCCGAGAGGACGTTACTTCTCGTGATATACTCGCTTCTTTTGAATCCTCGACTGAGTTAGCTACCAATCTTAACGGTGAAGCTGTATATGCTACTGCTCCGCGACTTCGTGACCTTTAAAGACTGCCATTGCTAAAGCTTCTATGCTTTACATTCCAAACCTAGTAGGTAAGAGTAGCTTTCTTGGCTCTTTCTGTTCAAGCTTCTTCCAACGATTTCACTCAATTAATTGGTGCTGTTGAGTTTGGATTGAGCGTGCTCGTCGTTTAACGTTTATCGATCACCAAACACGCCAACGAATGGCACATCGGATATTTAACAATAAAATAAAGATTTCGACATCAATCTGAGAACTTTAAGTAAAGCGAGATTTTTGATCATTTTAGCCGTAGGATTTCACTGCTGAACAAAGTCCTCCACCACAGATTTCCTTAGCGACTTTCTATCACGTGGGGAGAATTTTCCGATACTCACCACGCTAGGCACGCAGTTTGGTTAGCTAGAGCTATCGTTGTTAAAATAGGGGACACTGCTGCAAATTACCTAGCTGTACTGGAATATCCCTCTTCTTAGGAGATTCTTGGATTTCAGAAAATAAAAGATTTAATTTGCTGCCATAACGTGTGTAATTTCACGACTAACTTTATATTACCGCCGGAGAGCCTTTTAAACGAACATATTCAAAAACACAATAGAACTGTTTAAAATTACGCGGGTCATTTAAATATTTTTATTCTATATTTGGACGAAATAATCGGGAATGGTTTCCGGTATTCTTTAATTGGTTTTGACAATACATATAACAAACGTCAAAATTGAGAAAATGGATGACGACATGTCCTGTTCACGTGAATGTGGTATGTAAATAGCATTTTATTATTAGAATATTTGCAAAAAGATTGTGATTTTTTTTGCAATTTTTACTAATTAAACATTGTTATGTAATCGGAGTCAGCTACATAGGTCACACTAAAAGTTTCCGGAATTGGGCACTTACATAAACAATATTTAAAAAGTTATTACTACATTTGAAAATTGAACTCTTTAGCCGTGGAATACAATTTGTTTCATCTGATTGTTAAGAGTTTTCACATTGTGGCGTTATTTTAAAAATTGCGTGATTACAATAAAATGGATTTAACTCGGGAAAATTTCGTTGCATGATTTTTTACGATTTTAAGTGTAATTTGACAGCTCAGCAGATCCTCGTTCGGCTTCAATCTGCTTTTGGCAAAGAAGTACCATGCAAGACGACCATTTATAGCTGGTTTGCAGAATTCAAACGCAGTCGTGTCAATCTCCATGAAGAAATTCGTGAAGGTCGCCCGTGCACTGCTGTGAATGACAAGAACATCGTATGATGATCTGTGCGCCGTATGATTGAAACAGACAGGCATGTGACCTACCATGAGATCCGGACATGCGTACAGTGGTACAATGTTTTTTAAATTGGTTCAATCTTATGAAAAAGTGCATTGACGCAAAGGGAGAATATTTTGAGAAACAATAAATTCATTTTTGACCATTAATAGTATTTTTTTATTATCGATTCCGGATACTTTTAGTGCGCCCCACGTATTTTACATTTTCACTCGTAAAATGCGGAGAAATTCTGTAATGATGACCTTTTCTTAGTACCAGTGGCCGTACTGACTACAATTTTAAAAATGAATCTTCAGACTAACAAACGAAGGCAGGTATTTTTTAAATTATTTAATAAATTGATTGCCTTAACTATTATAACAGGGAAGGGAGGTACGTAATCAATTTGCTGTTACGGTAATTTGATGTCACTATCACCTGTTAGCATCATTCATCTAGCAAATGGAGCCACGCCCACGGTAAAGTTTAAATAAAAAGGGACGCTTTGCCATTACTAGCCACCGAAGTTGTTTTATTAGTAGTGCGGTACTAAAATTATAAATCTGATTTTTGACAAAAAAAACACTTTATTTAGGAGTTAATCGAAATAAGAAAGTAAAGTGTCGATTTCAGCCGCAAATGATACCAAAGTTATATTGCAATCGTTTAATTTTATTTTTTTCAATTTCAGTGATGAAAATGATGCAATTTCATTTCATTTTCATTCATCATTTTCATCTCATTTCAATTTGCGCAATGTGACATAAATTGCATTCTGGGGGCCATATACCAAAGTAATTAAAGGACAAAAGTAACATCGAATACTACCAAAGTAAATATGGTGGTAACAACATTGAAACATGTTGATAAACGTAGGAGCTATGGCTTCAGTCCTTGATTGAACTGACTCAATCACAGAAAGTAGTTGATTCACGAATAAGTGTTAATTTGGATGCGGTATAGAGTAGAGTATACAGGTTTTTGGTAAACACAAGGTTTATAAGTTGATGTTTTTAATTATTTATAATGTTTGTACGGGAAAGCGAAGAGCAGGACGTCCCGCAAGATAGAAAGACGACTTAATGGAGGTTGCTGGGAGTCGTTGGGTGCAGTGCAGGCCACCAGATCGGTCGTTTTGGAATCAATGGGGGACGCCCGAGCTGTCGAAGCCTCAACGTTTTACGTTAAATAGCGTGCGAGGCTGCAAACAAAAGCTAGTATTTGATATAATTAAGTATGAGCACGTGATAAGCCAGGTGATGTTTAGAATCCAAATTAATTAGAACGCCAACGCCAAACACTCACGTTCGACATAATAACTGTTGTTGTTAAGCTAAACTTAATGGGCCACTTTGCAAGACTGGTGCACTTTTAGATCTACCAACGAACAACAACCGCAGTTCAGACAGAATAGTTAAATGTACGTGCACATTGTTTAACCAAGTTAGATGGATGGTTAGATGGATTGGTCGAATGAAAAAATAAAAAAAATATTCTAGTAATCAATTTATAAATAAATAAATAAATAAATATTCCGGACATATTCACACGGTCAACTGATCCCAAACTAGGCATAGCCTGTACTATGGGTACCAGAGACTGATATACATAATCGATATATATTTAACACCCAGACACAGAACAAACATCTGTGTTAGTCACAAATGTTTGTCCAGTGCGGGAATCGAACCCGCGACCTCTAGCGCAGAAGGCAGAGTTACTACCAACTGAGCTATGAGGCCTGTAACCTGTAATTTATAACAACGATAATAAAAATAGAAACAAAAAACACGACGCCAATAAAGAGTTGGCTCGTTCCAATGGTAACTCGACTGAGATAATGAGAAAATGGAACACTGCTTAGTGAAGATGTTCGAACACAAGTGTGCTACACTCTGCCCTTACACTAAGCCTTGCCAATGGAGAAAGAGGCCAAACACGACACCAGCTTAGTACGTGCAATGATGAAGTTTTGCACAAAATGTTTCTAAGCATTTTGTGCAAAACTCCATCGTGCTGCACACTATTTTACCTTTCGATGCCCTCGTTAAAAAGATCTTGGTCCCCGGTAACCACGCAACCCAGGCCTAAAGTGACCTGGCTTGAGTGGTGACCTGAGTTGCGTGGTCACCAAGGACTCAAGCGTGCTCCGGACCACGTTTACATTTTCTTGAATTTATTTGAAGCGTTATAAGCAAAAATGAATATATTTGTAGATTTGGTTATTTTTAATGAAATCGACGAAAGCAGAACAATTCCAAACGTTCCAATGCGTTATATAAGGGACACTGACGATCCCTTCGCATTGGATGTGGTGAGTTTAAGGCGGAAAGGTGGAAAATATAAACTATCCCAAACAACAGAGGGCTAACTGTATCGATGGGACTGCAAGTTTAGGTGTGTTTGCGATTGTACGCTACTGCATGATTTCAGGTATGTTTACCTACCTAACACACCTTACATAGGTACACCTACCACAATATATTTACTAACAATGTTGTAGGTACGTTATTGGACCTATCATATTATACTATATACAATTATGATTCATATGAAATTAAAGATATCCGAAAATAAAAATTAACTTTCCAATCAAAGCCATGATATTTAATTTCCAGAAAGAATTCCATATATCAGTAAATATCTACGCGGAATCTTAACCTAGTTCAAAGAAAAAGGAAAAACTAACTATCTTATAAGTCTTCACCTCTTTAGCAGTCACTAAATTTTATAATATTATTCCTAAGAAAATAAAATAATTAAAAAATGATACTTACAACATCAATTCACAAAAAACACAGATTTTAACTTCAATGCCGATAACCATAATAATAATATTAGTATACTGTTTAACCGACTTCAAAAAAGGAGCCTCTGAAGTCGTGCGAATTTTTAGATTGTTAATTTATATTCCACGTTTTCCTGGGACTACTGGTGTCATGGTCATCGCAGCGCGAATGGATGAAAGTAGTAGGCATTACGGGAACATCGGACGGTTTCAGCCTTTTAGACATGCGTGTTGCGACCGGTTACATCAGTGCCCCAAGCACGAAACATTCACGTTACGCATACGATTCGATAGCAAATGCCAATATTGCCGACCTCGGTGGCGCAGCGGGCGAGTGCCAGCTTGAGATGCAAGGGGTTCGATTCCCGCTGTGGGACAAATGTTTGCATGGTAATGTTTGCTTGCAGAACCGCTATGTCCCTTCTGCTAAAAACTCGCTCTCATTCCTCAAGACGCTATAGCGGCTCTTTTTCTGTCCATGCTGTCAAGCTGTGGAATACCCTTCCTCATTCAATTCGCGCCAGTCCTTCATTGGACACTTTCAAGCGTAAAGTGAAAGAACACTATCTGTCCTTATAAGTTTGTTATATATATGTTCTGTATGTATTTATTTATTAAGTCATATATATTTGAAATAATATTATATGTATTTTATAGTATTGCATGTTTTGGTTTCTTTTATTTATTTTGTAAACAGTAACTTTTATTGTATATTTCCCATATCATTGTTGTGCACATGTACCCACTACGTTTATCAGCTCTCTGTAGCCTCAAATGTTTGCTGGAAGAAAACTCTTTGTAGGGTTAAGCTCGCCTTTGTACATGCCTGTATTTTTATGTTTTCTGTATACAATAAAGAATTAAAGATGGTCTGCAAATATTTGTTCCGGGTCTGGATGTTGTGGGTACCACGACTTAAACGAAACGAAATGCTGCATCTTACTACTATTATAAATGCTCGGATGGATGTTTGTAACTCAATCATGCCAGAACGGCTGAACCGATTACCTACTATGAAACTTGGAACATATAATAACAATAATATATAACAAAAACGGGTTCGACTCCCGCTGCGGGACAAATGTTGCATGTTCTGTAAATATTTGTCTTGGGTCTGGGTGTTGTCGTACCATGGTACTCATTTATATTACTGTACAGCGTCAGGTGGATTTTTTTAAAATTCACATATAGCACCCAGACTGAGCCAGTAGTGCAGTGCCTTCTTTTAGATGGAGTAGGCTTGCTTGACATAATGCATGCGTTATAGCATAAAATGGTGATAAGTTTAATAAAATATAAGAATTTAGTAGCAAATTAACCCTTGGAGCTTTGTACTGTTAATAGTGGGAGGTAAGCTAGATTCACGTGATCTACCAACCCACGCTGTTTCATTACTTTTTCCTATCGTTATCGTGGGGATACTGGTGTTAACATGAAGCCAGCTAACTGTTCTTAGTTTCTAGGACGAATTCACATTATAAAACAAAACAATATAATAATATGTACACAAGGTGATTCATAACATGTATACCATCAGAAAGGGGGTTATTCAATCAACAAAAAGAAATAACATTTAGCGAAAAAAAACCTCAATATATTTTTTTTCAATTTCTCAAAATTTATTTATTTATAATTATAATACCATCACAGCAAAGCCAAAGCGATGTTATAAGCAAGGAATATCATCATCATCATTTCAGCCGTACGACGTCCACTGCTGAACATGGCCTCCCCCACAGACTAATTCCTTATCATGTGGGGGGATTTGCCCATACTCACCACGCTGGGCATGCGGGTTGGCGAGCGCAGTTAGAGCTATCGTTGTTAAAAATGAGGGACGCTGCTGCCCATCCCCTAGCTTTTTTCCCTTACTCGCCTCTTACGACATCCGCGGATAGGTAGATATGGAGAGGCCTATTCTTCAGCCGGGGCCACCACGGCCTAAGCAAGGAATATAAATGCACTTAAAATCTAAACATGTAAATTTATATATAATTTATTTTTTCCTACTCCATATTTTCCAAAACCGCCTGTGCTAACTGCATGAGTTGCGGCAGGTTGTGGAAAAAACATCAACATTGTTCTCAGAATGAACATTAACTAACCGAACATTAAATTAGCTTTTTTGGTATTTTTATCATCTTTAAACATACAAGAAGTTCGGAATCAAGATTCCTAAAACAACTAATTCATCGAGTTTGAGCTGATTTGACCCCAAAGCAGCTGATTTTCGCATAGTTTTTTCAATGAAAGATGTCGAATGTCCAAAAGTCGTAGAACAAACTTTATTGCCAAATGGTTGTAGAATAAGCCTCTTTCGGGATGGCATACATATTATGAATCAGCTTGTATATTGTGTACAATGATTACATCATACTAGCTTTTACCAGCGACTTCGTCCGCATTTATACGATAGCTAAGTACCTCATAATTTGAACCCCCTACTTTGCCCCCCCTTTACAGATGATTTTGTAAAAATGCTGAAACACGTATTTCTTTATTTCTTACCAAAAGCCTAAATATGAATTTTCAGATCCTTAAGTTAAGGAATTATTGATTGCCCATACACGCTTCAACCCCTTCAAGATTATTTTTTGAGGCAAACGATAGCCATGTTCTTCCTCAAAATATATATCTTTGACAAATTTAATTACGATCCGTTCAGCCGTTAAGTCACGAAAAGGTAACTAGCAAAAAACAGACACATACATAAAACATCCTCACAAACTTTAGCATTTATAATATTAGTTGGACTGAAGGTAATAGGTAACATTCGTCTAAACTGTAAAAGCTGTTTTAATTGGCAGTATTTATAATTGCAACTTCACCAGCGCCATCTTTAGGAAAGCCCACAAACTATTTAGCTTTATACGCTTTCAACTGATGTCTATTAAAGGAGCTTAATTTTGAACGAATGCTTCTTAGTACGATGCTAGATTAGTAGATGACACTTACAAAAACCAACTTTGGGGTGAGATTTGCTCTGTTAGGCTATCTTACCTTCATGTTATCTATAAACAATGGACGAAAGAGTTTTTCAGAAAAGATATAATAATCACAAACTGTAAGTGGAGCTTGTAACAACTACGCGCCTTTGTTTAGAGACTGCCAATTCTATTCATGAAATTGCATTGGAATTAGTATTCCGTGCTGCGCCAACATGTGCCAAGTTTCGCAGGATCCGAAAACATGTGCCAAGTCAGTACTTATTTTATAGACTAAAACTCAGTGGGCCAATTCAGACTAGGAGTGAAGTAGTCAAAATTATGGTAACTGGACGGAAAGAACAGACTAGATCAAATGATCAAATGGAAATTGTGTAAGCGTAATGGCAATGAAGTTCGTAAATTTGAGGGTCATCAATCCTACCAACATTAAAAACGTTCCAAACTTTAAGGGAAAACTTCAAGATCTTAGCTTCTTTCTTTTCATGTTCGAAACACTTCAGATGTCACTAAAATGTTTAAATACGTTCGCGGCCCACCTTCACACTGAGCCTTCACACCAGTGTTAATGTAGGGAAGGTGGGTCGCGAAAAATTTATGTAACCAAGGCCAGACTGCTTACAGAAATTTTTATAACGCCGAATTCAAAATTAACTTACACGAGAACATCAAATTCAATACTTCGTGACAACATCATTATGAATGCCCTTGCATTGCAGTGCGTGTAAAGTGCTCTGTGTCTCGTGAATAAAGGCACGTTTCAGAAGCCGCGAACAGGGTTTGATTCCGATCCCAGAACCCGCTTCCGTAACACTATGGTAATAAGGTGGGTAACGAAGGAATGTTTTAGTCTCTTTTTTGTTATTCCCAACGTTAACACTGTTGAACGAGGTTGTGACCCACCTTCACACTGAAATTTGAAAATATGACAGTGTGAAGGCGGGTTTGAAGGCGGGGAAATTAATTTCCCCTCCGCGAACCTTTAAATCATCGTCATAATGACATGAATAGGACCGAATGGAATCCAGAATGATCCCAGGACAGCAGAAAGGAGAACCCCTTTCCTAGGATACTTCTGGATGGAACTACTCTGGTGGGTGGGAATTGTTATTTTCAATTGTAAGCCAATATTTATTTAATTAATTATAAGCCAATTAATAATTTTTACCCCAAGCACAAATAATTCACGGTAGCGTTACGATATAATAGTAAAAGTAAACTTTTTGCTAATAACATCAGCAACGCTTGAAGTCTTTTTATTTAGATTGGTTAATATTAGACTTTGCTATCATATCGTCAGCATAGCGCTATAGTGAACCGAGCCACTGCAGAAAAAAGACTGACAGAATAAATAGTAATCGATTTTTAAATTAAAAGTTTAATAATCAAAATGCGTAAATATTACAAAAAACAACTTGAACTTATAAAAACAACGATAGAATAAAAATAATGTAATAAATTAATTAAGTATAACACAATTGTTTCTTGTGTATTTTAAGTATAGGTAGTACATTTGCATACGTGTAGTTAATATTTGTAAACCTACTTAACTAGATGTTTAATGGCATTTTGCTAATAAACTACAAATCCTATTTCGAAATATCATCGAAACGACTCAAACAGTTCGTAATTCATGTAAATATAGTACCAATCAAAATATTTGGAAACTCCCAATAAAATGCAACAGCAAACGTCACAAGTAGTATCATTCCAATCACGACGTATTCAGTTCCACCGCTGTTAAAGATCGTTTCCAGAATCGAAGGCTTGGCCATTCCTTGGTATGGTTCAGCGCGACTGAAACAATTGACTTCGCATAAAGTGATGCATTTCGTAAGACAACATGAACACATTATACATTATCACGTTATCACATTTATACAAAGTAAATTAAAAGATTTTGCATTGTATCTCAATTATATTTTAGGTGTTGAAACCACAATCCACTTGACAAAATTTCCTCGTCTCACGACAAAACGTATGTACCTACCACGAACCGATATCGAAGGACCGACCAACTTAGATTAGAGGGCGCAAGACCGCGAGTTTGAACAAAACTTTTGTGTTTACATACCTACATCTGCAATTGAAGAGAGCCTTTTTTTAGTGGCATAACTTATTATGACAAACGACATATTAAAGATACCGATGTTGTGGTAGGATCAGTCGGTATTGAAGGTGATAAGAATGAAGAGCACCAAAACTCACTCAAAAACTGGGTATTGTAGATGTGTGAGCGGTATCGAAGAAAATGAGCATTTTACCTTTCAGTTCAGAAGAATATACTTACAACATAAGTATTTTTTTAGAATTAGTAAATATATATTTTTTTACTTTTAAGGTGTGTAAAATATCCTTTTATTTATTAAGGGCTAGTAATTTTTCATACTTAGGCTCTGGAAGCGGCAATGGCGGATCTCGACCTAAACCCACTGGCATTATAAGAGCCATCTCCTTAGGCATAAGGTTAATTTCGAGATCAATCACTCCCTAGAAATAAAGGTGAAATTTAGTAAACATGAAGGTAAAACAAACCAGATAAGTTTATAAATTATCACTTAAAGGGAACGGCTGATATATGTTACTGTTTTCTAAATCGAACCAACTACATTGAACCAAATGATACCTTCATTTATAGAAAGAAACAAAAATATTTTATTTTCCGTCACATAATGTTTTATGTACTCGCTAAGTAATTATTGCACCTATCTCTACGTGAGTGAAACACGCATAATGAACAGCAACATAGAATATAATAGTATTCCTCGCAGAAAAAGTCGGAGGCGGGTAAACCAGTTTTTCATAAAACCATCAATTTAGTAGGAACTAACGAGTGGTACGATTTACAAAGCAGTAGGTACGATATAGCAGCCCTTCCTCTATTGTGTCGATAATTACAGAAAATTTTGCAGTTCCAGTGCTATTATCAATTTTTTTCAATGACCACCATCCACGAATACACCTTACAGCAAACAAGTTCACTCTGTTGGTACTGTCCAATGAACACAACCTGCATTCCTTGGCAAATTTTGATCCTCTTGGAATGGAGTTCAAGTCGAGTGTTAGCATTCCTGCAAATGATTTGAGTGTGCAATTTATACAGATACGAGATCACAGAGTTTTCTTTGTCTCCATAAAATAGCGGGCGGACGCAAGATACTTACCTTATTTAGAGTGCTCGTGTAATTTTTGAAAGAACCTAATGCATTCTGAGTGTGAGTACCCACACAAACCCTACTAGGTTTACCTATAGGGCACAAAATTAAAATTGTAAAAATGATGTTTACAAAAATTAAAAAAATATATATATAGTAAATCTTAAGTCCATGACACCCTAAAGCGCGGGTTCCACTGCAACCGGATCTTGTGTCAGTTTAATTCACAACGATGCTCTTAAATGAAGATCGACTATTCACTTCATAGAAGTGCATTAGAGTTAAACTGACTCAATACACGGTGGAAGTCACGCATACCCAATGTTTAAACCAAACCAATGCCGCTCAAATCACCGTGGTTACTATCGTAACATAAAAATATCCGTAAAAGCACCCTGATTACTAAAGCAACCAAAAAAATTATGGTTTGAATTCCCCGCCACTCGGCACAAATACTTGTTTCCTGCTTTTCCTAGTTATTATAGCCATAAGAAACGGGTTCCATCCCTTTCCCACTAGCATTACCTTCGTTACCACGTGCGCCAATCTAGAAAATATTTCAAAGACACCATTGAAATAACTCCACAAATCAGTCCATTGTTGAGTCAACTCTGTGATTTATCGTGATGTGCGAGAACTTCAATGGGAGAAATCGCTGAAGGCGCGACGCTTGGTAGGCCTCCTAAGTGATTTGAGTAGTTTTTTGTTGAAAGGTGATTGTATTTCCAAAATCAAAACCGGGGAGATGGGCCTTAGCATGGACTGCAACCTGTCTAGGAGAAGGAAACCTACGAAATCAAAACCACTATCAGGGAGCATATCCGGAAACAAACCCCGATCCAAGGTGTAAACCGACTCGTGCCAAGGATTTGTGGCCAGGGGGTAAGCTGGCCATTTACGGAGGGTGTCTTGGCACAGAACACACTAGAAATTAAGGAAACTGAAAAAAACCCCGATATATGAAAACTTAAGCAAAGATTTCTAAATAAAGAAAACCATAATGACATAGAACCATACGGAGGAATATAAAATTAATAAAAGAGTTTGATGTTGATGATGAAACAGTACTTATATGTTACGTATACATTTTGGTGGGAGCATGAAAGAACTAACTTTAAAAGTTATAAAAACATTAAAAAGTTGATTTTCTTTAGTTGTTTTTATTTTGACATCTTTGACTTTATAAAAGCGTCATTAGCCATTTCAAAAAAGCTGGGCTATTTTTCAAGTTTTCAAGGCGGCTCTGTTCATCTATCTAACTCATATGTCTATGCGCATAACTATATGACTGTATCCTACCTAAACATTCATCGTTTGAAACAGCGTCACTGTCAATGACCTGTAATATCAAAATAGGTGGTATATGCTCCTCCTCTTCTGTAAACGGCCCTTTTTCTTTCAGGATCATCTAAAAAACATTTTTTATTTAATGATAATTTCGGATACGGGTAAAAAATAGAAAAGTTGAAAATTCAGGAATATCAGAGAATGCTTTCTATGAAAATTATTATTTATTATTATTTTATTTATTTATATAGTTCTGGGAATAAATCATGTACATATGCACTCTCGATCATAAATTCATAACTGACGATAAGAACGACATATTTGGTTGATTATTTTTTATTTTGTTCTCGAAGCTCCCAGGATGTAAATAACTCATTTGAAACTGGAAATCTGAAAGATCTGAAAGATTTGGACGGGACATCTGTTGGGTCAGCTAGATGAAAATAAACGAGAAACTATACTAACTCTCTTTTCTGCGTGTTGATATTGAAAGTGGAAAATCATACGCCAGTTGAAAATCGCTTCACCGCTCATACTTCTGAAATGTATGTCTGTGTATTGAGCTTCTTCTGTACTACCAATCCAACTACAAAAATTACTTAGGTTATACCTACTAGTAAAGAACAAGTTCCTTGATAAAAATGTTGTTTTCTTATTTTACTTACGCTTTAACATAAATGTCTTTCTTTTTATTTTCAGATTGATAAATAGCGTTAACACCCTGTACGCTCCAAACTGTTAACCTCAGTTCATAGTCTTCCAACTTTCGAGGAGCTATATTCACAGGCAATGGAATATATTTGCCGGTATCCAGTGGAAATATATCCACCCACATTTGAATCTTACCCTGTAGAAATCATAATTACAACATTGATGTCGGTATTATAGAACATAAACAGAATCGTTTATTGGAAACTTTCAATTAGTCTCGATACAGGCTCTTGAACAACGTTGGTGCAACGTTGTGTTTTCAATTAGTATAAAAGTAACTGTCAGGGGATTTTAAGTGGCGATCACAATATGCCAGTTGTAACTGTAGTGACATCATAGCCACAACTGTCAAACTGGCAAGGGATTGTATTCTAATTAAATTAATTAGAATACAATCCCTTGAAAATCCCCTAATTGAAATGGTAAGACAACTATGCAAAATGATAAGACAACTATGCAGGTATTCCTAAACAAATGTAGGTCGAAAACGAAATACCGACGTACTACTCATGACATCTTCCAACATAACTCGTAATAGCTGGGAGGAGCTTGCTGATGGCAGACCTGGATCAAGAAAATCTCTAAGGGATGGTCAAAAACACCATTATCAGACCTGGTTCACCTCGCTAGAAGCCTGTACGAGGCATCAAGATTCTTTTTTTGTCATGTTTCTGTTTAACATTTATTTTAGTTTATATATAATTTAAATTTTTATATGGAAATGGCAACACTGAACTGCGTTTCGCTCTCTTCCTCTCAAAGAAAGTGTGTGCGGATGTGTATATTATATCTCTGAGACCGGCTAATAAATTGGAAATACAGCCAAAAGAGCGAGACGATACGCAAGATACACTAATACACCCGTCGCATCATTCACCTGTGCGAATTGCGGCCGTGCAGTGGGCCCACGCATCGGCTTACAGTCATCAGAAAAAAATGTTTGACCCGACCCAACACGGGCACTAAATAAATCGTCTGTAAAAGGCCTATGAGGACCTACCTACCTACACCCTAAACCAACATTCTAATTGTTAGGTACTTTTACTATTATGATTAAAAACATGTAGTCACACGGAATGACCAACCTGATCGACCCCAGGTTTGTCAGGATTAAAGAGTCTTCTTGTTTCCACGTGTTCGGGAACCAGTTGGTAACCACAAAGAGGTAATGTCTGCCACTTGTTTAAGAGTTCCAAACAAATATTCTCTTTGCGTTCTGAAGCCGATATGTATGTTCTGTCTACGTAAACATTACGTTTTAAAAACTAAAAAAAACTGGGGGAGACTGAATAGAAGTAGAATGATTTCTAGACTTTGTTATTGTTTCATAAAATATAGCTGAATGGCTGAAGCTAAAACCGATTTCAAAAAGAGAGGAAGTTCAAACCTCCTCTTTTTTGATATCGGTTTAAATGTTGTAAATAATTAAAAGCTGCTTTTTAATGTAAAAAAACGACGATGATTTCATGTGTTGATGACTAAGGAAAATGTGCTCACTTGTTTGATCAACGTCCTTGTACTGAACATCATTGACAATCACAGTATTGTTATCAAGGAATATCGGTGCAGATATATGATTTTTCAAACAAATTTCTTCCAGAATAGCAGATGGTTTAACGTAGTCTCTCCATTTGGCAGGACCCGTACTAGAATCAATAAAATGATTGCGAAACGTCAAACTCTTCACGAAGAGCCTTCCATGGATGTGATTCTGGAGCTTATCGTGCGGGAAACTAAATAAACCAGATATGCTACGAATTGAAGTTGTCTTCGGAACGGTTTCCCAGGGATCTGTGACGAGATGTTGATACTATGAAAATTGTAGTCATGCTTGACGTATTTCGGATGCCAGCCATCATAACAACCCTCAGTTTTTTCAGTAGCAACCCTCTGTACGTTAACTCTAGTTTCTATAGGAAATAGAATTCAGACTACAGACTTACACTTTGTAATCAGAAGCCAACCCAACGCGAGCTCTATGCTTGGAGTAGATGCGGTCCTCTAAGTCAATAGTAGTGCTACCAATCAGGTCATCTGGAGATAAAGCCTCGTGGTCGTATATTGAAACAGTTAAAAGATAATCTTCAGGTAGGCAGCATTGGAATTCGTACATCCTAAAAGACCACAAAAATAACCTAAGCCTCTTTTGTGAGGAGACTCCAGGTAACGTGCTATTTGTGAGACAAAAAAAACAAAATACGTTAAAATAACATGCAACACAGTACACAATGTTTATGACACCACACTAGGATTTCCTGTGACTTTGTGTAGCGCTAAACGATGTACTAGGACTGTATACCACTGAACCAGAAGAAGTACAGACTATTCCCAGTACGCATTCAATAGTACTGTAGTACATTTCATCGTACCACAACAAAAACAAAAATTTGCGCCCGGCACGTAGTAATCATAATAAACACGTACGATCCGTTAGTCCTAATAGGTATACCTATTAGTTCATTTGATTCATTGGTCTGTCAGAAAGAATGACAAACAATATTATTTGGTCTTCTATAAAGGAGCGACGACTGAGACAATGAACGAAATATCCGCGGTTATGAACGTTATGGAGACATCGTATTGCCGCCCGACTATGTATGACTAATTGTACTAGATGTACCAACTAGTACACTAGTACGACTGAGCTAGTTCGAAGGGATCCTTCTGCTGACCGAGCAAGAACAAGCCTAATTCCGTGTCGTAGATATGACAATACCCGGACCTGGAACAAATATTTACAGTTCATGCTAACATTTATCCCGCCACAAGACTCCGTCGAAGCCACCGTCCGCTACGACCGAGGTCGTCACATTATTTCTATTAAGTAATATATTATTTAACTACCAAATAACGTTACCCGAATATTGTGAAGGATGGCCTCGGTAAAAAACTAGTTATACCTAATGACGACAATAACAAAAATAACCACTTACTTCCCAAATACAGGGTTTATGGTATTTGTCATAAAGCGGTTACTATCTTCGGAGTGCTTACTGCCACAGTTAATAACTACATATGGGTCCGATTGGCCAGTGAAACTGCGAGCTATTAGGTTCAAACCTCTGACTATGTAGACTCTAACAAGAAATTTCGAGGGCTCATTCATAGGATGGTCGTCGAAGAAACTGTTAAATAAAAAAGAAGAAAAGTTAAATGAGTATGTTGACAAACTCTTAAAAAAAAAAAGGTTTGAGAAGAAAGTCTATCAAATCAAATCATTACCCTTGGGCTAATTCAACTCCACTGGAATTGACTGCCACTGTATCTGAAGGAGGAGGCCAGTTGTATATAGCAATACCAACTTTCATAAAACCGCACTGCAGTTTTTCATCCCTTTTTGCTATGCCCGACTTCTTGCCACTATAGAGCTTTAAAGTCTTGCACCAATCTTTGAATTTGAAAAATTCTGGCTGTGTTTCTAATTCAGAATGGTAAATCTGAAATTTTCCATGATTATTAGCCAAATCATAAACAAGGTTATCAGTAGCAGAAATATGGCTAAGTATGACTTTGTTCACTTGGATTTAAAGGAGAACCATGCGAATCTTATGTTCTACGATAAGTCGCTTATGTCAATAAAACCACACGTATCTCTTGGAAATCTAAACGGCGGGCTTCCCAAATAGTATGTCATAGTCCATAAACATTTCTTCATAGCATAATTAGAAGAGATAAGCTACATAAAACACAAGAAACAACTTAATTTTATTGCAACTCTTCGCAAAACGTCAAAGGCTTTCTGAACTAGGCTTTGACTAGCCTCATAGCTCAGTCGGTAGTAACTCTGCCTTCTGCGCTAGAGGTCGCGGGTTCGATTCCCGCACTGGACAAACATTTGTGACTAACACAGATGTTTGTTCTGTGTCTGGGTGTTAAATATATATCTATTATGTATATCAGTCTCTGGTACCCATAGTACAGGCTATGCCTAGTTTGGGATCAGTTGACCGTGTGTGATATGTCCGGAATATTTATTTATTTATTTATTTTAACTTCGGAATAAAGTAGTACAAGCACGCAATCAAAACAATAAAGAAGAAAAGACAGGTCTTATCTAGATACCTATTGATTCTTTCAAGCTTTTGCTTTGCAAAGAGTTGGCCTCAGACCAATGGATACGATAGGTATGCTGAGAGTAGGTGCTTACGCAAACATTTTAGCCGATTTCGTAAAACTTATAGCCAGATTAATACATGGTGTAAGCTTTGATAACCCACATCGTACTATAAAATGCAGTGGAGAGATGGCACTCACGCTTAAATAAAATATTTTAACGGAAAAAGCCAAACCTGTTCCCATTCATAAAAAGTAGGTATTAAAAATGATAGCATTAAATACGATCACGATATCAGAAAAAGCTCGATTCATATCCTGTTGGCAACCTCTTTGCTTTTGTGCAGAAACGAGCAGCGGACCTCATCTGTTGAAGAAGGCTGGTACGATGGAAAAGAAAAGACGGTTGCGGCTTGACGTTCGAGAAGTCACATTAGAAGTTTAACGAAAAAGGGATCAGATATCTATTCTTGATGTAGACTGATTATATTCTAACTTGAGTTCATGAGTTATTATTACGCCAACATCAGAAGTGATCAAAGAAACCACGCACGCATGGGTAAACATGGAGTAAGCATAATAAGCGCCCGTAACGAAATTGTACGCCCACTACAATGTTTCGAAGGAAACCAAATACATTTTTATATGAAACACTACTCCCTGATGACGGAGGAAAACAAGATGGTAACACCGTTTATGACAGAGTATTTGAACCTGGGTTGACCAATAACTTATCAAAAGCATAAGCGCTCTATACATTTATACAGGAACCCCTCCTCATGGTTATGGAAGACAAGCACCCAAAGTTACAGAGACAGTCAATAGATCAGAGGAGTATTACAGAAAAGAAAACACAGCGAGGACAATAACAATAGGGAATGTACACATTCATCGACTTAAATGGGAGAAGGATGACGGTCCGTTTCCACACGACAAAGTGCATGGAAATTACATTACAAGCGTCATGCGGGACATGTTTGAAAACATGCTTTACAGCCACCATGCACAAGTGGATTCCATCGTATAGAAAATAATGACAGACGTAGTCAATCAAAGTTCAGACATATTGACACAATGGAGGCAAACTTTTTGTCCCTTTACAGAGCAAAGTGTTACTGCCTCCCAAGCTTATGAAACAGCTTTTGAGTTTCTACATGAAAATACAGGTAGAGATCATTTTAGTCTTTTAGATTAGATTTCTACTACTTTGGAATGCTTTGAACTAGCTAACTGAATTTTCCTGTGTTGAAGAAGATGAGGATCTACAAAACAAAAAAAGATGGTCACAAAGAAAGTGTTGAAGAGACGAAAAGTTACAGTCGAGGGTATTGACAAAAGTGAAAATGCAACAACTCACTTGCAGGTTTGCATCGTATATAAAGCACAAAGAAAGAGGTAAGAAAGACAGGAGGGCAATCGCATCAGCAACCATGTTGTTGAGACCCTTCTTACATATTATAGAGGCATTTCACCTTTCATTATTAAAAGACTTACCAGGATCGATCATTTCTATAGGAGGAGAGGAGAAGAAAGCCAAGATAACATGCAATATGGAGATTACTGCACTCGACACCGAATTAGCAACACATGTGTCACAGGGAACTGAAGATGCCACCAAATGGAACGAGTGCTTTATCTCCATCCATTTTCTATTTAATGCATCATTATTTGTTCTCCGACTCTAGCAGGAAGGCAGTGAGTGTATCACCCGCATCTAAGTATGGAATGATATTTGAACCGATAGCAAAGATTGGACATATGTTTCATGCCTGGAAGGAGATACAATAGGACCGGGTCCTCTAGTAAATAATGAAAAGCACTATGCAAGATTAGAGTGGATAGATGACCATGTCAAATATATGAATGAAAGAATAAAATAATGGTATCTAAAATTGAAATACAATATTTCAGAGGATAGGAGATACGTAAGATCTAATCCTGGCATGTTAATGGGAATGCTGAACGCTGCAAGCACTACTGTGGGATTGCTACCCTCGAATTATAGAATGAAGAAAAACAAGATGAAATTAGTTTGCCTGAGGTCCATTTAGAATTATTTTAAATTAGTTTAAAAGTTTGGCTCTATACTGGTTTAGTTTAAAAAATTGACATTTAATTAATTATTTACTGTTAGAATTCATCAATAAAACCATTAAAAATACATTTAGTGTTTGATTGTACATTTTGTAGGCAAAACAAATAACAAAAACATTGGTGAGAACGAAAGTCGTCATTATGCGACTATTTGGTCTATTTATATTCTAAACGCGATTTCCGGCATATTGCGATATGTACCTATAGAAATTTCAAAATATTGTTATTATCCTATACACTGCAAGCAAAAATTATAAAATAAACTAAGGCCGATAGTAGGCAACTCGTTACTAAATCTAAGTAATTGCAGTGTTGAAGAATTAGAACATATTATGTACCTACTACACAAAATACAAGAAACAACTTACTTTTATTTTCCCCATGTTATCATCTGACATGCGACCCTGAAATATGAAATAAATTAAGTACTTACTTAGGTCTTAGATGAATAGTAGACAGGCAATGTGTCCTTTGCGGCTCTTTTTATAGGGGCTCAAAAATATTAGGCACTTCCGTAAAAAGCACCGCAATTATGCTAAGGGTCTCCTCAATAATTATCCAGGCTACCCAGAATACTTCCATTTCCACACATCAAAACCAGAACCCCTTTGCCCCCATTATGAGATCCCTCCACGCTCCATGTTATTAGGTGTGGAAGGGATCATTTCTTGCGTCTAGATAACTAATGGGACACATAAACGCCTCTCAAACGGTTGCTACTGATTGCCTCGACTGCAGGCTCGCCACTCTTGCCGGGATTGCTCAACTTGCTGGGTTTTGGTTGGATCATCTGCAAGCTGCAAGCCTCGGTAAGCTTATATATAACATAAATAAATTATGTATAGTTACTTTAATTTTAATTAAATTATGTAAGGGCGATGTTATATATCTAAAACACATAATCAATGTAACACCATCTCTAACAGCCATTTTTGAAAAAGTGGAGCAAGATCGACATATCAGTAGTTACGACGTAGCTGAAGAGCTGGGAATTGACCACAAAATAGTTTTGGCGCATTTGAAAAAAACTGGTAGCTCGATATTTGGGTACCTCACGAGCTCACTGAAAGAAACCTAATGAACCGTGTACTCATTTGTGATTCTTTATTACGACGCACAGTATGAAAAATGACCCGAAAATCGGACATCGCTTTTTTAGTTTACTAATCTAAAGTATAAACTATTTTGAATGCTAGAGTAGAACTCCCAGAAGCCAATTCAGCTGTTAACCAGAGTTATGATTTTTATAAGAAAATTCTGGGTTTTTAGAAAAACGCGAATAAAAAATAACTGGTCAAATTATTTGAACTTTTTTTTTCGGAGGAGAGTGGCATTTTAAACAGGATATTTTATAAGCAAAACAGAATAGATTTCGCAATAATAGTTTAGTAAATATTCTTAATTTTGTGTTTTTTTCCTTTTATTTTTTTTCTCTTGCTTATGCTTATTTTAACCTTTGTTGAAGCCTGATATCAGAGACATGGGTCAGAAGACTCTAATGCTCTTTTGAACAAATCCAACATTGTTTTTTCACGGTCAGACTTCCTGGTGTGATGTTCGCGTCTCCAAAATTTATTCCTCGATTCATCCGCTTGCTCAGATGGAAAACCTATAGGTAACGCTGAGTTTGCTATAATTTCAGCGTTTATTTGTATTTTATGTAAAGTCACTGTCATCGGATACCACTCATGTTCTGTGACATATTTACTCGCTACTGAGTTCGAAAAAACACCAAATTTATCACTGTCTACTGGCTATCCAAGGATAAAACGACTAATATGGTGTGCAGATCATTGATAACCACTGTGGTAGACCTTATATTTGGGCAAATATATCACGGTTTTGATCAGACAGAGCTGATCTCGCAGTGTTGCCGTCATTCGTTGTACCAGAATTAGGCCACCAAAAGTCCTAATTTAGCCCTTACTTCTTGCTGAATTTTCTTCTTAGTGTCTTCTACAATTGCAGCTTCCGGAGAATTTTGCGACACCCTACACTTCTTGACTGGGTTTTTATAGGCAAGGTGTAGCAGAAATTCCAGAACACGAATCCATGCGTGTAAGGGGCTTAATCCGTGCTTCATGAGCAATTCATTAGCTGGTCGGGAATAAACTAAGTCCAACTTATTAAATTCTTTTGAAGTGGCCTTGCGGAAAGGGCACCTGGGCTGTGACGAAGTATCAGTAATAATGTTTAGTACTTTTCCATCAATGATTGTCAAATAAAGTTGGCTTTTTGCTAACAATTTATGGCCTTTCGAAGTTTCTGCAAGGCAAAAACGCAATTCTTTAATCTGGTCTTCAACCCATTTTTTTCTGAAAGAATCAACTCTTTGGTTTCTTTACTTTCTTCTTTCTGATTTTATTTAAATTCAAGATATGAAAAAAAAACAATTTTGATTCTGATTAGGTCGCTTTTGGTTGGTGACAACCCTAAACAAAAAAATTAAAAACTCAGAAACTCCGAATTCCTACGAGTTACGCACTTGATATTTTACAGGCAGGTCAACATAATACTAATGAACACTGTGTGTGAAAATAAAGTGCTACTACCTAAAGAAACCGGCGCAAAAAAATAATTTCTAAACTACTGGAAAAACTACACAACTTTCATTGTATTCCACTAATGAATCAATTATTTGTTTCTAAAAATAGCAGTTAGTTGGTTTTATGACATGCTATAATCAAAACTTAGTTTAAATAAAAAGTCACAGCTACACAGCAGTTTTCTGATAACCATAGAAAAAAAATAAAAAAATCATAACGCCGGTGTAAAGCTGAATTGGCTTCTGGGAGTTCTACTCTAGCATTCAAAACAGTTTATACTTTAGATTAGTAAACTAAAAAAGCGATGTCCGATTTTTGGGTCGTTTTTCATACTGTGCGACGTAATGAAATCGAACCATTTTTGAAGAAGCTGATAACTGGTGATGAAAAGTGGATCACGTACAAGAACGTGCGAAAAAGGTCGTGGTCAAAGACCGGTCAGGCTTCACAGACTGTGGCGAAACCCGGATTAACTCGCAACAAGGTGATGCTGTGTGTGTGGTGGGATTGGAAGGGCATTATTCATTATGAGCTGTTACCACCAGGTAGGACCATCGATTCTGAACTCTACTGCGAACAACTGATGAGATTAAAGCAAGAAGATGAGAGAAAGGGGCCGGAATTAATCAACAGAAGGGGTGTGGTTTTTGATCATGATAACGCTAGACCTCACACATCTTTAGCCACTCAGCAAAAATTAAGAGAGTTTGGCTGGGAGGTGTTAATGCATCCCCCGTATAGTACGTATAGACCTTGCACCTTCAGATTTCCATCTGTTTCGGTCTCTTCAGAATCCTTTAGGCATTGTCAGGTTAACATCACGAGAGGACTGCCGAAACCACTTGTCGCGGTATTTTGATCTGAAGTCCCAAAATTTATATAGCAATGGGATCATGTCCCTACCTACAAGATGGCAAAAAGTTATCAACAAAATGGTACCTACGTACTTTAGTTATACTAGGCTTTGTCTGAAGGTATTAGCAAACAAACACTTGTAATAACGCACGCAGAGATCGCCAAGTCGCACTATATTGAGAGGATACTTCTTTGTTTACATCTAGTCTCCTTGCAGTTTCTCTATTTTTTTTTATTTGAATTTTATCGAATTTCCTATATTTGATTGCTGTCACTGAGCCTGCTGTCAATGTTTCATTCGCGATTCAGTGCTTTGCCATTTCGCATTCACAGTTTAGTAAAATAAAGAAATTTTGTACTGCGCAAAATGCTTATAATATAACTTCACTTACAGGTAAGTTCGTTTAATCACAAATTATATGTAAATAAACGGACGTGTGCCTCGACATAACTCTTTAAATGATATTATCCGTCGGGCTTTTACCAGCGTCAACGTTACAGCTGTTCTAGAACCGAGCGGCTTAATGCGAGACGATGGTAAAAGACCCGATGGCATGACACTTATCCCCTGGAAGATGGGACGGCCTCTAGTATGGGACGCTACCTGCGTCGATACTCTAGCGCCGTCACATCTTCCCAGCACATCAGTACGGGCTGGCTCCGCAGCAGCATCAGCGGAGTCCCTCAAACGGCGCAAATATATGCTTCTTGATAGAGGCTATATGTTCGAGCCGTTTGGGGTAGAGACATTAGGCCCATGGGGATAAGGGGCACACAAAATTTACAAGGACCTGGCGGGGAGACTTTTAGAGTATACGCGTGACCAAAATGCTGGCTTTTACTTCGGTCAGCGAATAAGCATTGCCATACAACGTGGCAATGCCGCCAGTATTTTTGGCACGCTACCATCTGGTGGCGACAGGGATCGACTGGATTTTTTATGACACCTACTCGTAAAAAACCAGTCGCATTTTTATTAGTACTTAGTCGTTATTTAAATAGTTATTTAGATTATTTTAGTATATTTAGGATTATCTCTTTGTCTTTTTGTAAATAAACTATATCAAAAAATGTTTTTAATTTTCTTAAAAAATGCGAAGAAACGTATTCCCCAACCTATTATTAATCGATTACTTTTTTCTAAAATTTATGGATCCAGTTATTAGCTGCGGAGGGTGATTTAAGTGACCACCGTCGTTATAAACATGGTGTTCAACAAATAGTAGATGAGCGAAGAAAATAGATTACGAACAGACAACATAATACGACGAGTACATTCTTCTTCTTCTTCTTTCATTTTATGGCTTCTGCTGTATTACAGTGCCAGCCAAGGTCAAGTATATAATCTGTTGCTTAGCAACTAGAAGCGATTTGGACTAACAGTAGGTACATTTATGCCGTCTCTAGAGGAATAGACTTAGTAAAGGTTCTACAATGATTAACCTTTTAGATTGGTTGACTGCATGACGACGAATCAAGTGAAAAGCATAATAGAGTCAGGATCCTTGGACCAATAGACAATTTATGAATATAAGACATTACATCCTCGGAATATGCTCGTATTGAACAAACACACACACGAAACTCACCTAGTGGCGAATTTGTATTTGTACTTGTAAATTCTTTCAATTTGTATTTCCATAGTTTCAGAATAATAGGCATTTTTATAAGACATCTGAACCAGAATCCAGGTCCCTGTGACCGTCCATATCTCCATAACTAAGGACTGTAGAGAATCCGCGAAAGGTTAATGATTTGTACTGCTTTGCTTTTTTTGCTACTACACTTCTTCTATGATTGAACTACTATGATGTTACTAGCTCGGATCTCTCGGATCTAATATGTTTAGAATGTAAAATTTAAAATTTCGATCGCGATTATATGCACAGCACCATAAAGAAAGTGAAGTTGCCCCATACTCTCGACATAAGATAGCTAGATCTTCGGAGAGTAGATCTGTGGCAATAATTCATAAGAATATGGCTGAGCAATTACTGAAAAATGATGATGTATGTCCACCTGTCTTAATAACAGCTGCAGCTTGTAAGCAAATTAAATATGAACTTAAGACATCTAAATATTTCGATATGAACCCGGTTCCATACTTTTTGTAAAGTAAAAATATCTTAAATTCAAAAATTTTACCTACTTTTCTACGTCTACATAAAAAAGAGATGTTGTTCGTTGGTAAGCGCATCACTTGAGAAAGGCTGAAACGATTTGGCATTTTGGTTTAGGTAAAAGAAAAAGTAAAGACTGTGTGCCTGGAAATTTGGAATATTCTGAAATTTCTGTTTTTACAAATTTTCCAAATTTACAGTCTGCTTTATTCTATGGGATTTTTGTATGAACTCAACAACTAACTATTCGAACGATGGATATGATATTTTTTGTGTTCTTCGTTATAAGCCGTGTTCAAACAGCATACGATAAACTCTCTAAAATTCGTTTTAAAATGATCCTTTAACCTGCTGAATAAATTCAAATTCGAGGTTATGCACTTGAATTTCAAACTCAAAATTGGCTTTATTAATTATACAAATATAATATTAAAATTATTTTGAGATAGTCCATCTTAATCGGTAAGTTTTCATTATAACAAATTTAGTAAAATCTGTTAAGGCCAAGACAACGTCTGTCGGTACAGCTAGTATTAGTTTTGATAAAATTATAATAAACAACACAAACGTACATCAGCATATTCTTCAGTCACTAACTTTATCGGCTCGATATCGCCCTATCTTTTTCTAACAGTAAACGAAAGAAAGAGGCGGACTTACATTTATCAATCCGATAAAGTTGTTGACTGATAAATGCGAAAGTTTGTGAGGATGGATGTTAGGATGTTTTCGGTTCAATCACGCCGTAACGGCTCAACCGATGTAGATGCAACTCGGAATATACAGGGTGAGTTATTTTTCAGGGCCACTTAGGCAAAATCGGAAGCCGTGAAAGTAATCGAAAAGTGGTGTTAGGAGCCACGGGATCGATTTTGAAAAAAAAAGGATCAGCGTTAAAAAATGTTGAAATTTATTTAGTTCTTCAGAAAATGTAGGTTTTTGGGAAAAAAAATTGTATTATTGGTTTATTTGTTAGTTAATAAATAAAAAAATGTATGTAAACTATGTGTCTAAAGTTGTTAGAACACCCTCAAAATTATAAGTTTTTAAATTCAACAATATTTATTTTCCGAAGGTTATTTTTTACAAATTAATTGCTTTGCTATGTGCAAGCAAAAGTCCGACCGAAATAATAAACCTTCGATAAATTAATATTAATAAATATATACAGTGGTGGTCATCTAATTAGAAACACCTAGTCACCTGACATTTTTATAAAGTAACTAACATTATTATAGCATTTAATAGAGGTAAATTTTTTTTCACTACTTTACAATGTACTTTAATATCTCTAGTTTAATTACAAGCAATAATATTTGACAACCAAGACGACAATAAAAATAAATATCAGTGAAACAAAAAGTATCAATATCGTTACGACTGGCAGAATGGACAACTAATTAGAAACATTGTATACTTGGTACGAAATTTGATTTTTTAAACTGAAATACAGTTCTCACAATTGTCAATCACATTGTTAATATTGCCGCCATTTCTAACTCATTACGAAAAGTTACTATTTATTGTTGTTTTATTAAAAATGGGTAAAAATAAGAGCTGTGATGCAGCAACGAGAAAAATTATAGTGAATTTTCATTTAAAACAAAAATGGAGTTACAGAAAGATCGTCGATTATTTGGAATGTTCCGTAAAGATGATATTTAACGCCCTCGCACATTTCAAACTACACGGAACATCAGATAACGTGCCAAGAAAACTTCGGCCCAGGAAGACTACAGTTCAAGAAGACAGGCTTATGCTTCGATTAGCTAAGGCGGACCCCTTTAAAGGATCCAATGTTATAAGAAAAGAGGTATTTTCAGAAGACGATCCTCGACACGTGTCCACTAAACTAGTTCGTAGACGGTTGGTTGAAGTAAAATTGTTAGGAAGGATCGCTAGAAAAGTACCACTACTAACCAGGCAACATAGAGAAAATCGTCTAGCATTCGCTCGCAAATATGGCAGTTGGACTATTCATCAATGGAAAAAAGTTTTGTTTTCAGATGAAACTTAATTTGATTAATTCCGATGGAAAACGATATGTACGACGACCAATAAACGAGGCTTTGAATAACAAGTACACTAAAAAGACAGTTAAGCACGGTGGTGGAAATGTAATGGTGTGGGGATGTTTCTCAGGGTACGGGATTGGTCCCGTGAGAAAGATTGAAGGGATCAATATCAATACAAAAAGATCTTGGAAGAGACAATGATTCCATATTCCGAGGAAAATTTGCCAGTAACTTGGATATTTCAGCATGACAACGACCCAAAGCACACAGCACGCAGCGTTAAAGCGTTTCTTACAGAACAATCCGTGACAGTATTAGAGTGGCCTGCCAATAGTCCGGATTTAAATCCCATAGAAAATTTGTGGCACACTATAAAGACCAACCTGTCGCAGAAACACGTTACTTATATTCATGGACTTAACAGTGCATTTGAAGACGCTTGGAGAAGTATTCCTGTAGAAACTTGTTATAAATTGATTGAATCAATGCCGCGTCGCTGCAAAGCTGTTATTGATAATAAAGGTTACCCTACCAAATACTAATTGTCTAAGGGTGTAGTATTTTTAGTATTTTTCAAAACTATTGGGGTTTTGTTCAAATTAAAAATGATTTAAGTAATGATTTTTTTGGTGTTTCTAGATTTTTTTGGTGTTTCTAATTACACTCGAGAGCATAGAAATCGCACATAGGGGAATTTTCCTACATTTTAATTTCGACCCTTATTTTTTTTTAAATTAATGTGATGTTGCAAATATAACTTAAATTAAATTGAAGTACACACTGTTAGCTTCCTAAAAACACAAAATGTCTAGCCTTGACCTTCGAAATCATAACAGTGGCAACTAAACAATAGAATGGCCTAAATTAGCTCGTTTCAAGTAGCGCTGTTTGTGGGACTTTGAGCAGGTATAAAAGGTTAAAAAAACAATAAATTTGTGAATGTATCGATTTATTAATACGAGGTATTGCCTCCCCTAGCCTGAATAACAGCTTCCATTCGCTGTTACATTGAAGAAATCATTTTTTTTACGAAATCCTGCGGTATGCTGTCCCATTCTTCCTTGATCGTGGTTTGGAGCTCTCTGAGACTCGTAGGCGCTGCGTTTCTGGCTCTTACTCGTTTCTTTAGTTCGTCCCATAAGTGCTCAATGGGATTGAGATCTGGGCTTCGAGCAGGCCACGCCATAACGAGTACTTCAACCTCCTCCAAGTACTGGCGTACTATAGCAGCGGTGTGTGGTCTAGCGTTATCCTGCATAAAAACGAAGTTTTCGCCGATAAATCCAGAAAAGGGCACAACATGTGCTTCCAGGATCTCCTCAACGTAACGTTGGGAAGTCAATCCACCCGATCGACGGTCGGTATCGGGCCCTGTGATGAAGACAAGTTCGGTTTTCGCTTTCAGAGAAATGCCTCCCCAGAACATACACGAACCACCGCCGTATGCGACCCGTTCGGAGATGCAACATTGAGCAAAACGCTCACCGGATCTTCGGTAGACTCTACCTCGTCCGTCGTTACCATGAAGGCACATCCTGCACTCGTCGGAGAAGAGGACTGCCTGCCATTGATCCATAGTCCAATTAACGTGATTTCGAGCAAACTGAAGGCGTGCTTGTCTGTGCGCTGGGGTCAATTTTGGGCCAGTTGTTGGTCTGTGCGCTGTCAGACCTCCTTCGGCTAGTCTTCTTCTAACGGTCCACCGACTGACTTCCACTTCTCTAACTTCCTGGAGCTGCTGTCCGAGTTGAACTGCATTCAACCGGCGATTTCGTAGTGATGTATTCACAAGGAAACGGTCATCGCGCTGTGTTGTCGCACGTTTTCGGCCTGTTCCTGGTCGCCTGGTATAGCCACCAGTTTGCTGATATCGCTGGTATACACGTCGAACAGCATATCTGCTCAAATTTAATTGACGAGCCACTTGTCTTTGGTTCTGTCCAGCTTCGATAAGTGCAACCACTTGAGACGCTGCTTCTGGTGTGGTATCAATTTTCTTGTTTAGAGAGATGACGTATTCGTTAAAGGACCTTTCTGACTGGGAGTTGGTATGCAAACGATGTAATTTCAATCATCCCTTATCGTTTTATACCTGCTCAAAGTCCCACAAACCGAGCTACCTGAAACGAGCTAATTTAGGCCATACTATTGTTTAGTTGCCACTGTTATGATTTCGAAGGTCAAGGCTAGACATTTTGTGTTTTTAGGAAGCTAACAGTGTGTACTTCAATTTAATTTAAGTTATATTTGCAACATCACATTAATTTAAAAAAAAATAAGGGTCGAAATTAAAATGTAGGAAAATTCCCCTATGTGCGATTTCTATGCTCTCGAGTGTAGTTTTTGGTTTGTATCTCGTTTTTTATTTTGTTATTAATATAACTTTCAGTTTTAGAAAAACAACCGTTGTTTTCTGTTATTAAAATGGTATAACAATGCAATATAATATCCGATATATCGATTTTAATACGTAGGAACACTCAATGATACGTTAAAAATTAGTTCGAAAGGGAATTTGCAATAAAAATATAAACCCAGGTAGGTGTTTCTAATTAGATGACCACCACGTATATTATATTTCCAGTTTTGAAGGTGTTCAAACAACTTTATACACATTGTTATCATACATTTATTTATTTATGGGCGGATCAACTTTTCCTTGTTCGGATTCAACAAAATGTATTTTTTTTATTTTTTTTATTTTGTCCATATATTTTGCATAGTATTAATAGATACAACATCAATTCATCTAGTTGTAGGGCGTGCAGCGAAATTTACAAGAATTATTGTTGTTTATAGAGACTCTTAAACCAAAGTTGACCCTAAATTTGTCCCTTGGATGACTACGCTGTAATGGGATTTCGAGGAATTAAACAACACCATACATTTGAAATCAACAACTATATTCTTAAAAGAGTTCCAACTAATCATTTAGAAGCCATCAAACACAAGGAAAGAATACACATTTTAACAATAACACTATGTGTTCTGTCTCTTGGGTCACCAGTGCAGAAAAAAAAAACAAACTTAAATCGTAAATTGTGTATCAGAAATAGTATCTTATTTAAACTTCAGTTTCTCATTCTTCTTTTGAGAATTAATCATACAATCATTCTAAAAAGTTCTCAGTTATTACTAATTAACAAATTAAAGGTTGACAAACATTTCAATAATAGGGACAACATGGTTAGGCACGAGACAAATTAAGTGACTCAAGAGACAAGTAAGTCCTATAACTTAGGTAGGCAAGAGACAAATTCAGTGACTCAAGAGACATTTTGTACAATTCACATAATATTTTGAACATCTAACACACATTAATCTAACACAACATACATCAAACTAGACTTCTATCTATCTATATATATCACTATCAAAGTTTTAAATCAAAAACATTCGTATTAATCTTTAGTTTACAACTAACTACTAAAATATGGAGATCTTTATTAGTTTTTCACTTAATATTACTAAGGTATCACAAAAATTAAAAACTTATCTTTAATATTTAGAGACAACAATTAGCATATTTTTTAATAGTTTGCTTCAATTACCCCTAAAAAAATTAAGTAGGTAGTTACAATAATTAAGTCTTTAGTTTTCGAATAGAAACTATAATCACTTTTCGGAAACTTCAACATTATCTTTAAATTTGTAATAAAGTTGGCCTCGTTTCTCATTAATCACCGGCTTGGAAAGAATCTTTACAATGTCCGTGTAGTCTATATCAGCAGTGTCATTTATGTCTAAACGAAACACTTTTTTGTTGTTTACGCTTCGCATAAATGTAACCCTTATTTCTCCATCGCCGTCTAAGTCATCCACAACACAAGCATATTTATATATTTTTCCTTTTGTAGCATGGACATTGACTAGCAAATAGTCACCTCGACATACACCCTGATTTTCTTTGTTCTCAAAACGATATTGAGATGATGTAGATGGTTTCTCGTCTGCTAAAGTAACTGGCTTATCGCCATCAGCCATACTCGTCAGTTGATCGTCTTCCGATAAATCAGGTGTATCAGTTTTGTAAATAACGTCATAATAGTTTATTTTCCTGGCTTGGCACAAGTCTTTGACACTAATCTCTTTTAAGGGTGAAGCTATCTCTGAACTCTCAGGAACATTAATGTAACGGCTTAAAGGAATGTCTTCGTCAGAGCTAGGAAGGTCATCTTTAGGGTGATCGTCTCTGATGCTGCTTGTGAAATTTTCTTCTATGTCATTTCCGGCTTCAGAGATAATGTCTTCAATATTAGAGTTTGTCGAATTTTTTATGGCATTCTTTACCCTGGTGATCGAAGCAAAAGGTTGATACATTTTTGGTTGCATGCATTCACAAAACCCTCTCTTGCAAAAGCAGCTCAAATTTCTGTATTTTAATTTGCCACGTTCATCGGTAAGTATTTGGTGCACATTTATTGTTCCGACAAGGGGTGCTATGTTGAGTGGTAGTTGTTTGCTTACATTTTCAATGTCATCTTTTGAAATCCAATAAAGTTTGATTTTGCTTTTAGTCTTCAGCTTCTCGTAGAATGTCTCTGCACTCGAAATATCCTCACCACGCGCTACAATCTCGTCAGCCGTTCTTTTAAGATATCCGCCAACTCCATCGGCGGGACCTTTGCCGTGGCCGGCCTCAAAGAATGACCAGGTCATTTTCGTAAAACCATAATCAAATGTTTTCGTTGAACTGAGATAGAAATTCTGTTTCTGTCTGTACTGGCTAAATGGTCCGTCGCTGTAAAAGTGAATGGTGTCAATTTCAGGGTTATTGTCTCTTATATTTTTTAATACTGGATGAAGATGAGCCCAAATAGCTCCAGGTTTGTGATTGGTGCATGACGACACAGTGCAATAAGACTCTGTTTTATGTATTTTCTCGTTGTCAGGGATATAAACTACCACAGTATGCAACGACACCTGCTTCCTTGAGCCTCCAAAATGGTGAGCTTGAACTTCTTCGTGGTATTTGCAGCTGTAATTTTCGCTAAAATCTACAACCACGACTACTTCCGTCTCTTGTAAATTGTCTATTGCCTGTCTATAGCTTTTGTATTGCGCCTTCATTTTGTATATATGTTTCTTTAGTATTTTAATTTCTTCATTAAATGTTTCCATTAAGTCCTGTACTGTCCCTTCTCTGTTCTGCTTGACATTTTTGAAAGTTTTGAAATTTTTACCGTCTTTTTCATAACGTTCTTCTATCCTCCCCCATTCTTCCCATTGGATTTTTTCTTTATCTTTGCTAGTATCTTGTATAATTCTTCGGTCGACACATTCTTGGCATATTCCGTACATACATGCTTGTGATTTTGTGTCACAAACAGTAGCACTTATCAACGTGTTCATATCTTCTGTATGGATCGCCTGTTTTCTTCTCAGAGCAATGGCTTTGTAAGCTGGATTTGTATGTGTTTTGCACAAGCACATTTCTCGTCCATCCACAGAAGGCATGACAATGTAGAATGGGCGGTTTCGTGTAAAGTAATAGTACGAGCAGTTTGTGTTAGTCTCTTGTTTGAATGTTTTGAACAAAGCTTTCATATTATCAAGCAAGAATCTCTTCTGTACTTTTACGCCGTCCTTAGTTTTGGTCTCTTTTTTTCCTGCTGTAGCCCTTGATACGTCGTCTCGTTGAAAAAAATCGTTTATCCTTTTTTTAAGTAAGGTAGCACTATCACGTACCTTTACTGTTGTCCTTATTTTACCCTTCAGTCCTAAAGTGTCGTTAACAATATCTTTTTTCATTGAACTGTCAATATCGTCTAGAACATTTTTGAAAATATTCTTATCTCGATTTTTTTTCACCTTTTTGTATCTTTCCTTTATAGCGTTTGTTAGCTTATCATATTTTTCACTTTTATCAGTTTCTTTTTGTGGTTTTTGGGTTGAATTTCTTTGGCACCGTTTTCTAAATTTTTCACACTTTCTTTTCAACTCCCTGTTTTCTTCTATGAGCTTCAAATTTTCTCTGTATAATTTCGATCTATCTTTTCTCACTTTCTTCCTTCCCCTTTCTCGTTTGTTTTCATTTATGACGCTAGGAGAATAGGGTGCGGAAACATCAGTGTCGGTAATATCGTCGTTCGCCAAAGGTACATTTTCATGTAACACCGACGGAGAAGAAGGTGGTGTTATATCGAGCACACGCATAAGAGTGTTCTTGCGCTGTCTCAAATTTTTCTTTCTCAGCTTCCAAATAACCCTAGCATTATGTCTTTCCTTCGGTGTCAAGTCCTTGACTAACCTCTTTTTTTTATGGTAATCTTCTCTTTTCTTTTTTTTGTATTCTTCGTACTTTTCGGGGTCTCGTTTCAGTTTTTCTTTGTATCGCCTTTGTTTTTCCGCTGATGTTAGCGGCATTTCGACTGTAATTAACCACAAAATGTTAATTTTTTTTTTTTTTTACTAGAGTACCTGCCTACTAGTTTCGTGGCCTAGTACGCAATCAACATACTCTAATTTAAACTACTTTACTGTTAAACTATCGTAGTTTGATAAATTCATTGCGGATATAAGCGGGTTAACTACGAACTACGCAATGAATGAAGGAAATAATCGTGTGAGGAAACCTCCATGTCTAAGAACAAAAAAGACATGACTGACATCTACCATACGCATTGGGCCCGCGTGGTGGATTAAGACTCATTGTGCCCGGCAATTATGACAATAGGCTCGCCCCTATTATTTGTAATACAATATATACTGTTGTTTTGTTTTTAAGTACTAGATCAGACGGGTTCCAGCTCTAAGCTGACCAAGCATTTACTGTGTATTAGTTAGCCAAATATTTGCCATTTTTAATTGCATTTATGTACATTTATAACTTTAATCTAAGACGCCTTCTATCTTAGACGCCTATGTTATTCATTGAAGAGCAACGAATACATTAAAAGTCATTTACAGAATAATTTTAAATAATTTATATCAAAATGTCTCTTGGATCACCAAATAAGTCTCTTGGGTGACCATTATAGTGACCCAAGGGAACGGTTAGCCAGGAGACTTTTAGCAATCCAATATTAATTATATTTATGTAAATTAGAATTAGCACGCAACACGTTGTGTCATGGTACAATCAGACTTCATTGCTTTGTATTAAGTATCAATTTGCTATAGAAATCTATTAAACTCACCGAATTTTTGCGGTCACCCAGCAGAACCACAATAAACACACGCTGCCTCTCTTCCAGCCGCAGTCGAAATGGCCGAGCAAATCCAAGGTTAGAAGTTTGTCGAATAACCTCACGTGATTCGCAGAACTACTTGCTATTGGCTATGGTAGGAATAGCGCTATCGCACTCACACTTGGTAGTATTTTATATAGTGAGCCAGGGGAAGCCGATAATTTGGCAATACGAGGGACACACTTTCAAAAAATCATAAAAAACAAACAAATTAGGCATTTTTCGTTTTTTTATGTTATCTATAACAATAAAATGTTACAGTTTATTATCAGTTCCTCGGATTCTTACCTGCCTTGGAGATTTTTCCGACTACGTAACTAAATCTGCAGCTATTAGACCCAAGGGACAGACTGAAAATGTACTATGGACAAAAATGTTCCCCTGACTCACCAATTATATTTGAACAAAATTACTTAATAACCTATTAAGTGATATTTAAATTATGTTACCAATATGTCTAACTGTTGTCTTAGCTGATATAATATGTGATCAAAGGAACTTCTGTGAAGTTCGATCAATATTATATGAGTTCACTTCATTCGAAGATATATTCTAACAGGTAGTACTTTTAAGTTACTCGGTAGCAACGCACGTTAAGAGATTTTTTAAAATCGATTTCATAATCGAGTTTTACAAACAAATCGACATTTTGCCTATGTCTGGTCACACCACTATTCGAGCGAACCGTCATTCTTTTAGAGATCCATGAGGCAAAATAGGCAAATGCAAAATATGATGGTTCACGGGATTGGGTTGGGTGGGTTATATCTTCGAATGAAGTGAACTCATATAATATTGATCGAACTTCACAGAAGTTCCTTTGATCACATATTATATTTCTTTCACTTCATTCTTCAGATATATTCTAACAGGTAGATGTTTAGAGGTTTTTGCATTTGTATAATTAAAACAAAATAGTTTTGAGGAGAAAAACAATATTTTTAATCAGCTTGATATTTTAACTTAATTTAACTAGTATAGTTAAACTTACTTACAGACCTTTATTTCTTAATTTAATCTTATAAGGTAGGTACTTCCTAAGCTAAGATACAATTTAGGGTTAATCTAATCATCAATTATAACATTTTGTAAGATAGATTGGGCAAAGTTATTATCGTTTAGTATTGGGCGATGGTAAAACTTTGCAAAGACCTTTGATGTGTTAGTCCATCCAGCGGCTTTCCTTATAGTGTCAATAGAGAGGCCTGCAGCGGCGGCCGCGGAGGTGGCGGCGTGCCGCGTGCTGTGCGCGCCGAACGTCGCCACGTCCACACCGCTCTCCGCGAGCGCCTGCTTTATCCATCTGCTTATTGACTGTGCTGTGGCGCTCTTGTAGGGGCGCCTCACAGTTATTAAGAGATTGGATACGTTAGCAGGTCGGTCTTTATTTGTGACATAGATATAGTCCTCTAGAACGGTCGCGGGACACATGCGAACATTCTCTCGAAAGTATGGCAGGAATAAGGTAGGTTGTTCTCGACCTGCCGCTGATGTCTTTATTATATCTTTGATAGCTATGTTAATTCCGTTAGGGGTGATATTTATGTTTTCTATCTTTATCAATGACATAGTTTGGACTCGTTGGGCTGTACATATTGCAAGCAAAATTGACAGTTTCTTTGTTATCTTTTCCCTACTCAGTTCCCTATTGGGATACCAATTAGAGATGTAGTTAAGAACTATTTGTGGATCCCATGTACTGCTGTACTTAGGGAAGCTGGGTTTTAACTTATATGCCCCTTTTAACAGTCTTTTGACTCTATCATCGGATCCAACGTTATTGCCTAATAAGAGGGATAACGCGGATCTGTGGCTATTTAGAGAACCGTATGAGGTCCCCTTTCTAAACATTTCGCTCAAAAAACACAAAACTCTTGGAACAGAGCAATCAAAGATATTACAATCTTCAGCGTTACAGAATTCCCACCATAATTTCAATGAGACGTTGTATTGCTGCATCGTGTTGTTCGACAGAGATGCCAACGTTAGGTCCACGGCTGATTCAGGTACGCCGCGTGATGAGAACGCCTGCCGGAGAGCACTGCGGCACCCAGGGTAAGGGGATTTCTGTAACATGATTTTATACGGTGTTCGTTAGGATTAAGCCAAACGATATCAGATACAATTAATTTTATTATTTGTGGGTACCAAGCTTGAGATGGCCAAAAGGGGAAAATGAATATGCCAGTAGCATTTTCTTCGATAATTTTTTGAAGACATTTCAGAATAAGTGGAAACGGAGGGAAAGCGTAAAAGAAACTAGTGTTCCATCTAACAGTAAAAGCATCTATGGAAAGGGCATCAGGATCTTTTTTCCACGAAATATATTTCTTGCATTTGGCATTGGCCCGCGAAGCGAATAGGTCTATTTCAGGTTCCCCAAAACATCTTGTTATTTGATCGAAAGCTGAAGCGGATAATTCACATTCCGTATCTGGATTAAACTTACGAGACTCTTCGTCCGCTTCAAGATTTTCTTTAGTATTTATGTAGGATGCAAATACCCAGATGTTTCTTTCTTCGGACCATTGCCATATTTGTCTAGCCAGATTGTTTAGATGTGGAAATTGGATTCCGCCCATACGATTGACGTAGCTGATGGCTGTTGTGTTGTCGACGCGTAGTAAAATGGAGCAGTTACGTTTTTCGCTTGCAAAGTATTTAAGGGCCAGGAAAACTGCTAACAATTCCAGGTAGTTAATATGTGATTTAAGTTCATTAGTTTTCCAGGCTCCACGGGCGCGTTCGTCATTACATACCGCTCCCCAACCGGTGCGTGAAGCATCCGTATAGATTTCCGAATCAAAATTACCTATTTTCATCGAGTTACTGGCCTTGGATACATTCAGTTTCCACCAATTCAAATCATACAAAATGGTAGGGTCAGGTTTGAACTTTAATTCAAAATTAGGACATCTCTGTAAAGCTAGATATTTTTGCCTTTCTAGAGTCTTTGTATAAAGCCAGCCATATTTTGCTGCTGGGCACGCCGCTACCAAAACTCCAATGAGCTGAGCAAATTCTCTTACTGTGCACGTCGCCGAATTTGAGAATTTCTGGACAAGTTTAATGATTTTATGACATTTTTCAGATGGCAAAAAAATCCTTTGATTTATGGAACCAAACATGAAACCCAAAAACTTGCATAATTGCTTTGGAATAAGGCAGCTTTTTTGATAATTTATGATAAACCCAAGACATTCAAGAAGTTTTACAGTAGCTCTTACATTTCTTTGGCATTCGTCATAACTATCTCCTATGCAGAGTATATCATCTAAATAATGTACATTTTTGAAACCCTGAAGCCGTAAATGTGAAATTACTTCCTTCATAATTTTGGTGAAGGTTCTGGGACCTACCGAAAGGCCATAGGGCAAGGCATTAAATTCATAAGTGAGAATGTCATGATTTTCATTTTCAAGTTGAAATCTTAGGAACTTTCTGTCTGAATACCGAATCGGTATTAGGAAATAGGCTTCCTTTAAATCAATGGTCGCCATAAACCCATTGGCAGGTACTAATCTACAGGCTATTCGGTAGTCTTCCATCTTAAAGTGCTGTTTTGTAACAAAATTATTTAAGGTCTTTAAATTTAAAATAAATCGCTTTTCTCCATTCGGTTTTTCAGTCAAAAATGTTTTTGAGATAAATTGATTATTGGAAGGTACGCAGCGGGTAACTGTACCTAGACTTATCAATTTTTCAATAGCAACGGTCATATCTGCTTTTGATTCTGACAAATTAACTTTTGGTATGCGAGTTTGTATAACCTGACTTTCAAAAGGTATTGGAAACCCGTTACGTATCCAATCTAAGATTACAGCGTTAGATGTAATATTGAGCCAGCAGTTATAGAAATAAGAGATTCTACCTGCATGTTTTACCTGGGCTATTGGCGCATTACAGGCTGTTTCGACTTGTTCGGACCTGTTGTGCTCGCTGTCTGTTGCGGCGCAGGCCGGCGGTTCGTTGCAGGGGTGTTCGTTCTGGCTGACCATCTGCGCCCCCCCCTGTTCTGTTGAAAGCGTGAAGGTCCGGACCAGTTTCCCTGATACGTGCCTGGTGGTCTATATTGGTACTGAGGACGGGTACTGGGCGCCGTCTGTTCCGTCATGGAAGTGGTTTTCGGGATTCTTGTAATTTTTTTAATTGACAAGCCCTGCTTCTCGATGGTCTTGGAAGCTTTTATTTTTTCGGCCAGCTTATTACCATACAGCGTATCATCTCGTTCGCTGTCTTGAACTATATTCAGAAAAGGTTTGGCCAGGGCGTAATTGATGACGCTAACCCTTGCTTGCGTTTCTTGATAATGAAGGTCGCTCAGGATTCTGCACCCGTCGCTGATCAATTTTATGGCTTCGATCTTGTTGTCGCTAGTGAGCATAAGAGTCAAAGCCTTATTGATCGCCGAGATACCCACTCCTAATTGCTGTTGTCCGGTCTCCTTCCTCTTATCACGTTGTCGTGACGCTTCTGATATGGCTGCCGCTACTTCCCGATTCAATTTGGGTGCTTGTAAAAGTGTGCAGTTTTCAGGCACTAGATATTCTTGAAGCAGTTTATCTTTGGTCTCCTTGGGTAACCCTTTCTTTAGGAGGGGTTCCCATCGCTGAGCCAAGCTTCGGTGGATCTTCTCACCGAATTTCGGATTAGTTCCAGTTTCTTCTCCGAGTGCCCCGAGAAGTTCTGGATCGAGCTCTGGGCTGCCATCGTCTTCTCTGTCAGGAGACTCATGTTCCGTGGCAGGTGCAAGGGTAGCCGGGTCCAGGCCACCTGTGGCTTCGTCGACAGGGCTAGCATTCGCCACTCGAATATCTGCGTCTAACGTCGGCTCGGAGGCCACAGATGCGCTATCGTCTGAAAACGGGACGAATAATATGAACACTCATATTTTATTAACCTTTGTGTTAACTCACGGTTAACCGCTAAGGCATTTCAATAAGTAAGGACAATAACCTTACGACAGATCATATTGTGCCTACAAAATATATACAGCCATCGTGATGACGCTCGGTCAACCGCCAGGCGATCATTTACCCAAAGATAGCTTAATGGGTTAACCCTTGTAAGTATTTCTTAATTTTACGTTTGTTAAACCTTCGTGTTAACTCTCGGTTAACCGCTAGGCCTTTATAAAGTTCCCAAATACTATTTAAGAAAATATCATATTGAGGGTAGATTCGAATACATACCGGAGTCTGAAGAGGATTCAATAAAAATCCGTCGGCGATTATGTTTCTGTTTCTCCTCAAGTTTCTTGATCTTCCTTCGATAATATTCGATATTATCTGGAGAGGTTTCGCGTTTACGCTTTGGCATTTTTATAATTTCTCTTCGCTGAAACTAAAACGATTGTACTGCGTGTGCTCGCTACCGCGCACGAAAAAAGAATGACGGTTCGCTCGAATAGTGGTGTGACCAGACATAGGCAAAATGTCGATTTGTTTGTAAAACTCGATTATGAAATCGATTTTAAAAAATCTCTTAACGTGCGTTGCTACCGAGTAACTTAAAAGTACTACCTGTTAGAATATATCTGAAGAATGAAGTGAAAGAAATATAACATAAAAAATAATGTAAATTTAAGATTTATGAAAATAAAATATCAAAAGGACAACCTTTGACAAAGAATAGTTGATCCACCCTTATAATAAAACATAGAACACAAAAATGCAAAAAAAATACTCAACTTTTTTTTGTGAAAAACTAAAAATCAATTTAATTTTTTTTTTATTTCTTTTAATCTTATTTTTTCAAAATCTAGCCTTTATCTCCTAACGTCTCTTTTCGGTAATCTTACGATTTCCGATTTCAACTAAGTGGCCCTAAAAAAAAACTCACCTTTATATATAATAAATAAAATAAATAAAGAATTCTTCACCTAGAATAGCATATAGGCTACTTTTTTTCTACCACGTGATTACCACGCGAGCGAAGCTGCGGGCGCAAGCTGGTCTAGCATAAAATAATTATAGTAATAGGTTCTGCCCACCTTTAGAGAATCAAAAAAGCGCAACCACCAATCTTGATGTTCAGGAATGGGAATTTTCTTTGCCAAATCAACATTCTCCTTTTCTTTTGTGAACACGGGAAGTAATACGAATTCCTCTTCATCTGGTTCCTTTCTACAAAACAGCCTTTTCCAAGCCGGTTTCGTTTTACAGGTTTGAAGAATGCTACTGCATACAGTCATTTTACTAGATTCTGTTATTTCTTCAGAAGATGTGCTATTTTTCTTGATAAAAATAGTGTCGCTCACTAAAATGAGTAGTTACGTATAATTTTAATATTTAATAACATAATACAGTCACATACATAGTCCTCACACTAGGATTCCCTGTGTCGTGGGTATCAGAAACTACGAGTGCCATGGTACCACAACACGCAGACCCGGAACAAATATTTGCAGATCATGCAAACATTTGCACCGCAATCGAACCCGCATCTTCGACTAGCACACGCTCGCTACGCCACAGAGGTAGTCAAAAATTATTCGTAAAGTGACTCTTTTCCGTTCGTCATTAACCGCTTCTATGACGAAACGCTGATCAGCACCAGATAATCGATTTACTATTGTGTGAACATGAGGTCCGCATTATAATATTCTCGAGTTAGTCACACAAAAGCTAATAATGGAAAAAGTGGAGACCTGATAAAGCATTCCATCTGAATTAGAGAATTTGATGGGTTTTAGCAACGTCTTGTCTTGTTTGTATTTGACTAACGTTGTAGCTCCTAAAGCTATATAGCATTCATATTTTTCACCTCGTAACAAGAGTAAAATCAGGCTTCATCATGGGTCAAACGACCCATGATTAAGCACTACATACCTACTACTGCATTACCTTCTTTACTACATACACAGACTTAATGACACAAAAAAAATACAGCCGACTCGAGAACCTCCTCCTTTTGATGTCGGTTAAAAAAAAAGACGAATAATTAAGAAAAATGCTTCAAAAATGGTAGAGATTCATCAACAAATGGCAACAGGTGAGCTATAAAACAACCAGAAAATATTTAAAATCGCTCTTCTAACACATTTTCCGCATCCAGGTATCGAGACAATGTACATTATTTATGTGAAACGGCGAGCATACCTAATGAATTATACTATTGCAACAGAGAAAGCGAAAATTAAAAATGATAACCCTTAAGTATATTGGGTTAAGCATTGGCACATTCAAGAATAGCCCTCCATTCCAACCTAACAGATTTAGGTACTCGAGCATGGAGATTTAGACAGTAATGAACACTAAGCCGCATAAACCTAATATATATTTTTTATTTTATTTGCTTGTAAATAAAATAAAAAATATATATTAGGGTCGCATACATACAATTTTTTTTCTTTGCGAATGACATTATACTGTCACTGGATGAATACCAATCGTTTTTTAAACTGAGACGAAGGAAACGTGGACAATATATTTTTCAATTGTCCCAAATTAAACGGTTCCCTGTACGATATTTTTCCCCCTATTAATCCTTGTCCTACTTCCTTACCTTTTCTCCAATAATTAACTATTTATTATGTAAATTTATTACTGTAAATAAAATAATAATAGACCATATTAGTTATGATATGTTCCCGGGGCGCCGCGTCCCACCGCGCCGCGCCTCAAATCTATTATGGTATTATGCAAATTTATGCTAATCATTCCCACCACGCCGCGTCTACCAAAGTACAGTCAAAGATAAAAATGAAAACCCTTCATTAATATATAATTCTTTTAATTTTTTAATATGTAGATCATAGATGATTGCTAATACCTACATAGGTAATACAACAATTTGAGTACAACGTAAACTTAATCATTGGACTAGGTATTTTTTTTTATCGTTTTAGTAATTTAGGTGTTTAATTACAGATTATTGTGAAACCGTAATTCATTTATCTTTGCGACTGTACTTTTAGAGGTAATCTTCACCTTGAAGCAATAAAATCGAGGCCGGGCTCGAGGCGCGGTGCGGTGGGACGCGGCACCGCGGGAATATATCTTATTTATATATAAATACCGGTCATTTTCTTGACCTTTTCTCTATAAATTTTATGACACATGGCAGAATTGAGACAGTACCAAAAAATAAGAAGTGGAAGTTGACTTCGAACCGCCAACAATTCCACAAGTCAAAAGTGTTTCTTTCACTACAAGGAAGTCGTCTTGACATGTAAAATCATGAAAAGACAGGAAGAGCTTAGCTAATGACAATCCCTAAGGCGATTGTATTGCAAATTGATGTTTAAAAACATCGGCAATCCTTAGGGTCTGATGTACAGTCATCACTCACTAGGATGCCTGACCGTACATTCAGTTTATTTGTGCATTTCCAAAAATGCTTGAAGTCGGAATGAAAATGGTGTTTTGCCATCAAGTTCTTTTTTATATTTTTTGGTGGTTTTGACACCATTTTAACTTTCCTTTAAATAAGTTATTATGTAACTATAATAAAGAAAAGATCTTTGCTAGTAAGTTTTAGATTAAGGTTTAGTATTCTAAAACTTACTAACAAAGATTAATAAAGATTAGTATTTTATTAGAAGAGCTAATAATATATATACATAATTAATATTTTAATTATTATTAGCACTTCATCAGTCATTGAAATCGAGACAAACAAACTTCGGGACAACATGTTGCAAGATAAGAAGACGACACCTCAAATTCGGTGTCCGCCTATTGAGGCGTACCAAGACCAATCAATTAATTAATTAATTTGTTAATAAAGGTATCACAAGGATCACAATAGGCCAGTTGTGGCCGCAGTGACAGCATAGCCATACAAAGGAAATAAAAAATAATAATAATAAAGATAAAGCTCACCAAGGCGTGGATAAAAATTATAGCAAGGTATGATGAATCAACGGGACCGATGAGAAATCTTTGGCAATGGACAACCCTAGTAAGAGAAATATATCTAAAGATACATTAATTCCTGAGGAATTAATAGATATAAATAACGAAGACTCATTTCATAAGAACTTTGTTAGAGGCAAAAGAGGTATGTCAGGATCGTAGCAAGTGGAAAACCGTGGTCTCTGCCTACCCCTCTGGGAAATAGGCGTGATTTTATGTATGTATGTAAGTAAAACTGGTTAGTCCGACAATGAGAAAGAAAATGAATAACTCAGCTGCTCGTTGCATGGATCCCATCAGGCAACACCCATAGTTATGAAAAACTAGTAATGCCCTAGAACAAGCAAGAACAATTCAAAATAATATGGGTAGAGAATGGTGGGCATCCAGCAGCAAGATGAAAGACATGGGCCGTATTTGGACAAGACTAGCCCAGGATTGCGATGGAAGGCACAAAGGGAGGCGTGTACCCAGTAGTGGCAGAAGTCGGGCTGTGGACGATGATGAAAATTAATGACAGGACTAAAGAGTAAACACCCAAGTTAACTTGTACCTCTAAAAAAATTGGAAGACATTATAGAAACACTCTTCAAAGAAGCTTCTCTTGCAATCTTTGGAAGCCAGTCCACCTTGTACTTATTAGGATTCTTGATCACATTTGTACCCATGAACAGTGTTCTCCCAAACGTGTTACTGTCGCAAAGTCGTATCATTAGTGGCGGGCAGTAAACTTCATTCAAAGGAGCTTCAAATATCTGTGAAGTGCGTCCACTCGGAAAGTTGCAGTTTGGCTTTCCTTCAGTTATGATGTCAGATTTGATGACCAGCTCGTCAATTTCGAGGACGGCGCATGGTTTTCTGGTCACTGAGACGTCGCGCAATCCCCACCAGTAAATGTCTACCCTGTAAAAAATAATAGAAGTAAGAACACATAACCCTTTTACTCTCATAATCACCCACTAACTTTATCGGGTCGATAAATTAACTAAAATCGGCTCTACCAGCTTTCTTTTGTTTAAGGTTAAACATTTTAACCCCAAGTGATCTTTGACCTCAAGTAAAGTAGGAGTCCGGACGAAGTTGCGGGAGGGTCAGTTAGTAATAAATAAAATGACTTTTTCTAAGCAAGAGAATTTCAAGTTAAACATGGGTTTAATTGAAAACAATTTACATGGAAATATTATTAATAATAAAAATGGGAAAGTTTGTTTGGATGTTTCCAAAACTTGGAATTGATAAGAGTTATTTATATACTAGGCTTTTTACCAAGTTACCACACGATGGAAAGGCGCAGGTGCAAGCTAGTATTATTTATATTGTTTTATCTTACTTGTATGTGTTTGACTCGGGCATAAGACAAGGTGGCAGTTTTTCCATTGTAAGATCTACTGCCATCACTTGTGCTGTTCCATCTTCTTTACATGTTTCATCTGCAGTGTAAATTGTAGACTTCACCAGTGTTTCAGGAATCTGGAGAATCAAATTAATTTATGGTAAAGTAACAGATAGGCGAATCATAACCACTGCACATTATCTATCACAGTATATATTGCCCTGAGGCATGCATTGGTAACTCATGTGCCTGTAGTTTTGCTGGCTACCTCACCCTTCAAACTGGAACACAAGCAAGCAAGCCTTGCCCATTTAGCTACCCACTTGTAACCGGTGAGTTGTGAAAAGTGAAAAGCTTATCGTTTTTGTATGGTGACACTAAAAGGGCAAGAGAGAAGATTCCAAGAGCACTCCTGCTCTTGAAATTCTCTCTCATACAATATTATTATATCTTTTCACATTTTGAAATCATGCAGTACCTACTGGTTATAGATACCTACTAGAGACCTAGCAGGTGAGTAAAGGTAAGCCGTTTTCAGAAGAACAATCTGAACTCAGCTATTTGACTTGAACAAATGAATTGATGGTTGTTAAATTGTCCACTGCCCTGTCAAAAGCTATGTTAGGAGCATTCTTCCAAAAACAGCTCAAATGTAGGTACACTTTTAGGGAACAACCATCTCTCTCGGCTCTCAACCTCTTAGAATCCATAACGCTAGAGACAAAATGATCCCACATATGCAACATAATATACCTACAATGCATTATGACATTGGACCCCTGACTTTGAACTTACTTTTGTATGTATGCATTGCATATGATAAATTTGTTCATTCATAGTCATACAAATGCAAATAAGTCATAATATGTTGCATACATTGCTTACGTGGGATAGTTTGCCTCTTGCCTAACAGTTCTGAAAATGAAGCAACAGGTAGTAGGTACTGACTGAGAGATACTGAAAAGTAGCCAACCCACTTATGGAAGTTAGGTAGGTACTATTGACTTGACCCTGAACACTGGTAATTTCTCTGTTGCTATGTATCAACATATTTGTTACTTCAGCTACATTCATCAATGGTATGTTTGTACTGGAACTGGGTGTGTCTCTAGTGTTTGGAACGCCCCACACGCGATGGACCGACGACATGAAAAAGTCGGGATGTTGCGGGAAGTCGGTTGATGGAAAAGGCTCAAGACCGTTCATCATGGAAATCTTTGGGGAAGCCTTTGTAGAGGACTTCCAGGAATGGACTTCTACAGGCTGATGATGAGACGATGTTTCTACGGACGGAACTAAGACGAAATTGATTTTATATGAACTAACAACGCATCTGTACTATCAAACGGCTAAATTCAAGCTTATGATGGGAATACAATATAAACTTTACCAGGCATACCTTGCCCTACCGTTTTATTTATCTGTAAGTAGGTACCTGTCCTGCAGCTCACCAACCGCCATTTGTTTTTGTGTAATGCCGATGCTGACTGACGTGAACAATACTCAACAGTACGTAGCCGCAGTTATTTATGTAATATATCCATCGTAACTTTATAGCTAGGTAGGTACACAACCTAATAAACCTTTGCATAATCTATCCACCCCGAATCTAATAAAAATAGGTAAGCTAATTCGTTTGCTACTAATTTCCAATTACCAAATATTTCCAACCAAATAAACTGCGCAGTGCATGCAAGCTTTTTTTTTTGTTCCCCTTTCGGGATGGCTATGGCATGCCTTACCGCCAAGTCTTACGTTTATTTTTCCTAGTTATTTTTATTCTTTCGTCTTTATTTTTCATCTTATTCATGGTCAAGTCATCGTCAAGTCAAGTCAAGTTCAGTTTTAGTAAGATATGATGGTGGCTATTTTACTAAAACCTCGAGGGACCTCTTGGCGCCAACTCGAAAAATGACGATACACGCAATCATTCTATTTCACTTCACTTGTGCGGTTTACTCAAACAATATTACGCAAAACACCACAATAATTACACAATATTATTCAAATTAACACTAGTTTTGTAAAATAAATTGAGAGCACAACATCACTTCGCAAGTTCCCGCCAAAAAGTCCTTCACTTTTCTTTTCGGACTGGCTAATCTGGCTATGGCATCCTAGGCCTTACAGCCAATGTGTTACGTGTATTTTTATTGTTGCATACATCATAATACATTTTTTTTTTCTTTTTTATGTCATGGTCAAGTCACCTCTAAGCTAAGTTCAATTTTAGTAAGTTATTAAGATGATGATGGCTATAAATAATTTACACCCTTTATGAATAATAATAATATTTAGTTTTAGTTAAATGTAGGTACATAATACAAAGATACATTTGATCTCTGTATTTTTGTACTATTTTAGTTACATTTAGTTGTATGTATTTTTTTATGTTTTATTCATTTTATTACCTACCTAACTCTCCTGATCCTGTCCCATCCGCCTTAGAACTCGCGTACCAATTTCCATACCTGTTTCCCTAATATTTTTATTAAAAAGAAAAACTGCCACAAAATAAAAATTAACACCCGACAGTCCAGACATACATCACATACTGACCCCACACTAGGATTCCCTGTGTCGTGGGTATTAGAAACTACAACTACCATGGTACCTTATTACCCAGACCCGGAACGAATATGTGCAGATCATCCAATTATTTGTCCCCTAGGGGATCGAACCTGCTACCCCTTGCGTCTCAGACGGACACTCGCCCGCTACGCTACAGAGGTCGCCTTATTATTTTACTAAAACTTCAAAGGACCTTAGCTTAGAACGCCAACCCGAAAAGTCACAATACATCGCAATTACTTTATTCCGTGTGCTTTACACGAACAAGGTTAAGTTAGTTAAACACCGACATATTAACAGTATTATCACTAAAACACTAATAATAATAAAACACCAGTTTGTAAAATAAATTGAGAGCACAACATCACTTTGCAAGTTCCCGCCAAATGTTCCATTTAATTTTGCACCATGTCGCGCCGCCCGCGCGCCGTGCCCGGGGCGTCCCTAGGCGCGGCGCGCGGCGAGGCGTCGACACTTCCGCTTCTCCGACGCGGCTCCGAATCCACGATCCCGCTCAAAGAAGAGGTTGAATTGAATGCAAATGGTTTCCCATATAATTAAACAAGTTTTATGCAATTTACTCCTAAACTATAAATCGGGGCTCAAAAACACATTGGGTCATATTTGTTTGTTAGTGAAACATATATCGAATGGAGTATTAAGATGTATGAGATTACGATTTTGACTAACAATCATCATCATAACTCGAAAAGGGCATATATGTTGCAACATATGTCTTTGAAGAAAATGTGTCATTAGATGGTAAAAACCTACAATAAAAATCCTACAAAGAAACATGGCGAAATACAGGGTCTATATATGTTTAAACGACGTTTCCCATATAATAAAATAAGTTTTATGCAATTTACTCCTAAACTATAAATCGGGGCTCAAAATGACATGGGGTCATATTTGTTTGTTTTTGAAACATAAATCGAATGGAGTATTAAAATGTATGAGATTACGATTTTGACTAAAAATCATCATCATAACTCGAAAAGGGCACAAAAGTGGCAGCATGTGTCTTTGGAGAAAATGTGCCACTAAATGATAAAAACCGACCATAAAAATCCCAGAACGAAAATCGACGAAAATACTCGTTATTTTCACGTTTTTTTTAAATAAATAAATTATATAATAATTATTTACTCCTTAACTATAAGTCCAGGCTAATAAGTGCAATAGAAGAATGTTTGTTTGTTTTTAAAATAGCAATCGAATGGCACTATCAGATTTATGAAATTACGACTTTGTGATTTTTAGTCACCTATGTTCGACCTCCTCCATACAATCGAACCACTGTGCTCCGCCGGGCGAGGGCAGCGCCGCGGTGGCGCGGAGCGGAGGGCAATAATAGCTCGCCACGTTACGGCATCATGATAAGCGACATCTGTGTAACTATGTGAACAATAACTGACTAGGTATTACGGATTGAGTTTCCACACATTGACGTTAGATGGCATAATTATACCAAAACAGTCACACGTAGGAAGCAGTAAGACTGTTGCGATTTGTTTTATAAAGAAGTAATTTAATATATATCTTTTCGAGGTAGGTATGGTGTTTGACTTAGAACAAAAACTCATAAATTTTCAAAATCACTGCAAATCATAAAAACTACAAGGTATACCTACCTACCTACGCACTACCAGCTGTGTAGGTAACACCTTTTTTGGTAGCACTGAATAAATAAAAGTAGGTACCTACCTACTGAAGGAGGTACTTACGCAAGTTACCTGTAAAAGCTGCGCAGACATCAATATTTGTCCGGTTTTCTCGACTCCTCTGAGAATTTCATACCATTGTAACTTCGGTGCGTATTGATAGTGAGGTCTGTTTTCTACCGCTGGCTGGATCTCTACGCGGCCTATAAACTCTGTTTTTCCCTGAAATATTTATATGGTTTTGTCAGAAAGGAACCTATTATGTAGGTAGATAGGTAGGTCAATTATTTAATCTGGTTCAGGTCGTGCTTGGCCCCGACTGAAGAATACACCCCTCCATATTTATCAAGCAGCAGTGGATGTCGTAAGCTTAGATAATATTATAGAAATAGAAAATAGAAATACTTTATTAAGCCATCTTATAAAAACCATGTACCTATACTTAGAACTTCATTTATGGTAAGTAGGTAGGTATGTACATTGATAAAAACAAAACTTTACAAAAAAAAACATTCCAACAATTTGTTGTAAACGCAAATTTGCAGTAGGTTAGAAATAGTTTAAACGTACTAGTTAGTCTTTACCACCCGCGCTAGTGAAACACTGTGTTATGGCGTGGTAGCGATTCTCGTCCCTTGCATTAGGGGTCATTTTAGAATGCCTATTCTGCCCAATATATATGGTCGTAAGAGGCCACCTATAGAAAAAAGCTAGCGTTCTTTATTTTAGGTAACAGTGCTAGCTTTAGCTGCGCTCGCCAAACCGCGTGCCCAGCGTGGTGAGTAGGATGGGCCCTCATACCTACATAATACTATAAAAAGTAGGTATGTGCCTGTAGGATATATTTAGCCGACAGATACGAGATTGGTAGGAAGGTACCTACTAGGGATTGCAGAATCGGGTAGTTTTTAAGGAACCGGGAATACCGGGAAGCTTCACATAGGGAACCGGGAATTCCCGGGTATTTCGGGAAATTTCGGGAAAAATATTTTACGTCTAGACGAAAGGTTTAAAGTTAAACTGTCATAGCTTAATATTAACCAACCGCACATACTTTTGCTTGTCGCAGGTTCTGATCAAAAGGATAGAATTAAGCTACTATATCACTGTTGATCTGTTTAATAATTTAAGCATGTAAAGTAAGGATATTGTTGATTTTTATGCAAGAAAAACAATGTAAAATTTCATAAAAAAACTGCATTTCCGGGAATTCCCGGGTATTTCGGGACCGGGAATTCCCGGGACCAAACCCTAGTACCTACTACCGCAGGGATTCAAAAACTTACCAATAAGTCATTATCAAAAATCTCGACAAGGACTGTTGGAGGGCATGCCCTCAATCGACTTTCAGAAATAAACACCATGCTTTGTATCTTGAGCACCACATTCCACGTTGGAGTTACCGTATTTTGGTCTACCTGTAAGTTACCTTCCGAGTCAAGCCGTGTTCAAACGGTTTCCGATATGCCACTTAGATTCATTTTATATTGATTGTTACATCAACAAAATATACCTAGTCAATTTTGAGATTGACTTTGAGGGTCTTGCGATATCTATGAGCTATATCGCGCGCCGTCGAAATATTTCAAACGTATACTTGATTCATACATTTCGGAATCAATTATAAACATAATTTTGAATGACATATAGCACGCCGTTTGAATACGGCTTCTGATTATAGAGGTATACCTATGAAGGATTCTTAGGAAGGTACTATCCTATCATCATTTTCCTCGTTGTTCTACGTTATTAGTAGATAGGTATAGGACCGGTCGTATTATTCATCACGAAACAAAATTTAAACCATCACCTCATCATCATCAACCTGAGGTCCACTGCTGGACATAGGCCTTAACCCAAGAGTGCCATGACGAACAGTCTTGAGCCGTCTCCATCCACCGACTTCCACTTTCCGCACCCGACTTTATCACGCAGTGCATAGTCCGCGCATAGCTCTCTACATAGCCCGTTGCGCGACTTTGCCCATAAGGGGCCAATAGTTAGCGACCAAGGTCTCAGTGCCATATGTCATCACTGGCAAAACACAGATTTTGGTAACCATTATCCTTAGATAATAGTATATTATTATTTATTTGTAAATGTTCCAATAAACTTTTTGAAACTTTGAAACTTTTTAGCAACCCACACTCGGGATTCGACCGGTTCATAGTTTTACGCGTCCACCGCCAAAAGCACCTGTTCATCTTCCTTCTTCAGACTTTGTTCAAATTCCTACTTCCTACCTTGGTAGAGTCAAACACCCCGAAACAAGTGGGTGAACATACTGGTCATCATAGCATTGGAGCAGATACCAATTAGATATAATACATCTTCAGTAGGTACCTTAGTTTCTTTGACAGAGTTCAAAGCGTGGACCCTCACAAATGAAAAAGGCTGACTTGAATTTTCCGAGTAAACGCTTATTTTGGCACTATTTATAAATACTCGGCATTGCAGCATCTGAAATAATAAAATAATAAATAAGTTAAATAAATTATTCTTGTAGGTACCAATAAGCAAGAAAATAAATTGGGGAATGCATGAAAAGTCCTTGTATTGTTGTAAGAGCCTGGCTGCAATCTTTCCTCATATATCCACAGGTCTCGCTCTAAATTGGAGCAGCCCGCCTGGGAGGTACCTCCGCCTTACAGAAGATCGCAGCAAAATAACATTGTTTGTTACAAATACAAATATTGTTGTGTTCCTGCGGTGAGCAAGTTGGCCAGAGCTCTTAAAGCCCCCCTTTAGGGTGGGGTCGGTGTAGGCAACGCGTGCGTGATGCCTCTGGTATTACAAGCGTTCGTAGGCTACGGTAACCATTTACCAACAGGTGGGCCGTAAGATAATTTGCCACCTTAGTCGTAAAAATAAAAAACAAAACAACAGTGTCCCCTTAGGAACTAACTAGGTAACAGAGTTTGTAAGACCCAAACAATGACCATCATTGAAGTTTTCACACGCATCTCGAATTCGTTCGTCTTCAGTTTATACGCCTTTGGCAGGCAGTGATAGAAAACATCCTTCTGCTTGAACAGCCCCATCCATGCTAGCATTTCGATCTTACCGGCGATGCACGTGCAACCGGTTGGCAGAGTATTCAAATGCTTTGGACACGTCAGCGGCTGAAACGAATACGAATCGCTAATACCTCCTATCCTACTATCCTTTTTTTTAATTTACTTTATGTGGCTATGGTGTCACTCGGCCACAACTGGCCTATTGTAACTGGCACTTTTTATTTGTGGAGCCCCTTTATCCTTCCTACTTACGAGTATATTCTACATGCGAAAGTTTATGAGGATTAGGTTTCGATGTTTTTTATTCAATCACGCTGTACAGCGTAACGGCTCAACCGATTTCTAGGAAACTTGAAATAGATAGAGTTATCTACCTGGAATAGCATATAGGCTGTTCCAGGTAGGCTTTTAATCAAGGTAGGTACTACGAGAACGAAGACACGTGCGAAAGCTAGTAATAAATAAAGTCTTCCCGCCGCATCCTGGCTCTGTTTAAACGCGATAAACTCAAAAACTTATGAACGGATCTTCATGCAGTTTTCAGTAATGAACGAAATGATTCATGAGCAAGGTTTAGGTGTATAAATTATTACGGTTTTGTGTAAATTGGCTGATATATGACGATGTTTGTTGAAGATATCGGAAAAGCTCATGCCGAATGGGGGGCTTTACTGGGACTGGAGCGTGCTCTGCTAACCGTGCAAAGCCGCATATGATCACTAGCTTATCGGCGTTTTAGACTATAGCTATTAGCTATCATCTAAAGCGCCTGGAGGTAACTTATCTGGAGGAACTTATAAAATCGAAGCGCAAAAGAGATAAAGAAAATAGATAGAGTAAGAAATAAAACGTTTCGAGCTTATAAATTATAATGTACCTTTAGATATATGGTTTGTATACGAGCACAATATCTGCCACATTGTTCCGGTATATCAGAAAAAATAGCGTCTGCAAGAGACATCTTATGGTACGCTACTCTGGAAGCACCGTTCAGTAGCCATATTACAACGTCAGGCCATCCTTCAGGAGACTGCAATAAAAGTTAAACTTTACAACCACAGTAAAGAGTTCCTATTGCGTTGAACGCTGTTACAATTTCTCAGTGAAATTTGTTCAAACTGCCCTGAATGGTAAGAGTGTGGTTAAGTCTTACCTCGAACAAAAGACTCCTAATTTTCTGCATCAGAGTGTTTGTTTCAGCTATCAAGCATTTCACCTCCTTCTTAGTAACAGTGTAGCTGTCTCTAGATATTTTACTGATCAAACTCATCAGGTTCATTGTGGAATTGCCTTTTATTCTTTTTATTATTTGGTCAGATACTTTCTTCTGTTAATGAAAGATAAAATTCATGATAAAGAGATAATCCACAAGTGTTACTTGTCAAGTATTTTTATGAGTACAAGGTGATTCGTAACAAGTATATAATCCCGAAAGGCGGTTATTGGGGGCTATCAACATAATGAGATATTAGCGGAAAAAAAATATTTTTTTCATTTTTTTTCCCAGAACTTTCTCAAATTAGCGGTTTTTGGTATTTTTATCATCCATATAACTAATTAGAAAACGTACGAGAATATCGGCATCATGAATGCTACCTTAAAACAGCTGATTAATTGAGTTTGAACTGATTTGACCCAAGAACAGCTGATTTTCGCATAGCTTTTTTCAATTAAAATTATTAAATTTCCAAAAATCGTAGAATAAAAGCTATTACCCGGTGGATGTATAATAAGCTCCTTTTGGGATAGTATACATAATATGAATCACCTTGTACTTCTGCAATATACTTACAATTTCTTCTCTTTGTAATGTTAATTGCTTCTGATCTAGTTCCGTTTCATAACATTTGTAATAACCATGACTTCGCTCATCGGTAAAATCTTCTATCTCTAGGAACTTCTGTATACCTACAGCTGTATTATCGAGAGCATTATAGAGTTCATCCACCAAATCACTTAGAATGGTGTACTCTACATTTGCGAACTTCTTCTCTACCGCAACCAAGACATTGTCCTGTAGAAATAAGCGTAATAAATTCGATCTTTAACTAAATATATAGAGCTCTTTAGGGGGGGAGGGGCAGGCAGGTAACGCATTAGCAATGCTCCAGGTGTTGCTGATGTCAATAGGCGATGGTAACCACTAGCCATCAGAAGGGCCGTAAGCCTGTTTGCCTCCGTATAACATAAAAAAATGAGATGAGGATATCTGTAGAAGAAACAAGGTCGCTGACATAGCTCTCAGAGTTGTCAAGTTAAAGTTGCGTTGGGCGGAACATATATGGCTCGCAGAACAGACAACTGTTGGGGAGTAAAGGTTCTCGAATGGCGACCACGAACCGCGCGGCGGAGTGATGGAAGGCCCTACCCGATGGACCGACGACATTGTTAAAGTTTTGGGAAGTCAGTGAATGGAAAAGGCTCACCACCGTTCGTCATGAAACTCTTTAGGGGAGGCATATGTTAAGCAGAGGACTTCTTATTAGGGCAGGCTTATCATATTACAGTCCATTTTTACAGCCAGCAATGGCTTACCAAATCAGATGCGATCCTGCGCACCATGTTGTTCATGAACACCCTGAACCTAAAGTCGGGAAGGCAGGTGGCTAACTGAAGCACTGGAAATGAGTCGGAGAATTCCAAGTGACTGCAATTTTGACTGGTCGTTATTACATCCAGAGATCCTGTGTGGTGGAGCTTCCTTGTTTCTGGTGGTCAATAAAAGTATGTAAGTATCCCTTGACACATAAAGCACAGGGCGAATCTTGCCTAGACTTTCTTTATTAGGAGTGCCCGGCCTGGCTGTAAAGGTCATTACGAAACGACAGAAGCTTTGGGGTGGCCTAAAAACTTCGTATAAAATATTTTAATCATCTCTGAAACTAATAACTAACACCTACGAAAAGTTCTGCATTAACATTGCTACCTAAAACAGCTGATTCCTTTGAGTTTGAACTGATTGGACCCTGAGTTAGCAGATTTATTCAATTAAAAATGTCGAGTAACCAAGTCGTTGAAAAACTTTATTGCCGATAGGGTGTATAATAATATAATAATTTAATATATAATATATATAATAATAGATGACATGAGTAAGAAAGAAGTGAGTGCGGAGATGACGAATAATAGAAGACAGGATAATGGAAGAAGAAAACATGTTGCGCCGACCCCACATAATGTGGTACAAGGGCAGGAAGAAGAAGAAGAAGGGTGTAGAATAAGCCCCTTTTGAGAAAGCATACCGATATGATATTTTGAATCACGTCACTAATATTAGCAACATGTGATTTAAAAAAAACTAATTAAATATGGATTGATAGTAATTAGATTGTACTAACTTATCTCATTTGCCATCTTCATGAACTCTGAAATAAAACAATACTTTTTAAAATATTTAGGTAGTCCAAAATAAATGTAAAAAAGTAGGTATAGAAAATTAATAACAGTGTTAGGAGGGTAACAATGGCGTCAACTATGTTGTTGCATTCCTACAGCTGAAAGAAGATTACTCTATCAACGAAAAGAAAGAGCAATATCGGGAAAAAATAAAATATATCTTATTATTTCTGTTTTTTCCCCGAACTCTTTCGAATTAGTTGTTTTTGTCTTATTATCTTTATACGATAATTATGAAGATTTCTACATAAAACAGCTGGTTAATAAAGTTAAAATTGATTTGAGCCCCAAAAAATAGATTTTTGAAGAGTTTTTTCAGTGAAAATGCTAATTGCATGTAGAAATAGGTATAGCATCCTACTAATATTATAAATGCGAAAGTTTGTGAGGATTTTTGGATGTTGTTGTTCAATCATGCCGTAACGGCTAAACCGATTTTGATGAAACTTGAAATTGATAAGAGTTATTTACCTAGAATAGCATATGGGCTACTTTTTATACAGGTACCACGTGAGCGAAGTCGCGGGCGCAAGCTAGTACATAATATTGTGAATCATCTTGCATAATAAATGCCATGTGACTAGAAGAGTGTTAAATATGAATGTGGAAGGATATAAGGGGAGAGGTAGACCAAAGAAAAGATGGATTGTGTGAAAGACGACATGAGTAAGAAAGGAGTGAATACTGACATGATGGCTCATAGAGGGGAGTGGAAGAGAAAAACATATGTGCTCAACATAAAGTGGGATAAGGGCAGGGAGATGATGATCTTGTAAAGTAAAGACCGCTAGTTCTCACCTCTATCACTCTGATACGCACAGGGCGTTTCCCCAACAGTCAATGCCACGGCACAAAATTTTCCACTAACGCGTTTATCCAACATTGACACTTCTAAAATAGTGCAGAACATTGAGAAATTTTCCCAAATCCACAGATCATCCTGTAAGTAAATTTTTTGATAAATCCTGTAGGTGAGTAAAATGTTTAAGACAAAGGTACCTAGACCTACCTAAGATGGTAGTTAGTGGGTTCGAATGCAGAGCGCCAATGGTTTTCAAAGAATCAGTGACACGAAAAGCAAGTATCCAGGATAGATGTTACAATCATCTATCCTTACTTTTGACTATAAGGTATTTATTTCTATACTAGCTTCCGCCCGCGGCTTCGCTCGCATGCTACCTTCACAAAAGAGCCTATATGCTATTCTAGGTAAAGATCTCTATATATTCCAAGTTTCAACGAAATCGGTTGTGCCGTTACGGCGTGATTGAACATCCAAACATCCTCACAAACTTTCGCATTTATAATATTATTAGAATAAGTAAGAAATATTTACCATATGTACGGGGGTGACGGGTTCCACATTAGTGCTTCTGAGACCCTGCTGATAGTATGGGATCATCGTCTTCAGAGCTACAAGAAGAGCTCCCTTATAGTAAGGCCCGCTTTCCCCTGAAGTGCGAATACTTGATGAGGCGTCCCCATACATGTGCAGCAGAGATGGCCCAAACGTGGGCACAAAACCTGTGAAAATTATTGGTAATGATTAAATCAAAATTAAAATCAAAATTACTTGATCGAGCGAGCGAAGCAGCAATATCTCTCAAATAACTTGGCGTTGTATGTTTGTATGTTAAATTTTTTGACCTTTAATACCGTCGCGTCGCGTTGTCGTCCGATGTATAGAATTTAATAGGTCCACTCCACAGTTTATACTATCGAGATTTACTGGTAAGAATGTGAGTAAAATAATCGGCGACGGGATTACAAAAATATTTTTAAAAATATTTTTTTTTGGACTGGCCTCATAGCTCGGTTGGCAGTAACTCTGCCTTCTGCGCTAGAGGTCGCGGGTTCGATTCCCGCACTGGACAAACATCTGTGACTAACACAGATGTTTGTTCTGTGTCTGGGTGTTAAATATTTATTTATTATGTATATCAGTCTCTGGTACCCAATAGTACAGGCTATGCCTAGTTTGGGATCAGTTTACCATGTCAATATGTCCGGAATATTTATATTTATATTTTTATTTATTTTTACTAAGTATAATAACTTTGCTAAAATATAGGAGAGCAAAAAAGAGGGTATTTTTAAATAAATAATCAAACGATGAATGAAACATGATAATCTTATCATGTATCGTTTGATGGATAATGTTTTAGGAGGAGGTAGGGCACAGCGAGATTTTCTCGTTCTGAATTGGAGCAGCCTGCCTGGGGAGGTACCTCCGCCTTACAGAAGATCGCAGCCAAATAACATTATTTGTTTCAAATAGTGTTGTGTTCCTGCGGTGAGTAAGGTTGCCAGAGCTCTTTAGGGGGGAAGGGGGTTCGGGGTCGGCAACGCGTGCGTGATGCCTCTGGTATTGCAAGCGCTCATAGGCTAGGGTAACCGCTTACCATCAGGTGGGCCGTAAGCATGTTTGCCACCTCTGTTGCATAAAAAAAAAAAAAAAAAAGTTAGAACAAGCTTAAGTTGCGATTTTAAAAGTCTTTGCAACTTATCGATCATCGAAGCACCTTTACCGGACATCGCAAAATCAGTTCGGGGCGAACCACTAGCAAATTTGTGTCGTGATGTAAATTGCTAAGGTACCTTTTTCACCGTCATGTGAAATAAGCCCGAGCCGCATGTCGGCACTGGCCAACACTTTGAAGAAGCCAGCCTCTGCGGAGCAAACTTCGAGTCTGATGAGTTGACATGTATTGGGGAACGATTCGACTATTGAAATCTGTTCGCAGTAAACAGGATTATAATTACGATACTGGACTGCTGTTTTACCCTGTGGACATCATAAGACATGAGCAAAAATCTGCGTATATTTTTAGCCTCGATCAACTGTTATATTATGAAAGTAATCATCATCATCATTTCAGCCGTACGACGTCCACTGCTGAACATGGCCTCCCCCACAGACAGAGCGAATTCCTATCATGTGGGGGGATTTGCCCATACTCACCACGCTGGGCATGCAGGTTGGCGAGCGCAGTTAGAGCTATCGTTGTTAAAATGAGGGACGCTGCTGCCCATCCCCTAGCTTTTTTCCCTTAGTGGCCTCTAACGACATCCGCGGATAGGTAGATAAGGAGGGGCCTATTCATTAGCCAGGGCCACCACGGCTACATGAAAGTAATAAGTATTTAAAATATATCTTCAAGGATCTACATAAAATTATTGGCTCACTAGTTTAATCCAAAACCTCTCAAATCTCTTAGCGATGAGATCCTTGAAGAAGTTTTTGAGACATGTCCAAACTTTTGGAACATGCCCTGCAGGAGTATTCCATTCATGACAAGTTGCAAAACTTGCAAGCCCATCGCCTCTTTCAAGGATACTCTTTTCCGCACGATAGTTTCCTGCCCTTATATTTTTCGAACAAAAAACTCATTGCCTCTCGGCTGGGTTAGAATCCACGACCTTCGCATCGAAAGTCTTAAATCGGGACTATTTAAAATGAAGACTGATTTTGTTACCGATAGACCACAGAAAGAAACTTTAACGTAAGTGTTGGGAGGCTTTCTGTAGCGGCGATCTCCTTGACTCTGGGACCCAACGGGAAGACCAAACGCCCCGTAGACCGTTATCAGGTAGTTAGCAGTTTGTTGTTCTGAACCAGCTAAACCAGTTGAGATAGTCCTAGAATATGATGAACAAGATCCTTTCAATACAATGATTCTTTCACCGACTTTCATAGGCCCTTTTCAGGGCCACGGATGACCAAGAAAGAATAAGTGACACGATAAGTCCTTATAAATTTAAAAGGGTGGGGTAGGTACGTTACTTTCTGAAAACGCTGTTCCTAAAAACTCAGTCCATGGACTCAGTTGAAGACTCGTAAATTCAAGGCTATTCTTCAACCAAACTCTAATCAACTTAGGCACATTCCTGCCGCAAATCATCAGAAAAATGAAATCAACCAATCAGTAAGGACCGCACGTTCTTCCTCTGATTGGTTGATTGAATCTAAACAGAATTTATTTAAAACACGGCTATACTCTATTTTTTAGCTTAGTGCTACACCAATAGCGAACAGTTACATATTTAACTGATTTGAATAGTTACGTATGATGTATACTATTATAATGATTACCCTTCAGCTTTATCCGGGCCCACAATCACAGGCATAACCTGGACATCACCTCGGCATACAATAGATATGTCCACCATTAGAAATCCCACAGCACCTGCCTCTGGCTCCCGATGCAGATTCAGCTGTGCCCACTTGTGAAACACTTGGTGGTCTGATAATAAACATAATCATCTTGATCATCAGCCTGAGGAATCCACTGCTAGACAGAGGCCTCACTACATACCACGAAGAACGGTCTTTAGCCTTCTTCAATGTCGTCAGTTTATTGGACCCCATCCAACCTACCAAAATGCGTCGTACTATTCGTGGCTGGCAAAATAGACATAAATTGTACGGGAATAGGGAAATATCTTGTTAAAATTATGAATCTTTACAAAGAAAGTTTGAAGTGGCAGTGGGCAGGCCATAAAGTTCGCAGAATCGACAGCCGTTGGGGAATAAAGGTTCTTGAATAGCGAACACGAACCAGACGAAAACACAATCAGTGTAGGAATGCTCCCCTCCCGATGGACCGACGACAATGTAAAGATTGCGCCAAGTCGTTGGATGGAGAAGGCTCACGAATGTACGTTGTGACTGTGTGTGACACTCTAAGGCTCGTATTCAGAGACACGACTCAAGCATAGATTTAATCACAGATCAGCTGAACTCTACTTAAGTATTGAATCTCTGCTCAAACATAGCGTTTATTCAAGAACGGTACTTAAACTACTCTCAGCTGAATCGAGTCTCAAATCTGTACTCAAATGTTCTCATTTACATTTTGATTTATTTAGAATTTTCGATCCGTTTTACGCAGAAATTCAAACAGCCAGGGTGGAAATAGCATATATCAATAAAGTGAAGTATAAATATGCATCAAAGTACGTGTAACGGAACGTAAATGTCATTTGATTTATGTCAAATCAAATCTAAACTCAAGCACCGATGTCGTCTGATAGACGTTTCAGAATAAGCATTTACTCAGGTGAACTGTGATCATTGAATCTATACATAAATATTGTTCAAGAATTAGAATCTCGCCTCAAATCGAGATTTAAGTACAGATCAATGCTCGAGTACGAGCCTCTGTCCAGCAGGGAAGCCTCTGTCCAGCAGTAGACTTCCTCAGACGAAAGAAAGTTTAAAAATGCTTACTTGGTTGTTCCCATATTGCTGCTAAGTCGATATTTGTTTCGCCCAGCAAACGTGGCGGAGAACAGCATTTAGGTTCCATGACGGCCAACCACAAACTGGTGTGCTGAACTTCGCGTACAGTTGCGTACCATTCGAATAGAAAATACTGTGGAAATCATAAATTGTCCTCATTACTTACCAGCTGTAGGTTCCAGCTATTGTTGTGAACATTGCCTCCCACACAGATTACTACAGCGAATTCTTATCAAGTGGGGGAATTTGCCCATACTCATCACGCCGGGCACGCGAGTTGGTGAGCGCAGTTAGAGCTATCTTTGAAAAAATAGGGGATGCTGCTGCCCATCCCCTAGCTTTTTTCCTTTAGTCGCCTCCATCGTATCCATATGTAAGTAGATATGGAGGGGCCTATTCTTCAGCCGGGGCCACCACGGCACATATCGTCAAAATCATGTTATAAAAAAAATGAAGTACCTCTCTGTAACAGGGCTCCTCTGTATTTTTTATAATACTTGTTCTATGTTTTTCTCTCCCTAGAATTACAACAACATAGGAATTGGTCGAATGGGGACTAGCCCATGCTAGTTTCCGAGCCTCCAATACGTTCACTGAAATCTGATAGCAAACAACATTTTTCAATTAAATACATAGGTACAAAATGAAGCCCCAAGTTTAATGGAACAGACAGGGTGATACAACCCAGAGACTTCAACATCACAATTTCAGCTGTAGAACGTACACGGCTGAACATAGGCCTCCCCCACAGATTTCCAGAGTGACTTCCTATTATGTGGGGGAATTTGGCCTTCCATATTCGTAACGCTGCTGCTAGGCACGCGGGCTGGCGAGCGCCGCCTATCCCCCGTGCTTTGTTCCCTTAGTAGGTGTGTATGTCTACAGCTTACACATAACGAATTTCTGAATTCTGAGTATGCAAATATTTAGTGCATAATTGGTGCAATCTGAAAATCCAATTCAAAATTTAGGTGCCAAAGAGGTTTCTGAGATATGAGCCAAAAACTATGTGTCAGCTGGAGACCCGGGTCTACAGCTTGCACATCCAGTACTGCCAAACGGCTGACGCGAGAGCTATGAAAACTAGCCAGATATTTAGTGCCAAATTAGTGCCAAAGGTACTAAAAATTTCAGGCCTGTAGCTTAAAAGGTTTCAGAGATATGAGCCAAAAACTATGTGTCAGCTGGAGACCCGGGTCTACAGCTTGCACATCCAGTACTGCCAAACGGCTGACGCGAGAGCTATGAAAACTAGCCAGATATTTAGTGCCAAATAAGTGACTAAGGTACCAAAATTTTCAGGCCTGTAGCTAAAAAGGTTTCAGAGATATAAGCAAAAAACTATGTGTAAGCTGTAGACCCGGGTCCCCAGCTTACACATTTCGTTACGCCAAACCGCTGATCAGAGGGCAATAAACTTTAGGCAGGATTTTAGCTTATAATTAGTGCCTAAGGTACCAAAAATTTCAGGCCTGTAGCTGAAAAGGTTTCAGAGATATAAGCAAAAACAGTTTTCCCGCCAAAAAATTCAAATAAAGTTATTGAAAATCGCCTCATTGCGACGTTGCCACTTCGCTTAAAAAGATTGTCAAACGACTTTAAACTTTATTTACATGTCACGAAGATTGATTTTGGTATTTGATCATTAAAAAAGTTCATTGGTTTTGTTGAGTTTAGTCTAGGAGCTCGGAGGATAAAATAGTTTTCAGCCAAAACATACCGTGTTGCCATCGATGTAATCGTATCTCGTAGACTTACGTCTTGATTGATGATGGAAGTCAGAGGCAATCACGACGACATCATCGCCCTGAGTCAAATTCTTTGTCAGTGTCGGCAAGTTATTTATAATCTCTCTGATAGGAGCACCTGGCTTACAAATGGATAGAACAGATTGGTAGTCATTATTATGTAAGTGTATAAATTTTCCAAGAGATTTTCCGTATGTATCGCACAATATTAGCATTTTCTTAGGTCTATTTTGTGAAATTACGGCGGTATCCTCAGCTATAAGTCTGGGTTCATGGTTTTGGGTACTGTTATTCGTTTGGTTTCCAGTGTTCTCCTCTGTCGTTAGCTTCTCTACGGATCGAAGTCCTATTCTCGTAGTAATCCCGTTGTCTTCTTTATTCTTTATTGTCACGACCTGTTTTGTTGCTATTGATTCACTCGTTTTAATTGTTTTTGTCTTCCCTTTTTTCGCTACTATTTTTTTTTGTATTTTTCTTTCTATTCTGTGAGTCTTTATCATGTTTCACTTGTTTATTCAATGTTATAATATTTTTACTTAAGTTCTTGGTCTTTGCTGCAGTTTTAATATCTACGGTGTGTCTAGAATTTTTTAATTTTATGTTTTCACTTTGGAGCTCAATTATTTGGCTTATTAAATTGTCCAATTCTTCATTAAGTATTTGGGTGTTCTCATTGGTTTCCAACTGGAGCGTTTTTTGTCGTTGTTCGAACAGCGCTGCATTATTTTCGTGCATACGTATTACGTTTAATGCTTCTTCATATTCATTGAGATCTGCAGTTCGTCGCTCAATCATCTCTTTTAGCTTATTTCTTTCCGTTTCAGTCTCTTGTAATTTTATTACTTGTTCTGCAAATGCTACTTTGAGTGACCCATTTTGCGCCAAGAGATTTTTATAATCCTTCGCGCAGTCGTCTTGTTCCTTTAGAAGCTTCAAATTCAAGTTTTGTGCTTTTTGTATTTCAGCGGTCAATTTTCTAATTCTACGGCAACCTGGTTTCTTGTTTGGGGCATTCTGGAACGATCAGAAAACGCAAAAAGTCGATTCGGATGAAGAGATTCGATCCAGGGCACGTCGTTACTGACGACTATTGAGTCCACCGCCTCAACCGCTACGCCAGCGGTACTTTACTTGCAGCGACGAAATAAGTGTAGAGGTTAAAAGAACTATTTCTTAGAGTCGCAGATCGTTGTAATAAAAAAATCGACCGTCATTACACTTTTTTGCACACCCTCATTAGCTTTTTAGTTCAATATGACTTATTGATAAAAAACTTTTATTTAGTCATTATAACGAGGGACTTACGTATAATATTGTGACGCGTTCGTTATTTTGGTTGTTATAATTTTTGAGAGTAGATCGCCAAAATGGTTTAAGGTAAACATCATGAAGAAACCAGAGGTTTAGTCAGCTCGCACACTACGAGTACTTACGTGTTAATAGGAAACAATACAATGCCACAAATCTGGGCCCCGATCGCGCTAAATTTTGGCTTGTGGCGCTCTGCGGTATATTTTAAGGGATGAAGATGAAGTTTTCCGAACGCTGGCCATTAGATAAAACAGAATCGAAACCATTGTGTAAGTATCATCATCATCACCTATTTGAGTTCACTGCTGTACATAGTGAACCTACCACTAATTAGAGGTGGATAACTTGAGTCAGTGACCGTGGCGGCCCCGGCTGAAGAATAGGCCCCTCCTAACCTCCTACCCGTGGATGTCGTACTAGGCAGGCGAGTAAGGGATGGGCAGCAGCTTCTCCTATTTTCACAAAGATTTTCAAATTCCCCCCACCCCCATGACAGGAAGTCACTCCGGAAATCTGTGGGGGAGGCCGCTGTTCAGCAGTGGACTTCAAACGGCTGGAATGATGATGATGAACTCGAGTCAGAACACGTATCCAGATCGAATCACAGGGTACTGAGCCGCAGGTAAATGGATCACGTCGCTCCCAAGCAGCTGAAGCAGCTCAACGGCTCAAAGTAGTTCTACTTCATCTGCGATTCATGCGACCCTGACCCTGATTAGAAACGATTCATACGATAACAATTTGTATTATTTTCAACACTATTAAGTCCATATTAGAAAAGCTGACCCGTTTGATGAACTGATTGCTAGTACCTTATTGCATTGTTTGCTTCACTTTACCTGATTCATCTGAAATCATTCATAGATCTACTTGCGCGGTTCAAGAGCGCGTGCTGCGAGCTGATTTGCAGCTCAGGTATTTTGAGTGAGTTACCCACCACTACCACTTAGAAACTTTGATGTACCAAATAAAAACTATAGTAGGTATTATTATAATATTATAACTACAAAATTTTTGTTTATTTTTAGATTTTGACGCCTTTTCTTATTTAGTTACCAGCATAATTTTAGTGATACTTCATCATCTTATCCTATCTAAGCTTCTGAATTCTTTAACCTACATGATATATACTTTAAACATACATAAGCCTCTCGATTTGAGAGCAAAAGACTTGGCGGCAGGAATAAGATGCCACAGCCAGCCCGAAAGGGAAAAGCATAAAAAAATGCAAACTTCAAGAACGAAAGAATGACACGATAATGTTACGCGCCTGTACAATATCGGGCAGCCTGTAAAGACGCGGACACTCTGATAATGTACAGCCAGCCATATTCACAGCATCTAATTCTAAATGGGGGAATAAGATCTGCACTGACGTCCCGCGTTGGGGTGCGCATTCACAGCATTTTATTGCAATAATTTTTCCAATAATACGAAGCCACCTAGCTTTAGACGGCGGAGTCATATATCTCATCATGTCACATAGGAACCTACTCATCATGTCACATAGGAACCTACTCATCTATTCCTTTCGTGACGTGGTTTATAAATGGTTCATATCTACCTACCTTATGTGAGGTACCTACCTACTTCCCTATGTTTGGAGGTCAAGGTACAAAGTGTAGGTACGTAGTACCTAGGTATAATAAATACTTGGTACCTATACCTAGCTAGACCTACATAAGTAAGTACCTTACATAAAGTACGTAGGATTGTATAATATTATGCAAACACGTCACGAAAGTAATAGATGGCTTCCTAGTACCTAGAGCTAACCAAACTTAGGTAGAACTAAATTGCCTAAATGCGTAATAAAACACGTCAAAAAACTATAGATAGGTAAATAACTAGTACCTAGGTACTAGGTAACTACCATCTATAATTTACTAGCCAACTTAGATATGAACAAAATGAGCAAATACGTCACGGTAGTACCTAATAGATACCTGCATATCCAACTTTCATATGTGCTACCTACCTACCTACCAAGGTATCTTGATTAACCTAAATACCTTACCTGACTTCTTCTGACAGACTTTTATTTCTGTTTTAGTGTGTGGCTAGGCGGAGCAATGATCTATGAAATGCGGGGCGGTGGCGCGGGCAGAAAGTGTATGAGAATGGCCGGACATAGGGCTCAGTGGCGCGTATTAGGGTTGACCTATGTCCAGCAGTGGACTAGTGTGGGCTGATGATGATGATGGCTACAATGGAGGCCAATTTCATACGTCAGTTTCGAAATTGAAAATCTATGGAACTTCAACCGAAGTAACAAATTATGTAGGTAGGTACTAACCAATTACTTACAATATATTTTTATTTTATCTAGATCGATCGACACCTATCTTACATATGAGATAACGGCTAGGTTAGAAGTACAACAAATTCAGAAGATGAAGATACTACCTAATAAGAAGCTGTGTAGGTATCACAAAAATTATGCTAGTACAGTATGTCCAGTGGACTTCAATAGGTTAAAGATACCTCCTACATAATAGTTTCGATTCTGTTTTATCTATATCCAACCAATTCTATCCATAGCCAGCGTTTGGAAAACTTCATCTTCGTCGCATATAATATACCTACCACAGAGACCCTCAAGACGAAAGCCTACAGTCAGTGCGCGTTGCCAGCACCAAAAAGTTACGAACGGCGACCACACACCGAATGACGCAGTGTTGAAAGGCCCCGCACCCTATGGACCGACGACATTGCGAAGGTTACTGTAATTCACTGAATGGAAATGGCTCAAGACCGTTCGTCGTGGCACTCTTTATGGGAGGCCTATGTTCAGCAGTGGACTTCTGCAAAATGAAAAAATATTTTTGTGATACATGTCCTCTAATAGGTAAGTATCCAAAAGGGAGGTCATTCAACTTATCGTTGATGTGTATATACTAATTCCGGAACATTTTGTATACATACACTAGTTCACTGAAGTAAAAGATAAATCTCTCTTTTTCGAGGTACGACACACAAGGTACATCGATGGCAGCACTGGGTATGTTTTGGCTGAAAACTATTTTATCCTCCGAGCTCCTAGACTAAACTCAAAAAACCAAATTAACTTTTTAAATGATCAAATACCAAAATCAATCTTCGTGACATGTAAATAAAGTTTAAAGTCGTTTGACAATCTTTTTAAGCGAAGTGGCAACGTCGCAATGAGGTGATTTTCAATAACTTTATTTGAATTTTTTGGCGGGAAAACTGTTTTTGCTTATATCTCTGAAACCTTTTCAGCTACAGGCCTGAAATTTTTGGTACCTTAGGCACTAATTATAAGCTAAAATCCTGCCTAAAGTTTATTGCCCTCTGATCAGCGGTTTAGCGTAACGAAATGTGTAAGCTGGGGACCCGGGTCTACAGCTTACACATAGTTTTTTGCTTATATCTCTGAAACCTTTTTAGCTACAGGCCTGAAAATTTTGGTACCTTAGTCACTTATTTGGCACTAAATATCTGGCTAGTTTTCATAGCTCTCGCGTCAACCGTTTGGCAGTACTGGATGTGCAAGCTGTAGACCCGGGTCTCCAGCTGACACATAGTTTTTGGCTCATATCTCTGAAACCTTTTAAGCTACAGGCCTGAAATTTTTAGTACCTTTGGCACTAATTTGGCACTAAATATCTGGCTAGTTTTCATAGCTCTCGCGTCAGCCGTTTGGCAGTACTGGATGTGCAAGCTGTAGACCCGGGTCTCCAGCTGACACATAGTTTTTGGCTCATATCTCAGAAACCTCTTTGGCACCTAAATTTTGAATTGGATTTTCAGATTGCACCAATTATGCACTAAATATTTGCATACTCAGAATTCAGAAATTCGTTATGTGTAAGCTGTAGACATACACACCCTTAGTAGCCTCTTAAGACATCCACGGGTAGCTAGATAGAGGGAACTATTCTTCAGCCGGGGATGCCACGGATCAAGAGGCTTATAGATGCATGATTGCATAGCTACAGCTTAGGCTTAACATTGTTAACCTAATGGTGAAAGAGAAATTGCCCCTCCCCTACCTACACGGTTTCCGTGACCACTATTGTTTCTGTGGCAAATATTTTGCAGACCTTGAATAACGAGACTGCTGCATAGGTAGTCATGTGTTACTTTAATTCAGATTGCGGGCCTATTAAGTTACATAAATTGAGCTGCACACGTAACGTAAGGCTCACTAACTTAGGTAATGACAAACCTGCCTGAATACTGAGTTCTTGATATTTTACAAATGGAAAGCTTTTGCCCAAAACTGCCTTTCACTGGACAGGCGCGCATTGTATTGTAAAAAGGTCGGCCCTCAGCAGCCAACAGCAAGAGATTGCGTCTGCCAATAAGGACGCCCCATAAATGATTCATGAATGTACTTATACAACCTGAAAATATTCGCGCGCCGCTTCCGGGTACACGTTCTGGATTCTTTGCTTCAGTTTTTGCCGACATCTCTTGTCTGGCGACTTGGTGGTGCGCATTGTACGCATTATAAGGTCTTAGCGGTCCAATGCTTTATTCAAAGAGAATAAAACCACTACGTTGCTTTATTATTGATGGTTATATTTGTTCACTTGTACTCACAGGTACACCCAAATTTTTATTTTTATATAATTGAAGATCTATGACATATTTAATTATTTTCTTCTTTCCTTAGGTGACGAATTGATCAGTTATATAATTAAATCAATGAGGATATAAGTCGCTTGCAACAAAATTACTCTATGGTCGCTTGCCTACTCTAATAAGTATTGATGTAAGTTTCTGCGAAGCGCGGATTGTAGCACGATTGTAGAACCAAAGAAACCCATTTTTATCGTTTTGAAGAAGAAGGTACCGTAGCGGGAGCTATCATTGATACCATGTGAACAAAACTCTTGCTCATGATAACTGGAATTTCAGGTTCCTCTGCGCTATTAGGAGCTAGCGATATCGTAGAGATATAAAGACACCCTCAAATGTCAAACTCAAAATTGACTTTATTCAGTAGATGTAAGAATCATTATAAAATAAATAAACGTGATTTAGATGACATATCGCACGCCGTTCACACAGTAAAGTATTTTTTACATAGGAAACGAACCAATTAAGCAGGCATAACTAGAAAACGTTTGAAACAGAAGCACTACGCAGAAACTATCTTGGGTTCCCGAAATATTCCCAATCGATAATTTCGTTCGATACCGATTTATCTAAGAATTTTAACAATAGAAGCCGAAACCGCGACCGTCTCGTTAAAATAGCTCCTATAGATTTATAAGGAAACATCTCTATTTTAATTAAATACTTCGTCATTTCAATGTTACGTCCTTACCTACCATCGATGAGGATTTAGGTCACTTTGTTAGACCTACCATAACGAACTTGGAATATATATAGCCTCCAAGAAGCCGCTCGGTAAGTTAGTTTAAATCAATAAGAATTTTGCATTGCATGCATTCAATATCTTTGATTTAAATATATTGGCTCATATTATCAACCTCTTTGCGTTTTGCTTACCTACTGAGGATGACACTGGCCACCTAAACTTTCGAAAAAAAAACAAAAGTAAGTATGACATCCATTCATCATCAATATTATCTCTTACGGTACTGACTGACTGACTGACAATCAAACGTAGTGGTTTTATTCTCTTTGAAAATCAACGCAGAGCCTAACCAAAATCCTAAGAGTATGTAATTTTCAGGGTAGCTTCCTGTTGTAACGTATGGGTGCACAGAAAGGAATTCCCGATACACAACCCCTAAGGTTAAAGTTAATGTAATAAAAATAGCAGCAACCGAACGAAGTCGCGAAGAAAACCATATTACCGTCGATAAAAAAAAAATTCGGCAAGTGGTGATTTCAAGAGATGATGACGTTTTTTTAAGTTTTACGGGACCAGTAGCAATCCCTCAGAAATTTAATTAGTATGGGACCACCCCGGGATCATACTCTATACACCAGCGAAAGAATTATCAAAATCGGTTTAGTATTGGCGGAGATAAAGAGTAACATACACACAAAAAAAAAAAAAACAGCCACTTGAGAACCTCCTCCTTTTTGAAGTCGGTTAAAAAAGAGGTTAATCTTGTAAATATTCAGGAATTTGAAGTCGGTTTTTAGTTTTTCTAAAAAATATCTTACCTATTCGTCACTGGCAGTGATATTGCGTAAGTGAAATAAATTCTCAACTTGGTTTTATCAATCTGAAGTCGTGTTCGAAGGGTGCGCGATACTATGTCATTTCACGCATTCCTTATCAGTAGGTACCTTACCTATCTAGTAAAGATACAATAGTAAGGTAGGTATTAGCAAATAATCTAGGTTGGTAATATTTGTAGGTAGTTACTAAAAGTCAGGTAGGAGTGAAATAAAATTACGCTGATATTCTTAAATTCAATATAATAATACCTACTGCATTCGTATAAATACTTAAGTTTCCCATACATAATATCTATTAACATACATTCTAAAATTCTAATACTACAACTACGAGTAGGTAGGTACATACATTTATTATCGCGTAGGTATTACTTTCACAAATATTAAAGAACCATATAGGTCAAAAACATTAGGAATGAGTACAACAGAGGAAGTTTGAAAGTAGCGCCAGTGACTGAGAAATTGAAGAGCAAAAGGTTAGCGTGTTATGGGCATGTCATGCGGAGGGAAGAATGCCATGTGACTAGAAGAGTGTTCAATATGAATGTGGAAGGATATAAGGGGAGAGGTAGACCAAAGAAAAGATGGATAGATTGTGTGAAAGACGACATGAGTAAGAAAGGAGTGAATATTGATTTGCCAGCTGATGGAGGGGAGTGCAAGAGAAAAACATGTTGTGCCGACCCCACATGAAGTGGGATAAGGGCAGGGAGATGATGATGATAGGTTAACAACATTATAACTATGTATTTTTTTTTATAAACGTTACATTTCACTTTCGGACCGTGAAAAGTGTATAGATTACCGTTTTTTATGGACTCACAAAAAGGGGCGCCTACAAAAATCAGTAATTTAAACACTTTTTATGGTCGAAACCTGAGAACACACTAGGGCCTCGGGCCGACATACGAGGGTAACAAGTCCAGACTATAGTCCATCTGTGCCAAATTCATCCAGATCCGATCAGCCGTTTAAGATGCGTGATTGAGTAACATATTCTATCCATCCATCACTTTCGCATTTAAAATAGTAGTAAGATTAGGTGTAGAATAAGCTGCCCCTTTCAGGAAGATACATAGATAATAATATGAATCCTATCCTAATAATATTATAAATGCGAAAGTTTGTGAGGCTGTTTGGATAAATAAATAAATATTCTGGACATATCACACACGTTCAACTGATCCCAAACTAGGCATAGCCTGTACTATGGGAACGAGAGACTGATATACATAATAGATAAATATTTAACTCCCAGAAACAGAACAACCATATGTATTTATCACACAAATGTTTGTCCTATGCGGGAATCGAACCCGCAACCTCTAGCGCAGAAGGCAGAGTTACTACCAACTGAGCTATGAGGCCAGTCTATATGTCTAGATGTTTGGATGTTTGTGGTACAATCACGGCTAAACGGCCGAACGGATCTGGATGAAATTTGGTACAAAGGATAGTCTGGAATAGCATATAGGCTACTTTTTATGTAGGTATGTTTTATGAAGCCGCGGGCGGAAGTTATCTAATATAAGAAGCACAATTTCTCATCTGTACTTATCAAATTTCATCATAAAGGTACCTACGTATTCTATTACGATGCTGTGCGAAACCCCACAAAAATAAATAAATACTTAATATATATATTGTGTTTCTCACACACTGTATAAGCTGACTAGTACCACTAAAAAAAATATACACTTTATTGTAAAATGGAATGCTTAGTGACGACGGATTGGAGATTTTACTTAAGTAAGTAACTTACTTAAGTAAATAAGAACTAAAAAACTAATTACAGAGTAGTACCTAAATTAGAGGTTTTATATATTAGCGTACCTATAACTAATAATACCAACATTGATATAGGCCAATGTTTACCAAAACATTCAACCGGCCGTTTCTGTGACAATCCTAGCTGTGAGGTAATCGATGGTTAGATTACGTTAAGTTACGTGGTGCTGGTAAACCCATTGTGTTATGTATATACAGGGTTATTTATAAAATGACCAAACCCTGAGAAGAATTTGTTCAGAATCAGAAAAATGAGATTTTTCATAATAAAAAATGAACAAAATGCAAATAATTAATTTTTTATCCAAAAATGACTTCATTATTAAATGTTCGTAGGTACTCTTTTGGCGACAGTCCTGAATCATAATCGGCTCGATAAAATGATGACTGTCTCTTTTTTTGGATTAATAATAGAAAAAAAAGGGTGAGGGTTCATACTCATCATCATCATCAGCCTGATGAAGTCCACTGCTGAACATAGGCCTCCCCCAAAGATGAACGGTCTTGAGCCTTCTCCATCCACCGACTTCCCGCAACCTTCACAATGTCGTCGGTCCATCGGGTGGGGGGGCCTTCCAACACTGCGTCGTCCTGTTCGTGGTCGCCACTCGATAACCTTTGTTCCCCAACGGTAGTCGGTTCTGCGAGCTATATGGCCGGCCCACTGCCACTTCAACCTGCTAATTCTGAAAGCTATGTCGGTAACCTTGGTTCTTCTACGGATTTCCTCATTTCGGATTTTATTACGAAGCGAAACTCCGAGCATAGCTCTCTCCATATCCCGTTGGGTGACTTTGAGCTTGTGTATGAGGCCAATAGTTAGCGTTAGGGTGAGAGTTATCAAGCTGATAAAGTTAGTCAGTGATTATGAATAATCGTGTATGTGAGCGTTTTTACTTCTTCAATATATATTATATCTTATACGTATTAATTAATAAAAACATATTTTTATCGTGTTAAATCAAGTTATCGCAATGTACCTACTATCATATACTTAATCAGTTAGGGTGCCTGAGGTATTGTGCATTTTACAAATAACCCTGTATAAGATTTATAGTTCAATCTACAGATATATCATGTACCACTTAGTATAAATATACCATTCTAACATCAATAATACAAAATGATTGCTTATAATAGCGAATTTGGTTGGAATGTACCTTTGAATTTTTACATTAGGTAGGTACATTATCACGAAACATTAGGTACATTATCAAGAAAGTCAAAACGAAATGCTATCTAAGACCACACAGATACAATCGTGAAGCCAATAACAAAACGCTCAATCAGAAATGTTCCCAGAAAAGTTGATTGAATTTTTTAACAAAAACGATAGGTAAGTGTCCCTCTGTCGGGATGATTGTCTTTATATTATCTAATGGAAAAAAATATCGATCAAAACTACAAATGTCGCAATTTGCCTTGCAAGTATTGAGTCTTGTATATTAGGTAAGAGTAACGAGAAGACTCAGTCACACGTAGTTTTACGATACCGACGCTTAATAAAAGAAACAAAAGCCGTAAATACAACCTGTTCTGTAACTAAGTAGATACGATCGGGGCTTATTCTATCAAAGACAAAAACAAATTAACGAAACTGATATACAACGTACATTTCAAATTAGCTGTTTTTATCATCTTTAAAACGAATCTTAGAACATAAGAGAAGTTCGACATTAGAATTGTTCCCTATAGTATTGTTTCAAAAATGACGAATTTCCAAAAGTATTTTGTAAGGTGTAGAACAAGCCACTTTCGGGTTGTATACTTATTACGAAACACCTTGTACTATCACCAAATGATCCGCCTTACCATTTTTGAAAGTGTTTCGCTTGCACACAGCTCTGAGGGTGAACAATTCATTTTATGACTTTAATTACCCAGTATGTTGTTCAGTTGCAACCAAAACAATGAGAACAATTGTTAGACAAAAAGGATACTTTTTTAAGGCAAGATGTATTAACAGATCACTTCACTCAAAATACACCCTTAGGGTGGTAGGGCATTACTTTTGGTGATAGTACCTTGTAGGGTTCCAGTTTCAGTCTGGTACCTCCTTGACATAATATAATATAGATGTGTATAATATACAAGCGAAAATCATTTGGCCCAGTAAAATAACCAAGGGTCAATTCATCTCACAACAGTGAGCCCTTCAGTACATCTCGTTGAACACCATGGTATGAGGGTGTGGTGTGTGGCGCAATTCGTCCATGGTCTGCAGCGCGTCCGAGAGAAGTATGGAGCCTGGTGCCTGAGCGGACCCTGAAAGTAAAGGTGGTTAGTATTTACGAAACTAGGTTTTTTAACCAGGTTCTCGAATTAAACTACTCGTACCTAGTACGACTTCACAATACTTAGACGTATTAAAAATACATTGCGGCGCTTGCGCTGCGGACTTGCGCAGTGGACTTGGGCACTAGACTCGCGCGGTCTAATTACATACTTTCAAGTATTTAGTACCTGGTTTTAGACCTTGTAAGATACGTTAATTTATAGACTTGGTACGCGAAATAGCAAGTACGACCCATCTCTACCTGTAAGCAGGGACCCGTTGGAGTGGCCGGAAGTCCCGTTCGTCTCCTGCCTCATAATGTTGCGGCGCCACTTTGCACGCGCGTTTTGAAACCACACCTAATAGGAACAATTAATGAATTTTATCAATTATATAGTACTTCTAGGATATAGGTAATACCTATAAGAATAACAGAGTGGATACGTAGAAACGAAACTAGGAAGAGGGCGACCAGAAAAAAGGTGGGAAGATATTTTCATAGAGAATGTAAGTTTTAGAATAAATTTAAGAACTTGGCCGTGGTGGCCCCGGCTGAAGAATAGGCCCCTCCATATCTACCTATCCGCGGATGTCGTAAGAGGCGACTAAGGGAAAAAAGCTAGGGGATGGGCAGCAGCGTCCCTCATTCTAACAACGATAGCTCTAACTGCGCTCCCCAACCCGCATGCCCAGCGTGGTGAGTATGGGCAAATCCCCTCACATGATAAGGAATTTGCTCTGTCCGTGGGGGAAGCCATGTTCAGCAGTAGACGTCGAACGGCTGAAATGATGATGATGATGATATCATGCTTTTAGCCTTAAATACATTCAATCATCATCATCATTTTAGCTGTAGAACGTCCACTGCTGAACACCACGCCCCCACAGATTCCAGAGCGATTAACTTATTAGCGATTATTGATGTTCGGGGATTTTCCCATAAGTAATCAGGGATTTTTGGAGGATGTAGGGCACAGCGAGATTTTCTTGCTTTAAATTGGAGCAGCCCGCCTGGGGAGGTACCTCCGCCTTACAGAAGGTCGCAGCCAAATAACATTATTTGTTTCAAATAGCTCTTTAGGGGGGGAGGGGTTCGGCAGGCATCGCATTAAAATAAAAATAAAAAATAAATAAATATTCCGGACATATCACACACGGTCAACTGATCCCAAACTAGGCATAGCCTGTATTATGGGTACCAGAGACTGATATACATAATAGATATATATTTAACACCCAGACACAGAACAAATATCTGTGTTAGTCACAAATGTTTGTCCAGTGCGGGAATCGAACCCGCGACCTCTAGCGCAGAAGGCAGAGTTACTACCAACTGAGCTAAGAGGCCAGTAAATATTCTAGGTGTTGCTGATATCAATAGGCGACGGTAACCAGTTACCATCAGGAGGGCCGTAAGCTTGTATGCCTCCGTATAAAAAAAAAATACTCGGACCGCTGGGCACGCGGGTTGGCGAGCGCAGTTAGAGCTCTCTTTGTGAAAATAAGGTACTCTGCTGCCCATCCCCTAGCTTCTTCTCTCAGTCGCCTCTTACGACATAGGTCAATATGGAGGGGTCTTTTCTTCAGCTGGGGCCACCAAGGCCAATACACTAGTACCTACTAACAGGGACTGAATAAGCGGAATATAAAGGTACCTTTCAATAATGATATGACGTCATACCGATAAATTCCGGTTGCCCGAATATTTCTCTACCGATAAATATAACGGTACCGGAAAATCTGGCTTCGCACTTCAGTTCGGTTTATTTCGCTACCGGTACCTATAACCGAAATAAATAAAGGTTTATAAAGGTTTTCTTCAATTAAACGCCGCCACCCCGCCACCGCAGCGCGACTGTCCTAGCGAACTAGCCGCGGCTCAAAATTTCGGTACCGAAATCTACCGGTATAGCATAATGGTACCGAAATGTTTTAACGGTACCAGTACCTATAACCTCTACCGCTTTCAGTCCCTGCCTACTAAGTTATAGGAAACCGGACAAAATTTAAAACAGAATTAAAGGGAGGTGGAGTGTTTCTTTATAAATTATATTTTTAGTAGAGTTCGACAATGGAAAGGTTATATCGGTAAATTTATAATTGAACAAACCTGTAGCACTCTTTTTGATAGACCTGTCTTCTGGGCAAGCTGTTTTAAGTCCTTAGCATCGGGATTCTGGTTGATCGCGAAATAGGACTTCATGGTTCTGAGCTGATGGTGCTTGAAGCTGGTGCGCATACGCTTGGTGCGCGCGGCATGCCCGTTCACGCTACCCGGAGAGGCCACGGACGAGTCGTATGCAAGAGACTCCATCGAAGACGAAAGCTCTCCGCGATGAAGAAGTTCTGTTGACAACAAGGCTTTTTTGACAGACAGGCTGTGAAGCCGTACCGATGGAATGTTGCATGATCTGCAAATATTTGTTCTGGGTGGCATGACACTCCTTATATCCACGTAGTATCTTATATCCACAATATCAGGTAAACTTAGTGTGGACCTAAAAGTATTGACACACTTTTAGGTCCGCACTGATGTGATACTTGGCTGTTGGTTAGTGGAATAAATACGTGCCAGGCAAACGGTTAGTAGGTACTTAGCATTTCTGAGTAGGTACCTTTTTACGCCGCATATTAGCATACTTTATCATTATATTTTGCATGTTTTTATTTGCTGAAAATCATAGATTTAAACGTAAAATTCAATTACAAAAACAGCGTTCAGAAACATAACTCTCACCGATAAAAAAACCACACAAAAGCATTGTAAAGTCTACTTATATTTAATATGATCTTAAATCTAAAGCGGTGTTTAAACGGCGTGCTACATTTCATCATATATTTAATTTATAATGATCCTTACGTCTTGTGAATAACTAAAGTTATGTTTGGATTTGACCTTTAGGAGCTTGCGATATTGTTGAGCTATCGCACACCCCCAAATGTCAAACTCAAAATTGACTTTGTCCAGTAGAGGTGAGGATAATTTTGAAACGGATTTTATATGACCTATCAAGAACATGTCGTTTGAACACGGCTTATGCACTCAAATAATAGTCCCACCTGCTTTCCCAAGCGAGACTCAAAAAACAACATTGCTATTAAGAAAAATTACCTACCTATTAATTAACAATAAATTAACAACAAAAACTAGGTAACACCTTTCCAAATATAGGAAACAAAAAAAGTAAATTGATTCTCACAAGTAACCCTCGTTTAAATCATTCAAACCGTCTAATATATTTAATTATGAATTTGATAATTAGCTCGTTTTGCACCGCTGCGTTTGCGGTCCCAGTATACCAACCACCCAGGTTTCCGAAGCGAGAATTTAATGCATTTCCTGCGTTATAGGGTTCCGTTTTTACACAAATTGTCATCATCATCTTTTCATCCGTAGAACGTCCTCTGCTGAACATGTTCTTCCCTACAGATTTTCAGAGCGAATTCCTATCAAGTGGGGGGAATCGCCCCTACTCACGCTGGGCAGGCGGGTTGGCGAGAGATATCTTTGGGAAGATAGAAGATGCAGCTGCCCACCCCCTAGCAATTTCCGTTAGTTGCCTCTTACAATATCCATGGGTATATATGGAATGACCTATTCTTCAGCCAGGGCCAAATACAAAAAGAGTTTTTGTCTGTATTTTATATAGAGGATTATGATAATCAAATATTAAAGCTAATGCAGAAATGTAAAGCGATCTGTATTGATTGGAATATATTCCGATACATACAACTTTTTGCTAAAAGTCTACAGTTAGATTACAGATCGTTACAAATTGTTACGAGTGGCGTGACCTATGGCGATCACAGAACACGTTGAACTGTGGTTCGGGATAATATTAGAGCTCTCTTTATTTGAGTGGTTAAGATTTTGTGCATAATTAAACGGAACCCATGCATTAGCATAAGAGACACCCCACTTTGTTTTATTACCCTAGACAGCCCGTCCTGTCCATTTCTACTATCGCCAGATCAAAATATGTACAATTATCGGAACATTTATCATTTCGAATTATTTGTTTTGACATCCTTGTAAATGGGTGCCCACCACAATGGGTATCATTCCGACAGTTGATTTGATAAGTTATCATTTACTTAGTAGGTAAGGTAATTTCATGTAGGTAATAGACGGTGGTATGGACAATTGTTTGCAATATTTCCACTTACATGAAAAGACCTCGGGCAATTGAAAAAAATGTACCTAGGTAGGTACATTAGTGGTGCAACAACCTCACGTTACCTGACGACGATTTGGTAAATACTTACAGCCAGGGATATTCCAGCTAAGTAGGTATCATCATCATTTCAGCCGTACGACGTCCACTGCTGAACATGGCCTTCCCCACAGACAGCGAATTCCTATCATATGGGGGGATTTGCCCATACTCACCACACTGGGCATGCGGGTTGGCGAGCGCAGTTAGAGCTATCGTTGTTAAAATGAGGGACGCTGCTGCCCATCCCCTAGCTTTTTTCCCTTAGTCGCCTCTTACGACATCCGCGGATAGGTAGATATGGAGGGGCCTATTCTTTAGCCGGGGCCACCACGGCCTAATAGTAGGTATCATATTACTGAAATATTAACTACTGTTAACAGAAACCGAAGTAATAGAGGTTTTTTTCTTTAGATTCAAATTGGTGCAAACGTATCCGCTTCGATTACGGCTTACGTACGATTACGTATATTATCTAAGGATTACGGTTAGATGCTGGTGTGTGTGTACAGTGGCGGATTTGCAGTCTTGGCCGCTCTAGGTCCCAGGCCATGTGCCGCCCCTTTCTCAGCACCCATCATTACTAGGTACATAATGAATTTACTTTATTGCCAACTTTATCTAAATCGAAATCAGAAATGTTATTAACTATAATAGCTATTAATTTGTAAATATATTCCGAGATGAGCTTTTCTACGACAATTTCTAAAAATTTTTCGTCACGATTTGCCGCCCCTAATATCTGGCCGCCCTAGGCCCGGGCCTACTGGGCCTTAGGGCAATCCGTCACTGTGTGTACGGCGCACAGTGGGCCCAAACTACGATTTATATAACTTAAGCAGCAGTAATTAATAATTAGCGCAGTAATTGATAATCAAATAATTCGGAAAACACTCACACACACACACACACTTATAGCATCGCTCTCTTTCTAAGTAAATATTCATTTCAATACAATGTCAATAAATATACCTACAGTTTAAACAATCAGAATCATTAGGGTATGTATATCGTTTCAATCGTTCACAGTTTCAGTCGGTAACCGTTTGCAACGGTAGCCTTTGTAAATAGATTTGCCGATCCCTGCTTACAGAGTTACAGCACACAATATGTGTAAGCGTTATCTATGCCTTACGATACATCTCGGATCGGTGCACAAAAGATCATTGCCGATTTCTGATTGGTTTAATCTCCTTCCGTAAAAGCAACTGCTTCATTTAACGAACTGCATTGGTAGGTAAGTATGCCATTTTAAACACTTTTCCCAACATTTCGAGCATATCTCCTTCACCAATTTGACTTCACACCGAGAAGCCACATCCTAGGGTTTTTACAGACATTTCTAGATCCCATCGTTGACAGGAAGCTTATCGGTTCCATCTGATTGCTAGAATCGGATGTGGTCACCCAAGCGTCGCGACTTACGGAAAGCATTTTAGATAGATTTAAGTGCCTCGGTCAACGTAACTGACTCATAAAACAACAGCATTTACTGCAGATTCCAAATCGGAAATCAAATCAACTGAACACCAACTAAATGCGTATTAGACTGAACAACCGAGCACAGTCAATGTTGAACGCCATTTAGCATTGTGGCCCATTTGTGTGAACGCCTCCATTATGCGGTGACACGCGACATTGAGTTAACCAATATCATTCAATTCGAGCATTATTATCTTCTCTGATGTATTTAGCACCTAGGTTCCGAGAATAAGCAATATATTTGATCTTCTCTAGGTATAAATATACAACGAAGAGGAGGAGGAGGTAGGGCACAGCGAGATTTTCTCGTTCTAAATTGGAGCAGCCCGCCTGGGGAGGTACCTCCGCCTTACAGAAGATCGCAGCCAAATAACATTATTTGTTTCTAATAGTGTTGTGTTCCTGCGGTGAGTAAGGTTGCCAGAGCTCTTTAGGGGGGGGAGGGCTTCGGCAGGCAACGCATTAGCAATGCTCCAGGTGTTGCTAATGTCAATAGGCGACGGTAACCACTTACCATCAGGAGGGCCGTAAGCCTGTTCGCCTCCGTATAACATAAAAAATAAAAAAACCACGTAAAATATTATTTAAACTAAGTATCCTCAAAGGGGCTTCTATCAACGAAAGACTAAGCTAGAATTGCCAAATATCATAGCTGTTTTTGGTATTTTAATCATCATAAGTAATTATTATGAAACGTACGATAAGTTCGACGTCAAGATTGCTACACAAAACAGCTGATTGAGTTTGAACTAATTTAGTTTTTCAATGAAAAATTAGGAATTTTCAAAAGTTGAAGAACATAGGTACTTTATTGCCAATTGGGCGATGATTATGCCCGTTTCAGGATGATAGATACATATAATGATATAAGTACCTTGTCTAGGTACATTTGGGAGATACTATCAATTTTCTTTTTCAAATCAAATAATACAAGGTGATTCATAACATGTATACCATTCCAAAAGGGGGTTATAATGTCAACAAAAAGAAATAATATTTGTTTTTTTTCTCAAATTAGCTGTTTTTGGAATTTTTATCATCTTTAAAACTAATACCTAAACGTGCAAGAAGTTCGTAATCAAGATTGCTAACTAAAACAGCAGATTTATTGAGTTTGACCTGATTTGACCCCAAAACAAATTTCGAATTTCCAAAAGTCCTAGAACAAACTTTTTGCTAATTGCTTGTAGAATAAGCTCCTTTCGGGATGAAATACATATTATGAATCAACTTGTAAAGATGGAAGAGCGATATCTCCCAATACAGGTAGGTATTTTTATACAAAAGGAGATATCAACTCCAGGTTAAACTATGTTAGTTAAGTTAATAAAATACAACATTCCAGACGAAAATTGCGCGCACTTCCCTATCAAAGTCAAAGTCAAAAGGCGTTTTTCAATAAAATCACTTTAAAACTTCTTAGAAACTACATGAAGCAACGCCTGATCCTCGCGACCATGCCTTTACCACATTAACGCGCACTATCCATATTATTAAGAATGGAGCACGAGTTTAAATCTGGATTTAGGAAGATTTCTGTAGTAAGTTCCAATTAAGTATCGAAGCGACGCGTGACCCGAGAGCTGGCTCTTATTTGGCCCAGCGCATTAGCATTGCCATCTAGCGTCGCAATTCCGCCAGCGTCTTGGGGACGCTTCCGACTGGTAGTGATCTGGATCAGTTGAGCTATCTATAGATCGTTTGTAACGGTCTTTAGATGGCTCAACTGTTTCTTGTGTATTTTGTAAATATTAACTTGTATTAGTTTTAAGTTTCTTTGTGTAAATAAAAGATCAATTAAGTTAAAAAAAAAAAAAAATACATTCTTTCAAATCCGTTATATACGCTACTTTTGGAAGTTGATGAATTAGCTTGACATAAAGAAGGCCATCGTCAAGCTAAAACGATGTCAATAAAATCGATCGTATATATTTCCTTCACTAAAATACACCACAACGAATCTAGCGTAAGTAAATGTTTCATTTTATTGTCGAAATTAACATGTTAGGGAGTTGAAAAATGTTTTTTCTCTTAAAAACTCTGTAATAAAGCATCTGGGCTGTAAAGGCTTCGATATTAACGATCGGGTATAAAAAAAATAAAGGAGCTATGCGGCTATACGTGTTTTATTGCGCATACAGGCGCCGCTCTCGGTGTGGCTCGCGTATCAAGCGGCAGCGACTAGGGCTTGCTTTGTTTTTCGTGTCACTGATACTTTCTTGGTCATCCTGTGTTAGTTTAGTGACCAGGTTGAGGTATGGTGCAATTTCAGGGGTTAAATCGCCTATGACCGTCGGTGTAAGCATCATTGTAGTGGAAGAATCGAAGAGCCCGCCTCATAGAGGCTCCTTTTGTGCACATGTCACATATCTTCGAATGTTTAGGTTCTGGGGGGGCATGCCGGTTTCCTCACGATGTTTTCTTTTATCGTTTGAGATCAGTAGTATAGCACACATAACATTTATAGGCTTTTTTCTTTGTTGAAATTTTTAAATCGCTGTCTCTTGTAGTTAGTTGCTTTAAACATCAAAGAAATCTTGGGCGCTGTAAAATAATACGTATGGAAACGAAAGCTGCTATCTTGATGTGTTGATATATTTGTCGCAATCAAGTTAGAGCTTTGAAATGCATTATCGCATGCATCAACAAACTTCACATTTTAAACCAAAGAAACAAGCCATACAGAATTATCAAATGAAGAACATAATGTAACAAATCATTTTTTTTATTTTTTATTTTCATTAGTTTTAATCCTCATAAAGTGGCTGTAATTTCACCGCAATGAGGAACAATAATGATACCTGTAATCAAACTGTGACTTTTTCATTGCTATTATTCACAAACGTGAGTTATTTTATTTTATTGGTTGAGTTGCTTTGTTCTTAAAAAAGTTTTGTAACAAACTAGACCGTTCGTAAAAAATAAAACTCATTCTTTTAGTCTATGGCGATCGGCCATAGACTAAAAGAATGATTGTAAGATGCGCGCGCATAGGAAAAAATACTAATTTTTCCGCCATTGCGAAAAAAATTCACAACTCGTTTTTACAGTTATTTTTAGTATTATTTTTTTATCAAGTGTGTTGAAACGTCGTATAATAAACGAACATGACACTCTTATACCATAATGTACTATTTTTAATGAATTTACTTTCAGTCGAAATAATATGATATACCTACTAGCTTGTGCCCGCGGCTTTATTCGCGTGTACCAAAATTAAAAGTAGCCGATACGCTTTTATAGGTCAAGAACTCTATCTATTCCAAGTTTCATCTAAATCGGTTGAACCGTTACTACGTGATTGAAACACAAACTTCCGCATTTGTAATATTTGTAGGATTGTTATGTTAGAGATCATAAAAAAACATTAAAATATATTGTAGCCTAGCAAATAAAGTACAAAGAAAAGCCGAAACAAACAACGCTAAATTTGAAATAATAAATGGAATAATGATCAGATCTATCTTGATTACCCCTAATTGAAATCTATAACGAACCCCAAAATTAACTCAAATGATTATCAATAAACAATAGAATATTAACAGTTTTGACCGCAGTAAAAAAACTTCCGTTAAACATTAAACCGCAGATCACCTGTCGGTTTATGGGACAAAAGGTTGTCCGAACTAGAGGGGTGAGTGAGCTGGCCTTCGTAAGTGGTTTCCGGGCATTAGTTTTGATTTCTTTGGAAATCACCGCAAAATGGACCGTTTTACATTAATTAAAAAAAAATACCTATGTGTGACGGTTAATAAAACAGAGTGGAAGAGGAAAACATGTTGTGCCGACTCTACATAATATGGGACAAGAGCAGGAAGATGATTGTGATGATGACTAAGTGTAAACTCGTCGTAGGGTCATGAGCGTCCGTCCCTGGCAAGATTTAAATTTGCGCCCCCAAGACTTATTTCTAAGAAGAGAAACAACCCTGTGCGACTTTTGAAGTGGCAGTGGCCGAGCACATAGCTCAGAGAACCGGCGGCCGTTGGGGCAGAAGGGTTAAGGGTGCCGCGGTAGAATCCGATCGGGAACCCGTGACCTTGTTGCGCCGCTGAACCAGACGTCGGGCGATGACTGGTTCGACGACGCATTGGCACTACGGTGAAAGACGGAACATCGATGGTTTTTTAGTCGGTATGCCGCTGGTTGCTAGTGTCTCATTAGCACTAGTAGCCAGCAAAGAGCCTGGCATACCCCTCCGCCCTTCTTCGAGTCGGTGGAGATGCGTATGCGTAACGCATTTTCCAATGTTAAAATAAAATAAATACTGCCTCGGCTACGGCTAGAGAGGAGACCACGCACTAGAAAGCGCAGCGTAGAACGGCCCTCCACTAGATAGAAAAACGACCTAATAAAGGCTTGTGGGAGTCGTTGAGTTCAGTCCTCAGTCCGCACAAGAATCGGTCGCTTTGGAAATCTATTAAGCAGGCTTATGTTCAGCAATGGACGTCCTAAATCTGAAATGATGATGATTATAGTTCCAATAGTGATGATAGTTCCAATAGCAACTTATGCAGGTGTATTTCCACATATTTCCAATCAATGATCTAACACAGATAGAGCACGGTGGAGTGAAGAGGACTTATTAATTCCCTTTCATTTTGGTCACGCGCAAAGCTCAAGTGGGGCTGTGTTGCCAACAAAACCGCTACTTGGCAGCGCACTTGCTAATATTGACATATACCTACATGTACCTTTGGTGTTGCAATTTTGGCCAGCTAAATCAACTGTCTAAAATTAGAATCTCATTATTTTAAGTTTGTAATGTAGGGCCTTGTGCTAGATATCGGCCTTTAACCTGAAAACGAGAGGTATAAAAAAATATGTTACTTGGCACCCACCTAAATAATCGTAGTTTTTTTAAATTATATACTGCAAATATAGCAGTAGAATGATACTAAGTAATTACAATAATAACACAAGTCTTCGCGTCACTTATTTTTGCGCTAATGAAGCACGTGATATCTTCGATAACGACATCAAAATGAATATGTACTAAAACATTGCTCGTTTATTTTATCTGATCAGTATTGTTGTTTTTAATTGAATAAAAGAAAATACGTTAATTAAATATTCTAAAATGATAATATTCAAATACTACAGCACTTTCGGCTAAAGGTTGTGTACCCATAAGTAACTTTAATTGGTTCTAGGAAAGTTTACTTTGGTTCATTGTCATAATCTTCACTAAACTGTCCTCACGGTGGAGATTATGAATTAAGAAATATTTGATATTTTTTTAAACTACTATTTGTATCCGCGCGGTTTCACTTGCGCTGGTCGCATACTACGCAGCTAAGTTCGAGTTTTCATGTGTATGTTATAATAAATAAATAAATAAATTTAAATATTCCGCACAAATCACGCACGGTCAACTGATCCCAAACCAGGCAAAGCCTGTACTATGGGTACCAGAGACTGATATACATAAAAGATAAATATTTAACACCCAGACACAGCACAAACATCTGTATTAGTCACAAATGTTTGTCCAGTGCGGGAATCGAACCCGCAACCTCTAGCGCAGAAGGCAGAGTTACTACCAACTGAGCTATGAGGCCAGTCTACTTAACTTTACTTTAACTTACCTTTTTTTTAAACATGTGGCAGCTTAAATCTCAATCTATCATTTCACATAATGAATATCGATATCATAAAAATTCTATGCTTTCCGAGTTTTCTCATGGATTTTCCAATCAGTCGATCTGTTCTCAAGCGATCTTCCGCCATACACGTGGCAAATGATTTTTGTTTATGTATATTTTATTAAATTAAGGTATTATATTGCTAAAGCTGACCATTACCAAAAATGGTAAATCATCGTCATAAAAAAAATATCATAGCGTAGATATCTGTCAATCACGAAAATAATTAAACGTTCTTAAGCCTTTGCGGTTCATTCAATCTAGCGCCATGATTAATCGGGTCGAGAAGTCACAGCCTGAATCCACCTCAAATGAGTGCTCCGCATTTCGGCGTTATAGAGAATAATCCAGACTGCCGACTAGTGCCGACCCCGGGTGGCGGTCCAACGCACTGAAACACGAGCCTTTCGCTCAGCCTTGCGAGCACCAGCCGCGACGGAGCGAGACGAAAGGAAATTTGACATGGCGACGTCTATTCATTAGTCGTGACTACGCTACGGCACGGGATGAATTGACATCTGGGACATCGGCTTGAGGGTAGGCCCGCTCGGCTACCCTTGTGAGTCGGAAGGTTTCTGCTAAATTTAAACAAGGGTTCGATAAGGTAGTGTAGTCTACAGCAGACAAAGGCGCGTACACCATGGCAACGCGTGCCTCTTCGATACTGCGCTTACCTAAAATATCAAAATGAACAATAGGAAATTATAAAATTATTCCATTTCGCTGAGCGCGGCATAAAATCGCTTGGCTATTTAGTAATTTTTTATGTATGCAATGCTTACCTAATGCTGTACTGGCCATCCTCATAGTCTGAACTTGCATATCTTCGGGTGAACCCTGGGCGAGCTTCCTCTTCCTGGGCCGTCCTTTAGTACTTGTTCCGGGATAGTATTGCGTCGGAGAGTCCCCTTCGCTGTGCACTTGGCACCTGAATCGCAAGTGTGAACAAGCTTTATGGGCGGCATTGAAAGAATCCATTCATAAATCCAACCGTAATGGAATGCTATGGACGGGCTATGGAGAGAGCTATGCTAGGAGTTTCACTACGTGATAAGATCCGAAATGAAGAAATTCGTAGAAGAACCAAGGTTACCGACTTAAGGATAGCTCTCAGAATTAGCAAGTTGAAGTGGCAGTGGGCAAGCCATATAGCTTTTTTTTTTTTTTACGGTACAGTTTATTGTTATGATGGTTAATAATGTTGAGGGTACTAACAATAAAATTATTTGAGTGTGCGCTAGCTCCCACCCTAGGAGAACCTGTGTTGTGGGTAGCTAGCCTCTTTCGAACTTTGTGACCGTGTTGAGTGAGATTGCGGTCTTACGCTTATTTAGAGTGCAACAGGTAGCTTGCAGAGCCGATAACCGTTGGGGAGTAAAGGTTCTCGAATGGCGACCACGAACTGGGCGACGCAGTGTTGGAAGGCCCCCCACCCGATGGACCGACGATATTGTGAAGGTTGCGGGAAGTCGGTGGATGGAGAAGGCTCAAGACCGTTCGTCGTGGAACTCTTTAGGGGAGGCCTATGTCCAGCAGTGGACTTCTACAGGCTGATGATGATGATGATGATGAATGGAATGCTAGGACTAAACAGAAATTCTGAATCAGATTCCTTCGAGGTCGGTGAGGACTTACATATATTAGGTAATAACGAGAAATGTCAATAGATATTTGTTTTTATCATTATAATAACCCACCCACAAAGGAAGTTTTCGGCGAGTTGAGCCGATTGAAAGTCCCAAAAAAAAATCCGCAGCTTATATGCTGCAGCTAACATTATTTAGTATTTTGTACATTATTATTAACTAGCTTCCGCCTGCGGTTTCACTAGCGTGGTGCCTACATAAAAAGTAGCCTATATGCTATTCCAGACTATTATCTATCTGTGTACCAAGTTTCATCCAAATCCGTTCAGATAAACATCCGTTTAGCCGTGATTAAACCATAAACATCCAAACATCCAAACATCCTCACAAACTATCGCATTTATAATATTAGTAGGATTATGTATAATAATGTTATTCTGTCTAAATTCTAGCGGAATAGGCGCTGGCGAACGTTTGAAATTGAATTGTATTAGTAGAATGGCTTCCGTAATGTATTCGATCGATTGTTAGCTTTAGCAGGCTGCTCCTATTAAGAGCAGAAAATCTCGCCGTGCCCTGTTTCGCATAAAATAATTGACCCTTCACGACTATAAACATACCTATAAACATTGTTAACGGCGTCATCGTCGCCGTACTCCTCCATGCAGGCGGTGTCGTAGTGCGGGTGGCAGTACACGATGCCGTCGCGCATGCCAAACACGTCGCCCTTGGTGAGCTGGACTCCACACGCGGAGCAGGAGAAGCAGGCCAGGTGATAGACCAGGTCACGCGCGCGCATCACCAGCTCGTTGGCGGTAATGCCATTGCCGCATCGGGCACAGCGCTTCACGCAGAACAATCTGCGACAACGAAATTACAGAATTCAAAAAAGTAAAAAATATGCGTAGTAATTTTGAAAGATAGTGTGAGGACCAGTGTGATAAAAGAGCGTTGTAGATGAAAGAAGATGGAAAAAATACCAATTTTTGAATTGTGTTATGAAAGCCCTTCCATACGCACTCTACATGAGATCATATTTTTACACCTTTGCCCCCATATCTCAATAACCCATTTATTCAAAAATCCAATTCGGTTGGGCTTATCTCTTTAAATATCATGAAGATCGCCGTGAGATCTCAGTTCGGGGCGAACTAACAGTTTACATTAGGTACTTACACCAAAAGGCGTAAACTCGTAAACATAACAAAGGGCGCCCCCCCGCAAAATCAATCATGCATAATCGTCAAAGCCATCTTGACACTATTTGTGTAATGTCATACTAGAGCCCACACAAACAATTATGCCATATGCTGGCATTGCAGGGGCTTACGTACGATATCATCACGCCGATTTGACCCTTGACATGCTACACAAACGGGGACGCGTATCATCCATGATTATAATCAATTACGAGTAACTGTCCCAATATGTAGAGTCAACATTTAATCATCAGCCTGTAGAATCTCTTTGAAAAGAGTGCCACGGCTAACGGTCTTGTGCCTTCTCCATTCACTCATAACCTTCAAAATGACATCGGTCCTTTGGGTGGCCACACACCGCACCACCACCATCCCACCCAATGGAACTACGTTATTGTCAAGGTTGCAGGCAGTGGTGGGTGGAAAAAGCTCAAGACAGTTCGTCATGGCACTTTTTGGGGTGGCCTATATGTCCAGCAATGGACTTCTACAGGCTGATGATGATAGAATAGAATAGAATAGAATAAAAATTACTTAGTATGTGAATGCTGACATTGATGATTGGTCAATAATAATTGAATGCGAATAATTGGTTGGTAGGCAAGGACCGAGGGAATGGGAGAATATATAAGCAGAATTTATTTTAAACTAGTTTACGCCCGCGTCTTCGCCCGCGGGGTACCTACCTAAAAAGTAGCCTATATGCTATTCTAAGTAAATAACTCTATCTATTCCAAGTTTTATCTAAACCGGTTTGAGCCGTTACAGCGTGATTGAACCACGATCATCCTCACTGTCGCATTTACAATATTGTTATGCTATCCCATAGGAACTGTGCATTTTTACGGGATAAAAAGTAACCGATGTGCTATTCCAGACTAGGTGAAGATTATACCTAGTCTGAAATAGCACATCTCTGTGCCAAATTTCATCCAGATCCGTTTAACCGTTCCGGTTTTTTCGAGTATAGACCTAACTTTCGCATTTATAATACATAGGGTTATTTAAAAGTTCAAGCGTTACAGGTGTACGAAAGTAGTTTGTACAAGCCTTACGTGGCAAACAATTAGACAAGTGTGAGAAACACACAAGTGCGTGTGACTATGAGTGACAGGCCAAACTTCCCTAACGACGACGCCGACTTGTCGACACGACGCAACTCCGGCAGTTCGACAGACGACGTTGATGAGCGCCGGACACGAGGTCAATTCTACTTAGAAACTTTTCAATAAACCGCTATAGAACGATATATTTTCATCCGCGTTTTTAGTTATTGATTAACGATCCTGCTGCAGTTACATTTCAGCTAGAGCTAAGGATCGATGGAATGTTTTACGAAAGCTTTTCTATTAATTAAATCAAACATCAAACGTTCGGCAGCTCTAAAGTTCTGACAATGCACTACGTTAGCGGCTGCATTTCAGCTGCAGATCAACTTTAGTAACGAGACTTTAGTTCGCTCATCTATTTAGTAGAATTGCTTTTTCGGTAATATTCGAACAGTGATCGGAACTGAACCATAGTTGGAACGTAATAGAACGTTGTCAGTAGAATCGCCCCCCAGTTCGATGGATAGTTCAGGGAGTCAGCTCTAAGCCAGCGGCTCGAGATAAGTTGCTCCTGGTGCTCCTGAAAAGGGCCTATGGCCTTCGGTGAAATAATCAGTGCAGTGAAAGGATTAAAGTCTTTTTCGTGCACACGTCATGTCTTGGGATTTTTAGGTGCTAAGATAATTTCTTTCACCGTTTGAAAGCACCAAGAAAATACATTTATTTTGGACACACAAGCACAGCACAAACTAATTAGAAAAGACACTACAGGTTATAAAGAGGTGGGTAAATAACAAACAAGAGTAGGAAGGAAGAAACAAAACCAGGGTATTCATTAGTCCGTGCCAAAAAAGGTTCCATCTCAGCTTTAATGCCGCAATGAAAAGGATGTGTAGCACTAGTGTAGCGCAGATAAATTTTCCGAATGGAATATCCGTTGGAGCACGATAGGTTTTCGAAACCACGATCTGTGGAATAAAAGGCCACTACCACCACACCAGCGCCTGGGGCAGTAAGAGGCCAGTGACGGCACCATAAACGTAATCGATTCGCGAACTGTCTTCGTGTCCAGTGCGCATGTGGCTAGTGTCACAGCTGCTTCGGTATGCTTTTAACTGCTTTTAACGTGGTATCACTGCATTTTGTAGATTGGTTGAATGATACTGAAGTTGAATAACATTACATGCAGACTTGCGTGGCTTATACCATGTACATTGTACTCGTACATCTCAGTGATTAAGTTCAGTCGGTTTGATAATGTTTGAGTATACAAGTTGATCCATCAAGAAGTATCTGAAATCATTTTTTATTGGAAACTTACCGAATTTGATGTTCTTAGTTACGTAAACATCCTTAGAACAAATTTCTCTATCTCCATTCTAACCACTTCCTGTTACAGACCTACCTAGGAAGGATCCTTCTACTTCCTTCCTTCTTGATGGACGACCAGTAAGTTTTTTTTATTCGTTAAGTAAACATGAAAAGCTAATTACATTTTAAAAATTCAGGAGCTATTTATTGAACTGATTATCAATATTAGTGATTCTAATTATCTTAGGCAGTGAATCTGCCTAATATAATTAGAAAAAAAAAATTGCTAGTTTTCATTCAAAGATTCATCAATATCATTTACATAGGATGTTGACTCTACTTTTTATACTTAACAAGAACATATAAATAAACAATTTTTTTTTATAATATTCGCTAGTGAGTGTAATTTCGTAAACGCTCGCTTTGCAAATCAATAAGCAATAAATAACGCAAGCTCGTTTAACGCTAAAGTTTACATACCATGCCAGTTTAATTATGTGCCTTTCTAAATGCATATGGCTGGCAATTGCCATCCAAAAGGCTCGGTGTTACATTATGCTCTTCCATGGTATTTGCCACGATGGCAATGTGGTGCCATTCTAACGTAGCATCTCCTTACCGCGAGCTTGCAGCAAAGTACAGAAAAACCATAGAAGCTGCGCTGCGCTGGCCATGTGAATTAGAAAAGGCATTTGTCTAAATGCTGATACGTCACTAAACAACTGCGTAGAAACGTCAATAAAAAGTTGGTCATAATGCACAAGAACCACAATATATATGTACGTTTTGAGTCCGTATGAGCATTTGAACGAATAAATATTAAAGCCGGGTTCAAACGGGGAGCGATATTTCATTAAATTTTTTTAATGATCCTAACTTCTTCTGAGTAAAGTTATTTTTGAGTTGACTTTTAGGAACTTGCAATATCTTTGAACTATATCGCACACTCCCAAATGTCAAACTGAAAAACTGACTTTGATGACTGAGATAAGAATCGTTTTGAATCGATTTTGATATGATATATCGAAGATGCCGTTTGAACACGGTTTAACTAGGAAGGTCGCAAACTCAAACTCTTCAAAATGAATGAAATTTTGTAAGTTTTGCAGTGTAGATGATTTGATCAGAACCCTTATTTTACATTGGCACAATGTAAGCCAGCAATGGAAGTATCATCTTGCGCAAATCTACATAGACGACCACTATTATAAATATTATAATCATCCGTAAATGAAGAGACATGACATTTCAAAGTCAAAGTCAAAAGTCAATGTCATAAGGCGTTTATTTCAATAAAATCACAAGGATCACTTTGATATTGACATTTTCTTAAGAGATTGTGTAGATTATAAAAATAAAGGTAAATAAATACACAATAATTCTACTTCCAACTTATTCCTACTTATATTATAAATGCGAAAGTTTGTGAGGATGTTAGGATGTTTGCTGTTTAATCACGCCCAAACGGCCAAACGGATTGGGATGAAATTTGGTACAGAGATAGATTATAGTCTAGAATAACATATAGGCTACTTTTTATGTAGGTACCACGTGAGCGAAGCCGCGGGCGGCAGTTAGTATGATAATAAATATCTTTAGGGAAATGTTCCATAACGAATTTAATATTAAAAATGGAAGCCTAGGTAATTAAATTTTTTGGAGGAGGTAGGGCACTGCGGGATTTTCACGCTCTTAATTGGAGCAGCCCGCCTTACAGAAGATCGCAGCCAAATAACGTTATTTGTTTCAAATAGTGTTGTGTTCCTGCGGTGAGTAAGATTGCCAGAGCTCTTTGGGGGGGAGGGGTTTGGCAGGCAACGCATTAGCAATGCTCCAGGTGTTGCTGATGTCAATAGGCGACGGTAACCACTTACCATCAGGAGGGCCGTAAGCCTGTTTGCCTCCATATAACATAAAATATATATATATATATATATATATATATATATATATATGCAATATCTAAAAATGTTCTTAAATTGAAAATATATGAAAATGATAAGTACGTAAATTTTCCAAAAGTGATCAATCCTAAATAACATTTTCCCGAAAGAAACATAAGAATCTTATCAGAATCACCCAACTCTACATACCTAAGAACATTCATTTTGGAGAGTTCGGTTTGGCGGATTTCCCTTGTGTGTACGCACCTGTAGTAGTCTTCTTTGCAGTAAATATTTCCATCTCTGGAGAAGCAGGTGAGCTCGGAGTCCAAAGGCAGGCGACATTCACAGCAACGGAGACATGATCCATGCCACTGACGGTCTACCGCAAGTAGGTAGTACCTACAGACAAACAAATGGTTATAACATCACCTTAGTCACATCAAAATATAATTTAATATAATTTAGTGCTGTGTGTCAGCTGATGCTCGTGACTTCACTACAGTGGTGCAATTGTGGTAATGGCAATTAAGTTCGTAACTTTGAGGGCAATTTTAACAATCTTAGCAACATTCAAAACGTTCCAACCTTGACAAGGAAAAACTTCAAGATCTTAGCTTCCTCCTTTTCATGTTTGAAAAACTTCAGATGTCGCTAAAATTGATAAAATCATCCCTATAATTGCGATCTTCATTACCATTTTGCTTACACAATAGCCTGGTTGGTCCCGTCTCAAAACCAGCGCTGCACCATACCACTCACTGGTTTGGTGCAGCTTATGCTGAGATGGGGACCTTTTTGGCCCCATGCAACATTCACCTCTTATATTATTACATTAATTTAATTTTATCTTTTAGCATGTTTTTGTTCTTCTTTTTATTTTTACCTATTTTGCATACCTTCTTGCTTTTTTTAAACTTTTGTCTTCTTATCTATGTTGTTTTTGGGGACAAATATATGATCTTTCTTTCTTTCTTTCTAAGTTTTCATTCTTCCAATACATTTAGAAATAACTTTTTAGGGTTCAAAACGTCACTCTCTCTGTTACGACACGACGTCACGACATGACGTCTGTCTGGCACGACAAGTTGAGTAATTTTTCTCAGGAACGACTGAAAATATCAACTTGAAGTTATACCAAACTAGCTGTAAGTACCCACGCGGTTCCACTCGCGATACAAGTCTTTAACTTTTAATCTAACTCAAACTTAAGTGAGCTGAAGTTCGGAATTTGTAGGATAAAGTGGCTGAAACTCGAAAAGGGCTTTAATACTTTCGAAATAATTTAAGAGTGAGATTTTGCAGTCTATATAAATACATATAAACAAGGTACAAAGTACACATACATAATATGTATGCTTTCCCGATAGGGGCTTAGCTTGTCACATTCTCGATTCGAGAGGATCTCGATTTTCCGACCTAGGGTAGATTCAAGATGCGACTACTCACACTTAAGAGGATACAAAAATCAAAATAAATTGTCGAGTGGGCGGAGTGAAGAAAGTGACAGCGCTATGTACTATAATTGAATGCGGAAAGAAGCAAGCGCAAGCGTTAGAAGGCGCTCGAAAGTAATCGACGTAAGCGATATATAAGAAAATATCGATGATCTCAAAAACTATCTATTTTTTTTAAAGTATCTTGGATTTAGGTACCCAATGATAGTGTCTAACACAATATGTAAAAAAAAAATTAGTTAGATAGTCTCAGAGTATTTTAGAAAAAAATGTTACAGAGGACCCAACTTTAAAAAATAAATCTATCGTGAAAAGTTTTACCAATCGAGTTTCTGTCTTGGATTTACGTAAATAAAATGCTCTTTGTCATAAAAATCAAAACTTTGCGGTTATTGAGAAAAAACTATTCAAAAATCATAAAATAACCCGGTGAGGGTTTAATTATTTTATAACCGTATTATTTCTTTAACGTTCTAATGTTAACGAAGCGTAAAAAAGCCCTTCAGCAGAAGTGCCCTGCAGTGTAGAAGAACATACAAAATCGCTAAAAAATAAGTTCATTCATCAAACGGCAAAACCTTACCGGTCCTGAATCCTTCCTCCGCAGCCGGCGCACTCGTCTGGGGTAGCAGGCGACCCCTCCGAGCTTTCTCGTTCTTTCAACATTGCTTCCTGGTCGCTCCTGCTACCGGAAGACGACTCTCTGTCTCAAATAACAAGGTTGAGTTCCCCGTTAGCCCCCGTTTCGCTGTTCACTTCATTTGGGACAGCCATCTCTTGGCTCTCGTGTTTTTGCTCGGCGGTAGCAATTTTGGAGTTTCAGGAATCTGGTGACAACGATCTAGAATGAAAATGAGACCTTTTGGATCTGTATAGTAAAGCACCTAATTGTCTAGTAAATCTCAATCCATTTTTAGTGTTGAGTGCCTGATTTGAAAAACGGAACCCTTATAGTATCACTTTTTTTCCGTCTGTCTATCTGTCTGACTGTATTCCTGTCTGTAAAGACACTTTCTCTCAGAAACGGCTTAGGGTCTGTGAGCATAAACAGCCAAAAAAAAATCGGTTTAGGTTTACTTAAGATGTTTTCCGTCACCGTTCTGAGCACGTGTTAATGCGCACACATTTGTGCACAATTGAGACTTGAATATACGACTAACGGATCGAAAGTCAAAGTAACTTCAACTAGGCCCACACGGTTATGTACCAAAAACGAAAATAAAATAAAGGCGTATGTAAAATAGCAGATCTAAATAGGTGCATGAAATAAATAAAAAGACCAACCAGTAAATATAAATGCCACGAAAAGGAAATACAAAGTCTATCCAAACAAAAGCTGGCTTCTTAGCATATCATTTATTATTCCCACGACGTTCACAAATCTGCAACCGCATACAATGGGAAACGTATATAAGTTATATAGATAGCGTCTTGTACCAGGAGACAATGGTCTTGCTTTGATTATGTGTACTTTTGTTTTGTTTTCATCCTGAAGGTAGACGTATCTCAGAGTAAAAGAAAGCCATATGGTGTGACTTCGGTTTGCGTATGTCTAGACATATATAATCTACTAGCTTCCGCCCACAGCTTCGCTCGCGTGGTACCTACATAAAATATAGCCTATATGCTATTCCAGACTATAGTCTATTTCTGTACCAAAGTTCATCCAAATCCGTTCGGCCGTTAAGCCGTGATTGAACCACAAACAACCAAACATCTAAACATCCTTACAAACTTTCGCATTTATAATATCAGTAAGATACAGGCCTCATAGCTCAGTTGGTAGTAACTTTGCCTTCTGCGCTAGAGGTCGCGGGTTCGATTCCCGCACTGGACAAACATTTGTGACTAACACAGATGTTTGTTCTGTTTCTGGGTGTTAAATATATATCTATTATGTATATAAGTCTATGGTACCCATAGTACAGGCTATGCCTAGTTTGGGATCAGTTGACCGTGTGTGATATGTCCGGAATATTTATTTATTTATAGGCTAGGAAGGATAAACTGAAACTAAAAGCGATTATAACGTATTACACCCTTGAAACTAAATTTCCGAATTTGTTGCACTACTGCGAGGATAATACAAGTATTGCAAAGCTTGTTACCTGTTACTTGTTACCTGGTTTCAAGAGTGCCTACTTGGACGCACATACTTGGTTAAAAACCTGGCTGTTACCTTCGCACCATATCTATTTGTCAATATAATAAACCACTCTCGTTTCTAGCAAACACTACATAAAGCTCAATTAGTAACCAATAAAAACTAGTTTTATTTGTCCCAAGATTTTGATAGGCAATTAAATCAACTAGGCTTATCGATGGCCTATAAAATACCACTAACCCAGAAACTATTTAACTTGGTTCAAAAATAACATAAAATAAGTGCATATAGCCTTAAACATCTATTCTAGATGGCTTATACAGCGGTTAGGTGGAGCTTTTTACGGACAGGAAAGGAAGCTGTACGTGACATGTATCTTGGACATTTTTAGATAGATTAGGCTTGCCCAGCACCTTTACCATCCTCTTTGTCTAGACGGCTTTATCCACAAGAAATACATGTTCAATACGTGCAAAGCTGACTAAGCCATGTCAATTAGGTAACCATGTCAACTAAGATTTTATAATCTTCAAATTGATGCCACAATACAGATGAATATATATATTTTTTTATACAACTAAGGTGGCAAAAACAAGCATTCGTCCCACCTGTTGGTAAGCGGTAGCCGTAGCCTATGAGCGCTTGAAATACCAGAGGCATCACGCACGCGTTGCCGACCCCGAACCCCATCCTCCTTAAAGAGCTCTGGCAACCTTACTCACCCCAGGAACACAAGACTATTTGAAACAAATAATGTTATTTAGCTGCGATCTTCAGGAGGTACCTCGCCAAGCTGCTCCAATTTAGAACGAGAAAATCTCGCTGTGCCCTACCTCATCCTAAAAAATATTATTGTTATAATATTACTATATTTATCTGTATTGTAGCATCAGTTCAAAATGGCACAGGTTGATGGTTAGATATATAATGTTTGAGTTATTGATGTGTACCTCTATATTTTTTAATGTACCTACAATGATTTAAAAAGTTATTCTTGTTTGTTCTTTCATGGTCATCCTGTATTAGGTAAGTGACCAGGTTGAGGTATGGTGGCCTTGATAAGGGCCTATGCCATTGGTAAAAGGATTACAGTGCGCTTCTTAGAGGCTCCTTTCATGCTCATGGCACATATCTTCGATTTTTTTTGTTTATAGGACATGCCGATTTCCTCACGAAGTGTCCCTCACCGTTTAAGAGCACTAGTAGGTAAAGCACACAAACATTTTTCCTATGGAAAATCGAACCTAGCTAACGACCGGGATTCGATCCCACGGCCTGTGGATTTAAAGGCGGGGCCACTACTACAACTCCAACAGTGCACTCAAGTTATTTTAAAAATTATGAAATGTATGACAGTAAATCGCATACTGCATTTATAAAGTTTCGCGAAAACATTTCACTGAGCAGTAGAGTTGTTACCACAAATGTGTTTCGTTGTGAATTTTACACAAAATTACTTCTTCCTGAAAATCTACGTCTGAAGGGGAGCGCCGCGCGGCAGCTGCGCCAGTGCTCGATTTCATAAAACTTTATGTTCGCTTCGTGCTTGTTAAATGTTTCCAGTAAAAGTGTTTTTTTACGTTATTTTATATGAATATCTAACCCTTCAGTGGAGTGCTATAGCGGCCGTTCTGCTGGCCTTATTAACGTTCGGTATCTACCTACATTATTTCTCAACTGTGTATCATGAGATGCAAAAGTTTTATAGGTAAGACGACCTCGGAGGCCTAGCGGGCGAGTGCCCGTCTGAGAGGCAAGAGGTGCAGGCTCGATTCTCCCTGCGAGAAAAAGGTTTGCATGATCTGCAAATATTTGTTCCGGGTCTGGGTGTTGTTATATGTATGATACTCTTAGTTTCTGATACCCTAGTGGTACCCTAGTGTGGGGTGTTATTTATTTTATTAATGTTGTACGAAAACCATTCTAACTCAATCTAACGTCAAACATTCGTCAGCTCCTATTCCACTACAATTTCAGTATACCTAGCCTTTTTTTCTTTCAAAATACAAATGATTTAAGCAATGAGCAAACAACGGCTTATACCACAGTGAGAGTCTAGTTCTATTCTTTGTATCTTATCGAGTAACAAAACAACTTTTTTGTTATCAAATACGTTTAACCACAACAGTATATTATTTTATGGGGGCCGTTGGTTTTGATAAGGCTCAAAAAGCTAAGGTTTTATTGTAGGAACGCAATAAAAGCCAACTCGTTGGTTCGTTAGTAAAACCGCGTAATACACAGGTCGTAAACTTCAGTCGATACGCCAAGGAATGGTCTCTGTTTAGGGGTAAATTTAGGGACTTTTAGACCGTTATCATCCTTGTAGTCGGTTGGGTGCGTCTGATGAAGTAGGTAATGATTGTATGATTGTGTGTCCTCCAGCGAAACTTCCGTGTGTCTGGCTCGTGAAAGCGCAGGTAGTCAACCATCGATTTTTAATTAACAACTTGAATCATATGTATGTCTATCATATGCTATCCCAAAAGGGGCTTATTGTACACCCTATTGGCAATAACGTTTTTTTTTCTTTTTTTTTACATTTCCGGACATATTATCACACACGGTCAACTGATCCCAAACTAGGCATAGCCTGTACTATGGGTACCAGAGACTGATATACATAATAATAGATAAATATTTAACACCCAGACACAGAACAAACATCTGTATTCATCACACAAATGTTTGTCCTGTGCGGCAAATGTTTGTTCTATGACTTTTGGAAATTCGTCATTTGTTTGACTATTCAAAAATGTTTTGGGGTCAAATCAGTTTAAACTCAATTATTCTGCTGTTTTAAGTACTAAACTTAGGCTCGTATTCATAGACACGACTCAAACTTAGATTTCATCACAGATCAGCTGAACTCTATTTAAGTATTGAATCTCTTCTCAAACATAGCTTTTATTCAAGAACGGTACTTAAACTACTCTCAGCTGAATCGAGTCTCAAATCTGTACTCAAATGTCCTCGTTTACATTTTGATTTATTTATAATATTTGATCCGTTTTACGCAGAAATTCAAACAGCCAGGGTGGAAATAGAACAGAACTAAAAGTGAAGTATAAATATGCATCAAAGTACGTGTAACGGAACGAAAATGTCATTTGATTAATGTCTAATCAAATCTAAACTCAAGTACCGATTTCGTCTGATTGACGTTTCAGAATAAGCATTTACTCAGGTGAACTGTGATCATTGAATCTATACATAAGTACTGTTCAAGAATTAGAATCTCGACTCAAATCGAGATTTAAGTACAGATCAATGCTCGAGTCTTGTCTCTGAATACGAGCCTTAGTGTCGATTTTCGCTCTTAGTTATAAAGATGACAAAAAGAAAAATTCAGATAATTTGAAATTTATTTTGTTATTTTCGCTTACCTATATTTTTTATCATTACTAGCTTATTACTAGGTACGGTTTCAGTTCAGTGGGCAACACTGTAAGTTTTCCATGAATGAATGAAAGATTTTATTTTCCTTACGAACTACTACACGATAAAATAAAAATTAAATGCTAAATGACAAAAATATTGTGCGCACCAGAGTTCGTGGAAAACATGGCCTCCGCTCAGCCTTGTACAGGTATTTTGCAGAAAAAATATTATTGAAGGAGATAGCATTTACAGATAAGTAGATCTGCAGTGAACAGTGGCAATTAATTTTCCATAGCTTAGTGTGAAAAATACCTAACATTTTATTTGTCAGTGGAATTTTGAAGGAAAATTTAATATATCTGTGTGTGACAAAAGTCTTGATACAATAACATAGGTATAAACCGGTGCTATGGGTCCTGAAATCCCCCGAGCAAAATCACAGCCCTAACGATTGGGAGCTATACGAGTAAACTGAACCGTAAACTATGACAAATTGCAAGTGCAAAGCAAGTGAAGCGCGCGGCCTTATCCCTTCGGGCCTACCTAACCCTCCTAAGCACACACCCTGAAATTTGAGGGCTCCAATTGTTGTCAAGATGCAATAGGATTTGTTGCTTAGCCATCTTCGAACTCCGAATTTCCAATAAGTAATACCTGAGACGAGGTAAATTCAACTGTTAAATCTTAGTACGAGTAGGTATCTACTTGTCTAACTATTCGAACATAAATTTAACCAACTGCCAGTGACAGCAATAGGTATTTATGTTTAGGTACTTTCTCGTAATTAAGCTTCCATTGATTAGACTAAACAGATTTTTTTGAATTAGGTAGGTGTAGTGATAGGTTCCTCTTTTTAATATTAGTACAGATTTAAGAGAAAGAAGAGCATATAATGTTTAAGGTTAGTACTTATGTCAGTACTAATATTACTACTTATGCAAATAGACTAAGCTCATCAATTCTTTGCTAATTACAAAGATTTTATTGTTAATATTTAAAGGCAAAAGTTATCAGATAGGCCATCTAAAATGTGTTTAAAATATATCTTGCTAACAAATATTATAAATGCGAAAGTTTGTGAGGATGTTTGCATGTTTTGATGAAACTGCAGTACCTACCAGTGTGTTTTTCTTGAGAATTTTATATAGGTAATCTAAATTACGATTGGTGAAACTATCCTCAATATAAGTATAATTTTCTTTAAGCTGGGTCTTATAAGTCATACATTTTAAAATATATTGCGTTTTTAAGACTTTTAATCGTCATCCGGCAGCTAGACTCATCTTCCAAAAAAATAAATAACGATCTTTTCCGTCGCTACTTTTTACCCGGGTACCGCGCGAGCGAATCCGAGTGCGAAAGCTAGTAATATATAAAACAATAATGGCTGCTTTTTCTATACCTACTTTAATGTTAATTGATAACCGACTGGTAACTGATATTTGATAGAACATAGGAACAAATATAAGCAGTGGTAGTTAGTCTACAAGACCAGTCAGGTACTACGAACAAAGGAGATCCCTTCTGAGCAGTTCATTATGGATAAATTTGATATTTCCAAGAGCTTTGGCGCTTATTGAAAACATATTTATACTGAACTTTCTAAAAGGGTATTTAAAGCCATAGCAACAGTTTTGAAATGATTAAAAATTAATTACTACATTGTTATACCTACTGGCTTACATTACTACAGTAAAGGTATCTAATAAATGACTAGTATTCGACCAAAATTACCTAAACATCGTCTTTTGATGCAAAGACGACCTAAAAAAGTTGCTGGGAGCCTTTGGGTGCAGGCCCATGAAATTGGTACCTAGCTATGAAAATGAAATGGAACGCCTATGATCAGCAGTGAATGTCCTGTGGCTGAAATTTTGATGATAATGGATTGTTCATCATCAGCCTGATGAAGTCCACTGCTGAACATATGCCTCCTCCAAAGAGTTCCATGACGAACGGTCTTGAGCCTTTTCCATCCACCGACTTCCCACAACCTTAACAATGTCGTCGGTCCATCGGGTGGGGGGGGCCTTCCAACACTGCGTCGTCCTGTTCGTGATCGCCACTCGAGAACCTTTGTTCCCCAACGGTTGTCGGTTCTGCGAGCTATATGGCCGGCCCACTGCCAAATTCCAATCACTTCAACCTGCTAATTCTGAAAGCTATGTCGGTAACCTTGGTTCTTCTATGTTAATGGATTGTTAAAGAATGCAATTTTTTATAGGGTTTTGGTGCAGGCCGCAAAATATTGGTTGGTATGGAAATATATGCGTTCAGCAGTGGACGCCCTACGGCTGAAACGATGGTGATGATAGACCGTCATAATACATAATGCAGAAAAAATATTTAGAAATTTCCACTGAGCCGACACAGGTTCAAGTACGATGGTTTTTCATACAAAAGTTATCCCTTAGATAATATAATTATCTAAGAGTTATCCTGTATTTTATACCTGCATGAATGTATACAACTACCTATAGGTAATTATTTCATTCAATCAAAACACAAAAGGCAATATTCATAAGGAAAACGGCGCGGGACGTATATTACCAACGTGAAACATTAAAGAATATGAATGAATATGAACCAAAAATATCAATACCAAATACATGAAAAAAATCCTAAGTTACTTAGTGCCTATCTCCTACGTAACTAACGAATAAATTTTTGGTGTTTAAATTTTATTGCAATTTCACTCACTAGGGGTGTCTGATGTTTTGCGTTATTTCAAATTAACCCTGTATAATTTTTCCTGTCATCAGTAATATAGAAAAACTCGAACAAAGGGGACTTCACATTCTGAATCTGATTACAGTCTGTAGGGAGTAGTCTGATAATACTATGTATGGTTACCAAGAAATAACTAATGATACGACGTCGATAAATATTGAATGTCATTTTAACACACAGGCACCTACCCGATATGCGCGTTTAAAAGTTAACCCCTAATACCAAAATGCTGGCTTTTACTTCGGTCAGCGAATAAGCATTGCCATACAACGTGGCAATGCCGCCAGTATTTTGGGCACGCTACCATCTGGAGGCGACAGGGATCGACTGGATTTTTTATGACACCTACTCGTAAAAAAACCAGTCGCATTTTTATTAGTACTTAGTCGTTAGTTAAATAGTTATTTAGATTGTTTTATGTTATTAATTGTGTGTCTACCCCTAATATTAGGTCGATTCTACTACGATTTTTTTTATCAATGGCAATCGAAACGCCTCTGAACGATAGACTTTCATCCGTTTTTGTATTTGCGTATTGTGCTATAGAATAACGATCCAACTGCAGTTGCGTTTTAGCTAATGCTAACGATCGATTGCATTGACAAACAATACTATTCCGCTTATCCAATCTGGCTATATGGCTGAAGAATAGGCCCCTCCATATCTACCTATCCGCGGATGTCGTAAGAGGCGACTAATGGAAAAAAGCTAGGGGATGGGCAGCAGCGTCTCTCATTTTAACAACGATAGCTCTAACTGCGCTCGCCAACCCGCATGCCCAGCGTGGTGAGTATGGGCAAATCCCCCCACATGATAAGAAATTCGCTCTGTCTGTGGGGGAGGCCATGTTCAGCAGTGGACGTCGTACGGCTGAAATGATGATGATGATGATTCCTCTTAAGCTCAACAAAATGCAGACGCGTTCACCTCCCACACCGCTCGCAATAAGAAGCCATTGATTAATGGCTTCTTATTGAATACATCTTATTATCATTCATATCATTAACTGAATACATTCCACTAATTCGATCGAACGTCTAAATTAAATTTCGCCAGCTCCTATTGCGCTAAAATTTTATCAAATGATTACTAAACTATTATTGCCACTGCATTTCAAGTGCGAATCAACTTTGTTTCGGAATTCGATCCGCGATCGGAAAAGAACCATAGTTAAAACTGAATAGAACGTTAAATTTGTAGAAGTGGCCCCAAGGCTGGTTTCCTTAAAAAAAGCTGAAATCTACGATAAAATAAAGAAACAAGTTGAAAGTCGATAAATAAACAGATCGAGCGCTAAACTGAACCGAACCAACGTTTAGTGCTCGATCTGTTTATTGTAGCACTGTAGTGTTTATTGTAACACAAGGACCAGAGGTGCTATTGCGTAAGCAAATTGGCAATGAAGTTCGTAACTTTGATGATTATTTTAACAACCTTTGCGACATCCACAACGTTTCATAATTGACAAGGGACAACTTTACGCTCGTAAATCTTACTGCACATATTTGAAAGCCTTCAAATGCCGCTATTTTGATAAAATCGTTTGATAAAATCGTCTTCAAAGTTGCGATCTTCATTCCCATTTCGCTTACGCAATAGCACTCCAGGTAATTAAGCTAGACAGGACACGCTGGTGACAAAGTAATTAGCACGGGTTCCGCGCTGCAATTAAGTATCTTCCTTTGTACATTTATTTTCTTTTTGCCTTTATTATTTCGTTTCTTTAAATTTTGCGTGGATCAGTTTATACAGTACCTACTGCTGTTCCGTTAAATAGATAAAACGTTCAATGAAAATCTATATAGGCAATAAGATGGAGTATCTATAAAAAAACTAATAGGTTTTGTGTGTATTCCCAGAAAATTTAAACGAAGTTCCTGATTTTTATAGTCCTTAAGAGCAACAATAGATGTCGCCACAGGAATAAATAGATTGGATTCTGTATCTAATTGGTTGTGAATTAATATGATAATTAACAGAGGCGCTGAAAAGGTAAGAGTAATTAGCAATATACTTGGTCAGTAATTTAAAATCAGTAGCGCCGTGGACTATGGGTATTATATGTCCATGCATTGAATGAAACTTTGAATTAGGTACCTACTTAGAATAATAACCGTAATAAAAAATATACACTTAAGATTTTTTTTTTATGTTATAAGGAGGCAAACAGGCTTACGGCCCACCTGATGGTAAGTGGTTACCGTAGCCTATTGACATCAGCAACACCTGGAGCATTGCTAATGCGTTGCCTGCCGAACCCCTACCCCCCTTAAGAGCTCTGGCAACCTTACTCACTCCATCCTTACTCGCCTTACTTACACATCCTTTAACTTTAAGAAATCTTAAAGTTTAAGAAATCTTAAAGTTAAAGGATTTTATTTTTAATATAGATACTGATGGTATTACTGAGATTTTTATACTTGCAGCGTGTCAAACAGATGCATACAGCATGTAAGATAAACTCTCTACGGTCCATTAAAAAAACGTTACTTATGTACGTCAGGAAATATAATAAAAAAATATCCAAATCTAATGAATATTTGTTTGTTTGTTTATTGGTAATCAACAGCGATTAACTAAAAAACTTGTAATAGATATAAGGCCAATAAAATATTACCCCAATATTGTAAGTAAGGTTATAAGTTATTAGTTATTGAGGCAGGAGAAGTTGGTACAACCAGTGAGCTGAATAACTAAGTAGCAGTAGGCAGTCTAGGTATCTTATCTATAGAAGGTGTAGTTCATCGAGTAACGTTCTTTAATTTTGAATTTATAAGAATAAATGTGGAAATTTCCCAAATTTGTGAATTTTTGGTAACATTATTCAACACAGTGGTATCTGGCATAGACAGTACTTATACCTCATCGCACCTGACTGTCAGCTGGTAAAGGAGCAGTATTTTTGCTGTTTCGTCAACCTGTACCGTATGGGACAATATTCGGTAGTACGTGATGACACACAACTCAAAATAATATATTGTTTTGTCATTAATAATAATAATAATAAGCCTTTATTTCTGAAGTTTTACATTTCTTTCCATCACAATTTCCACTATATAATATCCCTTATTTCAGAGTGCCTATTGGCAAAGGCCTCCTCTAGCTCTTTCCAATGTGCTCTGTCCAGTGCTGCCCTTATCTAGAAGGGGCCAGCTGTTAACTTTATTTCATATATTGTTTTGTCATTACTCAATAGTAAATAGTAAAGACTACACACCTATAAAATTATTATCATTCTAAAAAGCAGAAGCAACAATAAGACATCGAAAATAATAATAAAAAAACAACCATGCAAGTAGTAATTCAGGATTATTTTGGACTACGCCTAAGAGATTTGTTCATGGATCTGTTCACTGGTATCCTATTCTTAGAACTTATCTCAGTAAAACAGGCGAGATTGTTTGTAAACATTGCTAAATGTAGCTCATATTCGACCACAAAAATCTGTGTTATTCTAAAAAATCGAAGTTTATTACGAAAATAATTAAATTATTCCCAGTAGAGAAACGTTAAATAAATCGCCGAGCCTTATTTTCCCCTATTCCTTAAAGAGTACATCTTTAAGGAATAGGGGAAAATAAGGCTCGGTGATTAATTTAACGTTTCTCTACTGGGAATAATTAAATTATTTTCGTAATAAACTTTACTATTAACGGCGCAATTAGAAAGTGCTCTACGTTACTTGTAAAATGAATATAAATTCGTTTAAAACGATCCTTACGTCCAATATTCGTACTATAAACGATAACAGCCAAACTCGAGACTCTATTCCGCAGACGTAAAGATCATTCCGATATTCTAAATGCCGTTCGTACAAGGCTTAAAACGGGCAGCAGCTCTAAAAATGATAGGTATCCACAAATCTACGGGCAGCCAACACTTTTCATCAACACGTTTAGATTTAATTTGAATTACCTCCTAATTCGTAGCGTGAACTGGCAACGCAGCGCGGTATATCGCGCTGTCAAACAGTTTACGAATACGCATTCAACTGTTGGAAATCTAAACGCGGCACTGTACGAGGTCCGCGGACATCTGAGGGGCGACGTGTCTTCGCCGTTGCCACGCCTACGCTCGCCGCTCGCGAATAAGAATCCATCGCGCCGCTTTTAGCGCGGACGACCACGCTATCTCTTTCTAATAACTAAATCAATCGCCGCAGGAAGCGAGACGACGAATTTGTCGGTGCGTGACAATGCTCTAAGTCCAAAACTGATGACTCGTTGAGCAGTGGTGTATCAGCAGTTGGGGACACAATGCTCTTTGAAATCTAAGCTATTAAATTTATGAACTGTAACTGAACAAAAGCTTAGAATAACAGAAGGCGATTTTTAATAGGATATTTATAATCCTATTGAAAATCTTGCCTTATCAAATTATCATCATCATCATCAACAACCTGTAGAAGTCTACTGCTGGACATAGGCCTCCCCCAAAGAGTTCCACGACGACGGTCTTGAGCCCTTTCCATCCACCGACTTCCCGCAACCTTTACAATGTCATCGGTCCATCGGGTGGGGTCTTCCAACACTGCGTCGCCCGGTTCGTGGTGGCCATTCGATAACCTTTACTCCCCAACGGTTATCGGTTATCAAATTATGTAGGTAGGTAATTAAATAATATCAATTTGGAATATACCCTTGCTTAAATTATATAAATAACTAATATTATAAATGCGAAAGTTAGTGACGATGTTTGGATGTTAGTTATTCAATCACGCCGTAACGGCTCAACCGATTTCGTTGAAACTTGGAATAGATAAAGTTTTTTACCTTTAATAGCATTTAGGCTACTTTTTACGTAGGCACCGCGCGAGCGAAGCCGCGGGCGGATGTTGTTTGTTGTGGCGATTCACTCGGTACAACAGGCTAACGAAAGCTAAGTAAAATACAAACGTTCTTATTCTGTTCAACCTAAGGTCCAAATTAGCGTAAACCTTTGTGACGATTTTAAATGGGGATAGTCTAACTAGATAAAATGGAAATGTATTATGTATATACCTACATAGGTACATCATATCTGATATATTATGCATTATGTACCCATCCGTATCAAGCCTATTCCATCTGCCCAGGTACTACAGCGTCCTAGTAAATAAAAAGTTCCACGGTGTTCATACGGCGTGCGCTATGTCATCTAAATGTATTTCAAAATGATCCTTATCTGTATCGGATAAAGTTAATTTTGAGTTTGACTTTAAAGGGGGCTTGCGATATCGAACGTCTTCAGATGTCAAATTTAAAATTGACTCTATCCGGTAGAGATAAGGATCATTTTGAAATATCGCATGATGATAAATCATCTAGAATAGATATTTGCGCATTATTTATATAAATACCTAGGTATAATTTATTCAGAATATTAAGTATAACAAATTAAGAAATAATCCTAAATATACTAAACTAAACTAAATAACTATTTAACTAACGACTAAGTACTAATAAAAATGCGACTGATTTTTTTAAGAGTAGGTGTCATAAAAAGTTAATAAGTCTTTTTAAAAAGGTCTAGTAAAAGGTTCGCAGGCTCCACCTAAGTGTTTTTTAAGGGGACAAGGATGTGATTTTTTAAAAATATTTTCTTATCTAGCACCCTACATCCGAGAAGAAAATCCTTTGCCAAAATATCAAAGTCATGTCTGGTCCAGGATAGGTATTTCTTGACTAGTGAAATAATCTGTTCTCTGTCTTTTTTCTTTTTATTTCTCGACTAGTGAAATAATCTGTTCTATACAAGGTGATTCATAACATGTATACCATCCCGAAAGGGAGTTATTCTATCAACTAAAAGAAATCGGCAATAACGTTTGTTCTACGACTTTCGGATTCATTTTTTTGAAAAATTTCTTAGCAAAAATCAGCTGTTTTGGGGTTAAATCAGCAGATTTTTTAAAAGGAGTTTTTTCAAAGAATCCTATCCTACTAATGTATCCTATAAATGCGAAAGTTTGTGAGGATGTTTGTATGTTTGGATGTTTGTGGTTCAATCATACCCAACAGCCCCAACAGCCACAACATTTGGATGAAATTTGGCACAGAGATATACATATTACATACATACATAAAGTCACGCCTATTTCCCAGAGGGGTAGGCAGAGACCACGGCTTTCCACTTGCTACGATCCTGACATACCTCTTTCGCTTCATTCATTCACATCACATTCTTCATACATGCTCGTCGGTTTAGGGTACTCTTGACCTGGCCTTTGTCCAAAACGTCACCGATTTGGTCGCTAAACGTACGCCTAGGCTTCCCCTTCCAACGTCTTCCATTCACACTCGCCTTATACACCTGTTTCGTCAATATTCTTTCGTTCATCCTCTCTACCTGACCAAACCATCTCAGCATACCTTTCTCAATCCTCAGAGAGAGATAGATAATAGTCTGGAATAGCATATATTTATGTCATATTTCCAAAAGTCGTAGAACAAAATTTGCTAATTGGGTGTAGAACAACCCCCTTTCGGGATATCATACAATTCATCATCTCCCTGCCCTTATCCCACTTCATGTGGGGTCGGCACAACATGTTTTTCTCTTCCACTCCCCTCTTTCAGCCGTCATATCAGTATTCACTCCATTCTTACTCATGGAGGATGTAATACTATTATGAATCAATTTATACAGTAGGTACCTACTTATAAATACATAGGTACTGTTATCCTATTAGTGACACGCCCTTTAGTTCTGTGCTATTTGTAAATTCATCCAGAGCCCAGCTAATTGATTGGTATAAAATAATGAATGCCTCGCGTCGCAGTGCCCATTCGCGATTAGTGATAACACACAATATTATGGTAAGAATTCTTATTAGGTATTATGGAATAGAATATAATACATTTAAAGGCAGGCCTCATAGCTCAGTTGATAGTAACTCTGCATTCTGCGCTAGAGGTCGCGGGTTCGATTCCCGCACTGGACAAATATCCCAGTAACCTTTATCAGGTTGTTTCCACGAAAGGAGCCTCTTAGAAGGGCACTTTAACCCTTTTATTACACTGATTCTTTCACCGGTGGTCGTAGGCCCTTTTCAAGGATACCATACCTCAACCGGAACGGATCTGGATGAAGAGATAGATTATAGTCTGGAATAGCACACAGCCTATTTTTTATCATCATATTTTTTATATTTGTGATTCAAGCATGCATGATTCACTTGGAATAGTTTTTTTTACTGGAAAAGCATTTAAGCTATGTTTTATATGTTATAATGTAAGTAAATATGTATAATAGTATATAATATATAATGTAGTAGGCCGTGGTGGCCCCGGCTGAAGAATAGGCCCCTCCATATCTACCTATCCGCGGATGTCGTAGGAGGCGACTAAGGGAAAAAAGCTAGGGGATGGGCAGCAGCGTCTCCTATTTTAACAACGATAGCTCTAACTGCGCTCACCAACCCGCATGCCCAGCGTGGTGAGTATGGGCAAATCCCCCCCACATGATAAGGAATTCGCTCTGTCTGTGGGGGAGGCCATGTTCAGCAGTGGACGTCGTACGGCTGAAATGATGAATGTAAGTAAAATATTATTAATATTATGACTATTAATCATGTAAGTAAAAGAGAAATGTCATTATCTATCTTATTCTACAAGGTGATTCATAAAATCCAGAAAGGGGCTTATTCTATCAACAAAAAGAAATAATATTAGCGAAAAAAACATAAATATTTTCAAATTATTTTTTTTATTTTTTTTTCTCAAACTTTCTTCAATTATCTGATTTTGGTATTTTTATCATCTATAGAACTAATAACTAAACGTACAAGAAGTTCGGCATCAAGATTGCTACCTAAAACAGCTGATTCATTGAGTTTAAACTGATTTGACCCCAAAACAGCTGATTTTCTCATAAAGTTTCTTCAATGAAAAATGACGAATTTCCAAAAGTTGTAGAACAAACTTTATTGCCAATTGGTTGTAGAATAAGCCCATTCGGGATGGAATACATATTATGAATCACCTTGTAGAAGGAAATAAAATAGTATCATCCATAACATAAATAGACCCTCTATAAAATACCAGGTGTCGAGCACATAAAAAACTACAATATTGTTGTTCCAGCTGTAAAGATGTTATTGTTATGAGCCTTGGAAAACAATATGAAAAATAATAAAAAGCCGATTTTTTTTTTTTATACTACTGAGATGACAAACAAGCATACGGCCCACCTGTTGGTAAGCGGTTACCGTAGCCTATGAGCGCTTGCAATACCAGAGGCATCACGCACGCGTTGCCGACCCCGAACCCCCTCCCCCCATAAAGAGCTCTGGCAACCTTACTCTTCGCAGGAACATAACACTATTTGAAACAAATAATGTTATTTGGCTGCGATCTTCTGTAAGGCGGAGGTACCTCCCAGGCGGGCTGCTGCAATTCAGAACGAGAAAATCTCGCTGTGCCCTACCTCCTCCAATCAAACGTCTTGTGATATGTCCTTGATATTTCAAATAAAATGCGATCCAAATGTATCCTTACCTCTACTAAAAAAAGTCAGTTTTGAGTTTGACATAGCGATAAAGCTCAACGATATCGCAAGCCTAAAAGTCAAATTCAAAATTAACTTTATTCAGACGACGTTAGGATCATTTTAGATCACGTATCGCATGCCTTTTGTACGATTTATACCTTCCGAATTCGATATTAGAAACCGTTAAGTACTTGCATTTCAAGACATTTTGGGTAAACAAACTATCGATGGCCAGATTACGCTAATTAATGTATTGTAAATATGAAACTAACCTAATGTTTACGTTGAATTTACAAAAAAATAAGAAATGCATAGAGCAGCTGCAACTGCCACCCACGGCGAGTCGGCGCGTGTCGCCACTAAGCTACATTGTAAGGGGCGAAGACAAATGTTTACCTTAAATTAATATTAATAGGCCGTGATGAACCTGGCTGAGGAATCATCATCATTCCAGCCATTGGAAGTCCACTGCTGAACAGTGGCCTCCCCCACATGATAGGAAATCGCTCAAAATTGTGCGACTTCCTATCATGTGGGGGGAATTTGCCCATACTCACCACGTGAGGCATGTGGGTTGGCGAGCGCAGTTAGAGCTATCGTTGTTAAAATAGGGGACGCTGCTGCCTATCCCCTAGCTTTTTTCCCTTAGTCGCCTCATACGACATCCACTACATAAATCCAAACAAACAAACGGAAAGAGGTATTTACAACTCTATAGCTACGAAATGAGGACACAGTTGCGTAAAAGCATTAGTGATATGGTGTTCCAGCTAAAGTAATAAATATTTTTACAGGGAAAAATGAAATAACGTATAATTACAAAAAATGCATTCAAAGTACGCACCGCGATTGCCGCGATAGCTTATCAACTCACTTCCGCTGATAAGTAATTAATAAAACCTATAGATTGTTTTAAATTATTAATAGTATGCTTAGTAATGCAGTGTTTACTATGCCTTTTGTTTACGCCGTGTTTTGGTTCACAGCGTAATCTTGTAAAACGTAAACTTGATTTGAATAATCAAACTTCGAAATGACTTTTGTATTGAGAAAATATAGAACAGCAACAGTCATTTTTATATATAACATAATTCTATTTATATTCTGTAAAGTAAATTTGAAATTTAGTCTCACGACTGTTATCCACTTGGGGTCTTCAGACCTCAGGGCACGTCCACATATTAAGTCTAGTGTACCTATGTATGTACATGAACTCCCACCATAGAACTAGAACGAACTATTTTTAGAACGCGTTCCATTCTGGTACTCTAGTACATTTTAACGTTCAGAAACAGAAATACATTTCTTAACCCTTCTTGATATTATTTAGTCTGTCAGACTAATGAAAAACAATATTATTCGGTCGTCGTTATAGGAACGACCGACTGAGAACAATGATCGAGATGGACACAACATCGTATTTTTGTACGACTAATTGTACTAGATGTCCGAACTAGTACAGTGGTACTTACGATTAAGCTAGTTCGGAGCGGTCTCTCCACTGATCGAGCAAGAACAAGTCTAAATTGCAGTAGCGTTCTAATCATTTCCTCATGAGGCTATAACACGGACGACACGGTGTTTTAACGACGGTTCGTCCTAGTTCCCGCTAATATTTGTACGCCCTGCAAATATTGGTTCCAGGTCTGGGTGTTGTAGTACCATGGTACTCGTAGTTTCTGATACCCACGACACAGGGAATCCTAGTTACCTACACCACTGCATTGGCTATTATGCTTCCACTCAACTCTCCTGACGGGTTTTATTTTTTGCTGTGCCTATGCACTAGGTACATACTGTTAGCTGTTCTGTGACGGTGTTATCTTTACATGCGCTCTTTAGAGACGCTCTTCATAGAAATTAAGTAAAGATTGTTTTCAATTTTTCTTACATTCAATATCGGGAACCTAATGTCTAGACAAACCTAACATAGGTTTTAAGACATTTACTACCATTTATTTGTATTCCTTTTGTGTGTAATAAATAAAAAAAAAAATAGTCTGGGGTCAAAATCAAATCAAATCAAATAAATCATCATTTATTGCAATAACACATGTTATAGAGGTCAGAACTTCTTCTTCTTGTCTTGTCACTTCCTGTCTTGATTCTATCTTGGTCATCCTGTATTAGCTTAGTGACCAGGTTGAGACTGGTGTCATTTATTCATTAAGTATTTTGAGAGATATTTTTGCTTCACTCGCTTGATCAAATATAAGTGGCATGCTACTCAACAAACCTGTACAACACGTGAGAAATAAGCTCAGGAAATTAAATAAAACAGTGTGAAACACTTGTAAGAAGGTACTGTTAAAATAAAAAGCCTCGGTTAAACGGAGCGTGATATAAAATCGGAACATATAATTAACAGCCCTAGCACTTGTTCATGTGAATTGTGATTAAAAAAAAGCTACATAGTGTTGTCTCAGAATACCGACGACAGATTTATAATAATTAGGAGTACCTACCCTCTGTGTTACACACTTATAATGAAGTAAGCGAGCGCTGACAAGGCCAACATAAGACATAAACCAACAGTACTTTTTCAACAATGCATGGTATTTTATTTTGACGACTGCGGTGGTGCCGCAGGTTTGCGGGCGTGGACAGACGCTAGTATTCTAAGTATCTATAAAAGCTTATTTTGACATCAGTTACCTTTTTTTGATGATGATGCTTTATCATCATCATCATCATTTCAGCCGTACGACGTTCACTGCTGAACATGGCCTCCCCCACAGACAAAGCGAATTCCTTAACATGTGGGGGGATTTGCCCATACTCACCAAGCTGGGCATGCGGGTTGGCGAGCGCAGTTAGAGCTATCGTTGTTAAAATGAGGGACGCTGCTACCCATCCCCTAGCTTTCTTCCCTTAGTCGCATCGTCTTACGACATCCGCGGATAGGTAGATATGGAGGGGCCTATTCTTCAGCAGGGGCCACCACGGCCAGATGTTTTTTAAAATATTAAAACTAAGTTACAGTTGCGTTATCTAAAGGCCGTTACAAAAGATCTGCTCTATTGATTCAGATCACTACCAGTCGAAAGCGTCTCCAAGACGCTGGCGGAATTGCCACACTGGATGGCAATGCTAATCCGTTCGGCCAATGATTATTTCTGGGTTGTTCGAGAAACTATAAAGCTGTGAGTATTACCAACGGCTCCCGAAAATAGACGCCGTTAGCTTTCATCTCGTTATAGGTACCGCGACAATTACAATATCGTTGATTGACGATGTCGCTTATACCCTCTAATACAGAGGCAAAAGGTTCAAAATACGTTGAAAGAATACTTCACAAGATTTCGGCTTATTCAAACAATTTTTTTAATGGAATTATTTTAGTTGACAAACCAAACTGGAGGCACTTTGATCGACAAATCATGCTGATATTTCAGCACTGATTTTCTTTTATAAAGAGACTTTATTATACCCGTTTTGGTCTAAAGTGGGGTTCCACAAGATTCCATCTTAGGGGAATCTCAAGGATCTGATCGCCTGGAGATCTGAGAACATTTCTACCATTTTGGGGATAAAAGACGTAAGCCTATTTTTTGATGACCAGTAAAAATGTTGTCGTCCCTTTCTTATCATCATCATCATTATCATTTTAGCCGTACAACGTCTACTGCTGAACATGGATCCCCAACAAGACAGAGCGAATTCCTTATCATGTGGGGGGATTTGCCCATACTAACCACGCTGGGCATGCGGGTTGGCGAGCGCAGTAAGAGCTATCGATGTTAAAATGAGGGACGCTGCTGCCCATCCCCTAGCTTTTTTCCCTTAGTCGCCTCTTACAACATCCGCGGAAAGGTAGATATGGAGGGGCCTATTCTTCAGCCGGGGCCACCACGGCCTTACTTATAGATTGAAATAATATAGACGGCGATAATTTTAGCGCTATCAAATTACGTTATTTTAATATAATACAACAACAGAATCGGCACCATTATCGAACATGTAAAGAGTAAATGTTTTTAGTTAGATTATTGATTTTCAATATAATTTTGCTTGGCGTCTGTGGTTGAAGTTTATATTTTTTTTCACGAAACCGTAGTTTAAAACAAATTTAATAAGTGATTTCGAAGGTTCTTTACTTACCCTTAAACCTGCATATTGCACGGCGAAATTGTAGGAACGCTCAAAATACATTGTAATTACAGAATAGTGTCCTCCAACATCAGGGCCTGTCGACACGTGCCGGGTTCAAGTGTCACGATGAACGGTCGCAGGCGCAGATCAGGTTACAAAGAGACCGAAGTGCTTGATCCACAACTCGGGTTACAGTTTCGAACCCCGAACATGTTGCTTCCCGTTTTAGCGACGAGTGATTTGGTTATTTTAACAGGAGTAAACAAGGTGAAGTGAAGTGCATTTTTAGCGCAATTACCAGACCGAATGTATTATGAAAATGCTATGATGACCTTCTTACACGAGTAAGAGGAATCTTGTTGTATTATAGTAGTAAAGTCTTGAAAAAAGGTTACAATATTTCGTAGGTATACTATCCCTTATGGGGCTTATTCTACACGCAATCGGCAATAAAGTTTGTTCTACTACATATTTTGTGAATTTGTTTTTTTTTTTCAAATAACTGCAAAAATTATCTGTTTTGCATCTTGTACGCTTGCGCGCCTTCTGGGATAGTGTAATAAATAACATATTATGAGAAATTGTGTAAGTGATAAATGCTTATTTATTATTTTATTTTGTTCTGATCATGCACTTAAAAGGAAATGTTGGTAAGTATAGTTCGGGGTGCACAAAGCAAAGGTTAGAACACAAATTTTAAGGTGTGAAAGATCTAATTTGATTTTGAAAAGACACAGGTGAACATAGACAAAAGGCGTTATTGTTCAATAAATTGTTTTTAATTAACGCGGAGCGCGTTAGCGGTAAGCTGAAGGCCGCAGGCCGAAATAGTGCTAATTGGCCAGTGTTATGTTACGTTACGTGAAATGGCCTTTGTCTATTGCTTGCTTGTCGTGTCACTGATGCTTTCTTGGTCATTCTGCATTAGTCAGTCACCAGGTTGAGGTAAGGTAGTCCCGAAAAGGGTCTATGACCGTCGGTGAAAGAATCAGTGTATTGAATAGATTAAAAAACGCCTCGTAGAGGCTCCTTTCGTGCACATATAAAATGTCTTCGAATTTCTAGGACATGTCGGTTTCCTCACGATGTAATAAGGCCTTACTTACATTAAGTACTTACTTTACTTAAATTAACAATAGGGCATGATCACAATTATGCAAGATTTTGGAATTTTTTGCCACAGATTAGAGTATATCGGTAAATATGTGCATTTTGCTTGATTCCTAATAAGTACGAGTCATAACAATATTCTTCAATTCATTAAACAATTTCATCTGCAATAAAACCAACGCACTGAACCAGCCCAGACCATTGCACTACCATAATATGATCATTAAACTTTATTACAAAAAGTTATTAATGGCTTGTACAGACGACTAACAAAAAGTCTTATTATGATGTCGAAGATTGTCAACTTGTAATGAATACAGCGCAATGTACGCTGGAAGAATATTAATGTTAGCTATATACACCACCTTGTGGCGTGTTCTCATACACGAGTTACCGCCTTCTCATAATAACCAAGAAGAATCTTTCATGAAAATGAAGTGTATTTATGCAACGATAATGCTTGTTATTGCTCGGTCAGTAGAGGGATCGCTCCAAACTAGCCCAATCGTACTAGTTCGCACATCTAGTACTATTGGTGCATTAGTACTGCAAGTCTGAAAGAAATAGTCGGTGAGTATGGGTAAATTCCCCCCACATGATACGAGGTCACTCCGAAAATCTGTGGGGGAGGCCGATGTTCAGCAGTGGACTTCAAACGGCTGGAATGATAGCTCTCTCTGTGCGCTATGTAGTAGTGCTTAAAGTTCTGCAAGCTTCTCATTTTCAGCGCCATAAATAATAGATGCAACGTGTGGTGTATTTTCCGCGATGACTAGGTAAATTTCAGCGAAACGGACACCACTTATTTTTAACACGCTCGTCGGTATTTATTCATGTGAGCAAATCGAAACCGAATTAAACCGTCATCGCGTCGTACCTACACTTATCGAGTTTGGGTTTTTTGATCAATTCATGAAACCCATTAATTCCTGGCAGAAATACAGTCAGACAAACCAGAATTCTAAAAATGCTAGATTCAAGCTATTTTATAATAATATTAGGTAATAATATTAATTTTATTTCTGGTAACTTAAGAATAGTACAGATGGTAAAAAATAATAATTCTAAGACCCATAGAAATATACACCTTAACCTAAGATATATAAAATACTTATTAATTAATTAAATAAATAAATAAAATAAATATTCCGGACATAGCACACAAGGTCAACTGATCCCAAACCAGGCATAACCTGTACTATGGGTACCAGGATTTTACTGAATATTTTTTTTATAAACTTTTTGTGGCTATTGTGTCACTGCGGCCACAACTGGCCTATTGTGTGGAGCCCCTTTACAGGGCCTTCAAAGTTCACCGCAAAGCCCAGCAGCTGTTAAAAACTGAAGGATTTTCTTTGGGGTGAGTTGCTTTAGCTCCATTGGGCTGAGGATGTGCTTTCCCAAATGGATGCTACGTTTGAGCATAAGTGCTCCGCACTCACCTAGCAGGTGTAGAGAGCCTTAGTTTGAACATGTGCTTATTAAGACAACAGTGTCCAGTTAAGGCTCTGACAATAATGCGAAGGTTGGTCTTATTTAGCGCTAGGATACGGTTGGTGTACTGTTTATCGAAGGCTTTTATAAGTAACTTAGAGTAGTTCATGCCCGAAGAGTTTGTCCAGAGTTTGGTCGATTCTTCGAAGCACGAAAGCAAGAGGCTTCTTTGAGCCAGGCTTTTTGGTACGCCGCAAAAAGGCTCAGGGCCTATCATAGTACCATTTGCCCCGGCGCGCGCAAGTTCGTCGGCAAACTCGTTACCGTCGATTCCCGCGTGCCCCGGAACCCATCTTAGTACGACCCTGTTCCTTGAACCTAGGGCGTTTAGACGTGACAGACAGTCTTCCACAAGTCGAGACGTGATGACATTAGAGTCCAGTGCTAGAAGGGCAGCCTGACTGTCAGAGTTGATGTAAATCGTGTGGTTGGTGTAGCGCTTTCGCAGATTGGCGTCTGCACATTCAAGAATGGCAAAAACCTCTGCCTGGAATATGGAGGCGTTTTTTCCCATGCTAACGAAACCGTTTACATTAGGACGTTCACCATATACTCCACAACCTACATCCAGTCCCATTTTTGAGCCGTCTGTGTACCAGTTTAGGCAACCGGCCTCAAAGTGTAACTGGCTGTTCAGCCAGTCCTCCCTGGAGGGCAATTCCACGATGTATTGTTTTTCAAATACATGTCGCGGAAGCATGACATCAGATGTCATGCTGAGAATGGGTGATTGCAGAGTAGAGTCCTGAAGGGATCTCATCTTCTGCGAGAGCCAGCATCTTTTACCCTGGGTGTTTGCGCGATACATACTGGCTTTCGCCTCCTTGTGTATATACACATGAAGAGGCGGTAGTCCCAGCAATGCATTAAGCGCCATCCCAGGGGATGTGGACATGGCTCCCGAAGCCATAAGGCATGCAGTCCTTTGCAGACTGCCCAGTTTAATTGTTGCAGTTGACTGAAAGGCTTTGTCGTACCATACCATAGAGGCGTAAGTAACTATCGGCCTTACTATGGTAGTGTACAGCCACAGAGCTGAATATTAGTATATTAGTATTGTACATACTTTAGACGGATGGGGAGTAAAGGTAAAGGACCACGAACTGGGCTACACAGTTGGAAGGCCCCCCACCCGATGTGTGAAAGTTGCGGGAAGTCGGTGGATGGAAAAGGCTCAAGACCGTTCGCCATGGAACTCTTTGGGGGAGGCCTATATCCAGTAGTGGACTTCTATTGGCTGATGATGATGACGACAGACTTTTTGATCTTCACAGTTTGAATATTCACGTTTAGTACGGGTGAGATGAGAAGATGGGTACACAACAAATAAGTTTGAAAAAATCACACACAAAAACATACACATTTACGATTGTCATAAAACATATTATATACTTTTACAATCTTGGGGCGCTCTCTGTAATCAACAATTTATTAGAGGCGTAGTAAGTCTATCGAGAGTCGAGCATTCGTATCGTCGGTATCGTGAGAAAACGAACTCACCATTCCGAGAAACCTACAGTTTTAATTTCAGAAATAAAGACGAAATCCCACTTTTATTGGACTATTGATGTCGTATTTTTTTTTGCTACTTGGAATAATAGAGGCCGCTCGAGTGTCCAATAAAATTGTTATTTTTTCGAGTTTCAAGTGTTATGAGGCACCGCACCGGCCCGTTTGTGGCCATCTCGGAAATTCACAGTAGCGTTAGGAAAAAAATAACTCAAGATAATTATGCTTGTAAAGCGGTAGGTATGGGTTCAGTACAATTTGACTGGCCTCATAGCTCAGTTGGTAGTAACTCTGCCTTCTGCGCTAGAGGTCGCGGGTTCGATTCCCGCACTGGACAAACATTTGTGACTAACACAGATGTTTGTTCTGTGTCTGGGTGTTAAATATATATCTATTATGTATATCAGTCTCTGGTACCCATAGTACAGGCTATGCCTAGTTTGGGATCAGTTGACCGTGTGTGATATGTCCGGAATATTTATTTATTTATTTTATTATTTAATAATGAAAATAAGGAAATATGCTCACAACTTAACCCTATAGCATGGTAGGCTCTCAGATCTCCAGGCGGTCAGATCCTCTATATGTCTAAGAGGGGTAGTGAGAGGCAAGTCAACATTAGAATGGTAAAAAAAACCAAATAAACAGAGTTACTTTCACATTTTTAATATTAGTATAGAGTACCTCGTTTATAGGACTTTGCCCACTGCTGGGCATAGGCTTCTCTCTTGTGGCACCCGCTATGGTCTTTCGCTAACCTCATCCAAGTTCGAACTGAATACCTTCACTTTTATTGTCAGTTAACTCTGCCTTCTGCGCTAGAGGTCGCGGGTTCGATTCCCGCACTGGACAAACATTTGTGACTAACACAGATGTTTGTTCTGTGTTTGGGTGTTAAATATATATCTATTATGCATATCAGTCTCTGGTACCCATAGTACAGGCTATGCCTAGTTTGGGATCAGTTGACAATGTTTGATACGTCCGGAATATTTATTTATTTAGTTAGTAGGTACTTTTTTTTACATTTCTTTATTTTTTTATGAATATTAATAGGTAACCTGCCTAATCTTATAATATTAATTTTATTTATTAAATTCCGCTAAGTTTATGATAGTATGCATGGTTTTTAAACGAAACCTACGGACCTCTAGTTTAGACAAAAGAGTTTGTAGTGTTATGTTAGGTCGAAGAACCGTAAAAATCAACAATACAATATTTATGATAGATTTGCAACCATAATCCACATACTATTATAAAACTGTAATGATTGTAAAGTTTGTACTCACTGGAGATATTTGACTGTAAACCAAAAGCTGTATATAGTAGCCTAGGTATGTGCTAATCCAGACTGCCAAATTTGACATTCTGTGCCAAATTTCATTTAGATCCATCCATTCAGCCGTTCTGGTAACAAACATCCATCGATCCAAACTTTCGCATTTATAGGTAGTAGTAGTAAGATAAAAATGTGTAGCTGATAAAAATGAAGCTAGTAAGAAACGTTGTTAGGGCTGAAGCGATAAAGAATTTAATCCATTTTGAATGATTTGTAAGTGAGGATAGGTAGCGGACAGTCACAAACTGTACAGAGGCCCTAGTCTGCAAAGTCAGTGAGCTCCTACTTTTCGATCGTGAAAGTGAATAGATTACTGGTTTTTGCAGACGCACTTTTAGTGACACCCTACAAAAATGAAAGCTATTCACTTTTCACAGCTGAAAAGTAAGAAGTGAGAGCTCACTGACTTTGCAGACTAGGGGCTCAGGCGATGGACGCACGTCAGCGACGACGGATCGAACTTGAAGACGCAACTCATCTGACTCAAACCCACATCGCACCGAGGATCTTTAAATTTAAAAAGTGGTGCGAGTTGCAGAACGGATATAATATTATTTTTGCGTTTCGTCAACTCACACCATTTGGTCCGTGATAAAGGTGTGAGTTGACGAACGACTCAGTCATACCTGCTATCTAGTCATATCGAGATGTAGTCATAAAGCGGTCTATTCATACCTGCTATCTAGCCATATCGCGATGGCTATATAGTCATAAAGCTGTTAACCCATCGAATCTAGTATACTTTGAAGACCGTTTGCACATCATAAAGAACGACGAGCCAGCAAAAAAAGTCAAAGCGAATTCATTTAACGCACAAGCCCATACATCAGACAAAACACACAGTCTGGAGCGAGCGACTTCGATTCCAATAGTTATGCAAATACACGATTGGAAATGTAATGAGTGTTGGGCAGTTATTTAAAACCGCGCCGTAAGTCAAATGCTGCTTTAGGAAACGGGTCCGAACGTGGAGCGCCATGGAGCAGCGCAATAATGTATCATGTAAATATGTTCGTTTAAAGAAATTACTTTTCGCTTCTTTGACGACATATTTTTCAATCTATTTTCGTTAAACATATATTTTTAGGCGATTCTTTCTCTCTCGTCAATAATACAAATGGAGCTGGTTGAATTAAACCGTGTGATAATTCTTATAATTATTATAAAAGCGTCGGTATGCAGATTTCTTTTTTTTCTGAAATAACTTATAAATATATTCGTACTTCTCTTTATCTGGGTAACACGGGATGATTGCACGGCTAGTGCAGCCACGTATCTACTCATGTTAGCGTAAAATGCCTTTGAATTTGTTTAAATATTATGATTCGGTAAACTAATATGGTTAAGATTATTTTTGAAGGAAGAGAAAAAAAGGTTTTTGTTGTAAACAATTCGAGGAAAACAACAAAAACATCAAATTTCATAGTTATTTAAAAAGAGATATTCAGTATTTTAACAAAAAAAAATGTTCATGTGAATAGTCTCCACGCCACTTCCAGTGAACTCATCTCACACCTCAGCCGGCCACGAAATTAATAACACGTGGTTATTCTTTTTTAATTTTGTTCTTGCACTTATTATTATTTAAACTGAATTTCGAAGCATTATTTATGACTATTTATATAACATATGTTGACCATTTTTCAATGCTTCCAAGTAATTAACACTTCATTTCACCGTTAATCTCTTTTTGAATGTAAATGTTTTTGTTTTAGTGTATTTATGCCCTTGAGATCTCCGTTGTTGGTTAATAAATTATTATTCTCGTGCATGTTAACAATACAGTAATGGGATATCGAAGACAAATATGCATGTGTCAGCGGGCTGGGCGTTTGCCTTGGGTGGGTTGTGTAAAAATCTTGTTTTATGCTATCTTTCCTTGTTTGTAATAAGGCACAAGTGTGAGGGCAACTTAATGAGTGCAATTGCTTAGCTAGTTAAATTACCTTTTAATTAATAATAATTAAATAAATATTCTGGACATTTCACACGGTCAACTGATCCCAAACTAGGCATAGCCTGTACTATGGGTACCCTAGACTGATATACATAATATAATAGATAAAAATTTAACACGCAGACACAGAACAAACATCTGAGTTTATCACACAAATGTTTGTCCAGTGCGGGGATCGAACCCCCGACCTCTAGCGCAGAAAGCAGAGTTACTACGAACTGAGCTATGAGGCCAGTCAAATTACATATATTACGTGTTTGAAATTTAGACAGAGATTTAACTGTACTCTTCGGACCTGCACATTACTCATTTCAAAGACCACTTTGAATCGTCTTAGAAACTAGGTGAAGCTGAAGCCTGTTCTTCGCGACCAAGCCTAGAAGAAGATAACTAACACGTCTATGTGCCTATCATTTTTTCGATGATCCTTTTTACAATATGGAATGTAAAGCTACAGTGTGATGGTGCCGATAGAACAAGGAAAGGTTTAAAAAAAATAATAATCAGGTTTTGAGTTTTGACCGCACCAAATATGATGATCATGGGGATTCGGAATATGGAGGGGGCACAAGAGCGTTTGTATTTTCATTTGATTATAGGGAGAACTGCAAAACAGTTGGACCTACTATATATTCTTGGAAGCCCTTAAAGATTTTTCGCACAAGAGAGTAGTCCATTGCAAATCTAAACAAAGCCCTATGAACAAACACATTGACCTATTACTGAGCGGTACCGATTACCGACCTACAGAATCTCGTCTCGTTTTTATGACTGTACAAATTATAGTGGACTTTTTATAGTGAAGATTTTACAGTCGACCGGCGTGCACCTATCCGATCGGGATTTTGTTATGCAGTAAAACTTGATTGTTTGATGGTTAATTACTTTAGTGAGGTGCCTGGACTGCCTGATTCTCGGCTTGGGATCGCAGTCACTTCGAGTTTGGGACTTTATTATTTATTGCATTTGGACCAAACAATTTATGTAAATTTATTTTTATAATGATAACCCCTTAACTTAAATAAAGGAATACTATAATATCCCAAAAATGCCGAATCAGATGGGATCTGAACCTGCAAACTTCCCCTAGATCCGTGCGATAATCTTTGGGACTTTCAAAGATTTAAAACGAATCCTACCTACTACGAAAGCCTACTGATGAAAGTCAATTTTGAGTTTGACATTTGAGGGCGTACGATGTATATTTGTAAATTTTGGAAGACATATTTCACGCGGTTTGTACTACGGCATTAAGGTAGATGAGATTCACTAGAACAAATACGTAAGTACCTGTTTTATGTAGGCATTCCATTTCAATTCTAATTTTCAGATATAACTTTAGATTTACGAGACAAGTTTAGTGTATGCTGTCGATTGTTTAATTATACGTCAGCGAATAAACTGGACTCTGATCAGAATCGATTTTGAAATGCAACCGAGGAAACAGAGTTTTCATTATCTTTGGAGGGTTTTACGACGCACGCGGACGGATGGATTTGTGTCCAAACACATGAATTTTATGTTTTGCAATCCCTTTTCAGGTTTATTTCATTTGCATAATTTATTGCGGAATGTTTTAAATTATAGTTAAAAGCTGGTTAAAAGACAATAAAAAGTTTATTTAAATGGTCTTACGATGAACACGGACCTAGAGCTACGGGAATAGCAACGATTTATCATTTTAACATTAAGCTATAACACTATTCTTTCCCTGCTTCATTTCTAGGTACTTGGTATAGATAAGTACCGCATATATGCGGTACTTAGGTATAGAAGATAGGCTCAATTAGCCAACGACGTCGGGGCTATGGCAGAATACGCAAGCGTACCCACAGCTCCGACCAAAGCCGGGCAGAAGGACCCCGTTGGGTTTTAGTCGGCAAGAGTCCGACATAATCCTTCCGTTGCCCCCGCGATGGAGGGATACCCATGAGGATTTCCTAACGATAAGAAAAAGGTACCTACTTGGTATAGATATCCCCCTCCCCCGAAATAATCAAACACCGGAAACTATCTGGCCTAGTTTTACTATTTTATAGCTCAATATCGGTGGATATTTTTAAGTTAACAAAAGTAAATTATAAATACGCAACTCTCGCGCTCGCAGAACGACTTACTCGTACCACTTGTACCCCAATTGTGTCTTTGAGACACTTGTTGGTTACGTCTATGCTAGTTACATAGCATGAAAAATCTCTATGGTATCCTAGCAATAAAACTTAATGTTCAATAACTCTGTTTGTTGTGTTACGAGTAAATCGTTCTGCGAGAGCGAGAGTTCATAATTTACTTTCGTAAACGAAAAATTATCTGCTGGTGTTAATTATAATGTTCCAGTTTATAGCTACCAGATAACAGCAGCCGAATACGTATAACCATTAACAAATATTGACTTTGGTCTGGGTACTAAAACCACAGCGTATTAAATGCGATTTTAACCAAACCTAATAATTATTTATTTGTAACACAGACAGCAAACTTGTGGCTTGTTTTTCGCCTTTGATAGTGCCACTGCTAATAATTGAAGGAATGCTATGACCCTATTGCGAAGGTCAATGTAGACAAGTATTAAGCCCAATACTCTTGTCGCATTCATTCCTGTACATGTTGGGAACGATATAATTCCATTTTAAGACCACTATGTCTGACCCAAATCGTCAGATGATTCAACTAGGTAGGTCCAATTTTGACAAAGAGGTCAACCGATGAATTCAACTCGGATGATGCCCGCGTTCGAGTTATTTATTTATTTATTTATGGCACTGAGACTTTGCTAGACCGACGACAATGTTAATGTTGCGGGAAGTCAGTGGATGGAAAATGCTCAAGACCGCTCGACATGGAACTGTTTGGGGGAGGCTTATGTCCAAGCAGTAGATGACAGGCGATGACGATGAATATAACGTAAACATTGATACATTATTTAAACGATAAATAAATTAGTAATTTTAAAATATGATGCAGCTTAGTGCCCACTTGTACAGCTTTTACACTGACACCGAGTACCATAAGATAAATTGAGTTCATTTCAATGACCCTGGGGCAAGCATTGGTTCCTATAGTCTCTCGACGGTAACGAATGAATGTACTGTGTTCATTCATCGCTCGTAAGGTGAGGAGGCTGGCTGGATTGTGTACCACTAAGGATATTTTATTTTTATTTTTATAAGAAGCGTAGGTACTGTTCTGTACTTTATAGTATGAATAAAAAATAAAGATGGTCGTGTGCGTGAAGTCGCGGCCTGAGGATTCTGTACCATTACACGGGATCAGAAAAGCAAATTTCGAAGTGTATGTAGTGACCAACTTAATTTTACGGTCACTAGTATGATATTGACAGTTTCTGAGAAAAATTCATAACTTTTTTCATATAACATTGTCATCCAAATATCGGACGAAATAAAAGTCAAAATGTTTTTCATACAAAATTGTCATCCCGTAAACATTCTAAAACTTTCATTCGTAGCAATCGACATCGACAACAATCAGACAGGTCATCACAGCAAGGTAACCTCGAATGTGGATAACTGATTCATCTCTCCGGAATCCTAAAAACTAGTTAAAATTAACGCTACGATGCAGTCAACGAACTTTAATTTTAGATTATTTTAATCCAGAGTAAATCTACATTAACGTCAATCTAATGCAAAGAACTGAACTATCGCTTAAACAATAATCATGTTAAGCAACCGTTAACAAATTACCGCCATAAAACATAGCTTCTAGACTATAAAAATTAATAATCAAAATAATTGAGGTGCAGACGCGAAACGGCGGGAGTTGAGCTAAAAAATACAAGGTGATCCATAATATGTATACCATCCTGAAAGGGGCTTATTCTACACCCAATCGGCAATGAAATTTGTTCTACGACTTTAGTAAATTCGATATTTTCATTAAAAAATATCGAATGCTAGGCAAATAACAGCGGTTTTGGAGTCAAATCAGTTCAAACTCAATGAATCAGCTGTTTTAGGTAGCAATCTTGATGCCGAACTTCTTGTACGTTTAGTAATTAGTTAAAAAGATATTAAAACAGTAACTGACTAACTGACAAACAACGCAGAACCTAAACCATTGATCCTAGAGACTTGCAATTTGTAGAGTGTCCGTTTTAGTGTGTGTACTAAGAAAGGAATTCTCAAAATCAAACCCCTCAGAGGGTGCAGCGAGGTTCGAAGTTTGTATGAAAATCCTCACGCGAACCAAGTCGCGTCTTTTTATTTTTTTTACTTTATTTACCAGTATATTATGAGAATGATATAGTGCACTGTAATAGTTATAAATATCAGACCCTGTTTTTGTTATAGTATTTCATATACCTGTTAATATATACCTACATTTAATGTATGTGCACTCTTCTACAAATAAATACATCAAAAAAGTCGCAGACGCTCTTAGTTACCAGTTATAAAGATGATAAAATACCAAAAACAGCGAACAGAGAAAGTTTGAAAAAAATTAATATTAATATTTTTTGCGCTGACATTATTTCTTTCTTGTTGAAAGAATAACCCCCTTTCGGGATGGTATACATGTTATGAATCACCTTGTGCAAAAACCGTAAACAAAACGTTCTCTGCGAGTCCAGTTTGGTGTTTTTTCGTTTTCTATTCAGCACGGCTCGTTAACTTCTAGTTATTCACGCTTTTTGAAAAAATAGCTTACTCTGCAAAATGCAGAAAATATTCTCTATGGATTGTGCGCAGTAAAAAAACCTTACAATAATTTTACAAGCTTACGCCATAACGGACTAGCTACGTCATTCCATAAGTTTTATCCTTTATTAGTAGTTCTGTAACTTTTATAAAAAAAACATTCATAGTCACCGAATTGATAACCTCCTACATCTACTTATATTTGGCATTAGCTAAAATGAAAATAAATATGTACCTTTTTTATCCCTGATTCATGTCACAAAATTATGTGTCAACAATGTATGGTTGACAAGAATCCCAAATGTCGGACTCGTCTTGTGAAACCATCATTCATAAAACCATATCGAACCGCGTGTTGAAAATGTTGTGCACAAAAAGAGAAACTGATACTCACAAAGGTTGATCACAACATAATTCGTGTAGAGTTCTGTACAAAATATAATGATTTGAAAGCATGTTCGAAAATCCTTGTTGAAACTTTGTTCGAAGAATCATTTTTTTACCAAAGCTGAGAAAGTTGCATCCTGAATTAATAAATAATTTAATTTCTTGTCAAAAATGTCTCCATCATAAAATGTTGCCTTTCATGCCCAAAAAAGTGAAAGATTGGAAATATAAGATCATCATTTTGGCGAAAACATTGCATTTTTACCTTATTTGTGGCTGAAATCGACCTGTCATTAATTAAAGAAATCAGTTATTTGTTTTAGGTAGGTATGTATATTAATTGCTATTTAAATCAGAGGTATCTGAGGTTTTGCTAACAAAAAACCTGTATACCTAGGTACCTACTGTAAGTGTACCTATCCTAAATGGAGCCTACTTTTTACTACCTTTACCAATGGGTAGAAGACAGAGATACAGTTATTACTTTCGTATTTATAATATGTTATATCGTACGTATCGATGTTGGGTGCGGACCCCCAAATCTAAGCGATTATTTTGAGGATGTGCCGGGTTTTTGTCGTTTTGCGCATGAGTGGAGGCTTGGCGACGACGCCGGCGCCGGCCGGGCCCGAGAAGAGTCGGGTTACAAAGCTACTACCGCGTTCTTACTACTACTAAAATTCAAATTGGAGACTATTGCAAGACGAAGATGGGAAGGGGTTCTAACTATGGGGACCGAGATGTTTTCTACTAATACGCCATTTTGAAAAAGCCTCTGTGGACTTGTACGAAAAAAAAATGCTAGGTACACTAGGTTTGATCACAGGCAATTTGCGATTTTTTCGAAATAACGGACTGTTAGGTATGCTGCAATGGTTAGAAACCCTTTTGAAAATCCTATTATTATTAATAATCCTAATATCATAATAAAGCGAAAGTGTGTTTGTTTGATGGTTGATTTGTCCGTTTTTAATGCAGCAACGGAGCAACCGATCAAAATGATTTGATTGTGATCAAGAGCCGAAAGAGTGACATTATAGGCTTCTTTTTATCTAGGTACCTACCACACGAACGAAACCGCAGGCGGAAAATAGTTATTGCATAATATCGTGCCAGTATACCTATTTACTGAACAAAAAACGTTATAACAAAACTGATTAATACCAAATAATTTATTATTTATATTTATTATTTCAAAAAACTTTTAATACTTACAGTGTACTTATTCTTAGTATTCTAGTACATAGATAGAACTATAGGATATCTATACTCAAAAAGCAATTTCTGATGTCACACAGTTATGTACCTCAAAGAATATTTGTGTCATAATTTATGATTTATTCGCTGTAGAAACAAAAAAATAAACCATTAAGAGGCTAAACGGTAAACTAAGGATTTGGTTACCTTCTCGAGAAGCTTTCAATGCAAACTTTTCTGCAAATGAAAATATAACACCTTTTCAAATATAACCTCTATGTTCATGGCAATAGGATCAAAGCCTTTACTCTTAGCTGCAACGTCAAAGTTTGTTCGCCCGTAATTCATTAGACCGTGGAAGAACCTTTTCCATTTTTTAAGTACCGTATTTGATGGATTGCAATAGGAAGCGAGTTAAGAGACCTGATTTGAATCTTAAACGAGTATGTTTACAAATAGATTTTTGCATTCAGGCAATGATGTAGAGTTTTTTCAAAAGAATTATAAAGTAATAATTCTTTTGAAAAAACTCTACAGCGACTTCTGTAACTAAAATTCTACCCCGAAAGGGCTCATTCTTTCAAACTACCTACAGACAAAAACAATTTTTTATATTCTATTACCTATTTTTGGTATGTTTGTCATCTTGTACTGCAAGTTTGACACCAATTTTGCTACCTAAAATAGCTGAATCATTAAGTTTGAACTGATTTGACTCCAAAACAGCTGATTTATTTTTGTATGTTTGGATCATAACTATGTGAAGTCGATTATTTAATATTTGAAGCAGAATATAAAATAATCGACTTCAAATAATGATATAAATTTCGATTTTCGTTGTATTGGTATTGAAATGCTATGCAAAGTCATGAGCAAACTTATTTCTATTTTTTTTTTTTTTTTTTTTTTTTAAGGCATTATTTCAATAAAATCACTAGGATCACTTTGAAACGTCTTAGAAACTAGGTGAAGCTATGCCTGTTCCTCGCGACCAAGCCTAGAAGAATCAGGCAACAAACACGGCTTGGTGCCTATCATTTTTTTCGATGATCCTTTTTCACAAAATGGAATTTAAAGCTTCAGTGTGGTGCCGATCGAACTAGGTGAGGCTCAAGAGAAAAGTAATCTAATTATAATCCTTAATAAATAAGAGCTTATAAAAATGTGAAAAAAATGAAGACAAATGTGAGCTTCAACAAATGATCTAAGGGCAGCACACGCTACACTTGATGAAATATGTACCTAATGCTTATATAATTAAATAATACTTAAAATATGATGCAAGCAAAAACTGTAAAGACACTGCAAAATGGCATTTTAGCTGTCGAGGGGCAGAGCGACTTCAGGCCATGCGGTTTTATCATTTAAATAATCATTTTGTTTATAGTACGCTTTCTTAATAAGATTATTCTTTATGTACACTTTAAATCTTCTAATAGGAAGTTGCGTCGCGTTTACCGGAAGTTTATTATAAAATCTTACCATATTCCCCATAAAAGACCCATTTACTTTTTGTAATCTAAATTTTGGAATGCACAATTTATTTTTGTTTCTTGTGTTAATACTATGCACATCACTTTTTTTCTTAAAGCTAGCCATGTGCTTACAATAAGTGTGTGTACAATAAGTTTTCGTAAATATATTGTGAAGTTACAGTTAAAATGTTAATTTCTTTAAAAAGTTCCCTCAAGGAGTCCCTTGACTTCATTTTATAAATGGCACGTATTGCTCGTTTTTGTAAAACAAATATGACTTAGATATCTGCTGCATTCCCCCAGAGAAAGATACCATAGGACATTACACTATGGAAGTAGCTAAAATAAACTAACCTAGCTGTGGCTTCATCTGTGAGCCACCTTATCGTACGAACGGCATATGCCGCGGAACAATCGATTATTGAGCACTATCGCGTCATTCATCACTCTTCTAACGTTAACCACCGTTAACCACTAGGTTAGAAGAGTGGGGACTCAATATTGTTCTTCTCTTTGATTAATAGGCTTCACTGTAATGGCCTTTCGATTACTGGAAAAAATGAGTGGGTATCGGCTAAATGCCTTTCGAACACCAGTCCCAAGTCCGTGTCTAGAAGGCAAGTTTGTAATAATACAATTGAATCTACAGGTTAGAAAAACCTCTACTATAGCACCGTCTATTCCTAACTAGACACTTCTGCGGCATCATCTCGGCTACCATCCAGCCACCGAATTCCGGATGTCATGTGAACGTGAATCGCTCAATCAGACTAACACGTTAACTCTTCATTGTAGTTGAGAATGTAAGGTAAGGAATGACTGCCGGAACCGCAATGAGTTAGCACATCTTAGCTTTTGGACGACTCATTTTGTAAGAGTCAGCGAGACGTTTTCGTTCATGGCGAGAAGGAATATACGAAGGGGATCATCGTTAGGTCCACGGATCCTCGTATTTTTATGAAAAGAATTTTGGGCCAAATAGGAGCCAGCTCTCGGGTCACGCGTCGCTTCGACGAGACGCCCCAATATTGTTTGGAAAACCCGGAGGGCCCCGCTTCTCAACGGACCCAGGGTCGCAATCCCAAAATGCTCAAACATTATAAGCCCTATCGAGACTAACATTTTTGCGCGTTTTGAGATCCTTGGCCGAATATGCCCTAACTGATGTCAAAGTCAAATTTATTACACTAAAATCACTAGGATCACTTTGACACGCATTAGAAACTAGGAATGTCCCCGGAATTATTGTATTTGCTTCAAACCTTCATGATAATCAGGTGCTCGTCACTTAGGCCACATGGTGGCAACAACAAAAAATCAAGGTAGCTCTATCAAGGCAATCATCAATAATGATTTATCAGTAAATCTGTCTGAATGAATACCGCCAAGTGCATAATACCGTGGAGCCCAGCCGTCTTGTTGCAACTTATAATCACATAAAACGCCAAATTAAATTGCTACAGATAATAGGTATTTCTCTTATACTGAAATTTTGATGTCGATTAATATTGCTCCGGTCAAAAATATTATAGCGAGTTCGACGCGCGAATATCTTAGGTAAACCGTTTTGAAACGGTGTGCGATGTGCCAACTAAAATTTATTTTAAAATGATCCTCACGTTTCTGAATAATGTTAATGTTGAGTTTGACTTTTGATATCGTTGAGCTATAAGGCACACCCCGAAATGTCAAACTGAAAATTGATTTCGTTTAGATAGAGTTGGTTTGATAGAGGTAAGAATCATTATGAAATTAATTTTATAAGACACATCAAGGATATTCGTGTGCTGTTGTGCTACGGTATTACCTAAAAGGTTGGCATGGTATCCAAGCCGTCACATACGCCATTTAAGGCCCATTTACAGCATGCAAGTTTCTTGCATCAAAGTGGAATAATTGAATGCAATTAATTGCGCACAATAATAGCATTCATGAATTGAAAGCAAGCGCATGCGAAGATTACATGTAAATATTTTCTTGAATGTTAGTAATGTTCATGTTGTGTTCATGTATTAAATTCAGCTAGGTACATAAAGAATTAATAATTTAACTTGAATAATTTAATATCGGTCAAAACATTGAACGCCAGAGGCACTATGTTTACGCTTGTAACGTCAGCGCTTCCTACAATGTTTAGTGGAAGGGCACAGGTAAGTTTTAGATTAGACAATTCTTAGACCTATTATTAACATAAAATTAAAAGATAAGAGATGCTAGATGTATGCTACTCTTCTTTAGCCTTTAAAAAGAAACTAATTTCATGAAAAAAGAAAACTTACTCAACTGGTTACGAAACTTTGTTGTGTACGCGCACTAAAAACCTAGGATTACCAACGTACAGTGTTAATTAAGTTGCCAACTGTATTTTGGTCATATGAATTCGAACAGGAATTTGAAAACTGTGTAAATTGGCACGGTATCGAATAGCAACTTTTGACAGGCCTCATAGCTCAGTTGGTAGTAGC